>JAIGNY010001799.1:1627500-1872500 GCA_020152595.1 Chiridota heheva | reverse complement strand
AAACTAAATTAAATATACATTGACATGGACACTGCCATTCAAATATTTATCTAAAAGTCAAAGCTACAAACCAAACATTGTTATTTTTTTTATCGACACTTTAATGTCAAATAAACCGGTTAGACGATAAAGTGGTCCATTGAATCATCTTGGTATATACACGTAGCGCCGGTCGAACAAACCGGTCTGCAGACGATAGTGATTGGGCGTCGTAGGGGTAAAATCGATGAACAGGTATCCATGCGTCTCTCGTGTGGCGTCGGTGTAGGCGTCGCGGACGTAACGCACCCGTTCAGGAAACATTTGACGAGCCATATGATCGACAGATGAAGCATCGCGCGGATTTTTGAAGTAGACATTACAGAACTCGCCTCTTGAAGAGAACTCTATCCTGATTTTCTGTGTCTGTGGCATTTCAGTAACCGCATGTGGCGGTTTGCAGTTTCCAGTTTATTTCCAAATTATTCCACTTCGCGTTTTAACCAAATTTGCCCTCGAAAGGTGTGAAATTTGTTTCATTTGGACAAATTGTTAGAAGATTCAATCTTTGAACATTAAAACTGACGCTATATTTCGTATTTCCACGTAAATTTATTTCAAAGTTAAGAAATAGCAAGAGCAGCATTCCAACAATAAAACTTCCTCCTCGTATAACGGCAAAACGAGAGGAGTTTTTATTTGAAAAACATCAATATGTGTTATGTTTTTGGAGTTTTAGGCATAAAGAAACTTGTAAAGTGTATTTCTTGTATATTCATAAGTAAGCAATATATATTTCATTGAGTCATATTTAAAGAAGCTTGAGTTTATGTGTATGATTATATCGGTATGATTATAGCGTAATTGCTATTGCCCTCCATTATCTTTGGAAAATACTTTTGGCACTGCACGTGTTTGCTTTACGTAAGTATGCTCGATGGTGCATCAGTCCTGACCTCTAAACACAAAGAGTCCTTACGCATATATTGCACTGATGAATGAAAATGGCGTTAACCGCAGGATTGTTTATTGAAATGGTGTCAAGGGCAGCAGGTTACGCTAATGGGTCGGCAAGATTTTGAAAGTCACTCAGAATTACGCTGCTGAAAATGGTGTTATTTTTACGATTTCTGCACCAAATGAAATAATTAAACCATTTTTCAGGGTATAACTGATCCATTTAGGAACTTCTTGATGTTCAAATATTAAGTTTATTTTATAATAAAATTACAGCATTTTTTGTTGAGTTGTCTCAACTACCTGTGTGGCCAAATAATTACCTAATACCTTTTCACCTCGTTGGGAGAGTGTTCTTCTAACGGGATGAAAACGCCAGTGTGAACGGGATGAAAATGACACTGGCATTTTCATCCCGTCCATGTTTCAAGGGGCGCTTTCTTCAAATGACGAGATAATGGTTGTTGAGACTAAGAATACGTCCGCCTTTGAAAAACAGATTCTGTACAAGAAGCAACACGGATATGTTTCGGTGTTGACTGCCTTTGGTAAACAATGTTCTTACAATGGGATTCAGTTCACTCATGAGATCGTCAATGACAATGATATTATTGCGTTCCGGATCCAAACGTTTCAGATCGTCTTCGGTGGGTAGGCCTTCAATGAACTCCCACGTGAGGTAAAACTCGCTTTAGCGCTTCATAATCGGGTTGGTTTTCGGCATAGAACCAATAGGTGCGTTCGAGTGGAGGATCAATGTATGCGTCGCGTTGTTCAAGCAGCATTCTCATCCAACTGGTCTTTCCACATCCCGTCGGACCTGCGACGATACAGGTAAATGGTGTTTCACCGTCAAGTCTAATGTGTCGTTATGTGACGTCATCGTAAATGATCTTTATCATGTACAACATGTCTTTATATATTGAGAGAGACCTACACAGAAATTTTATGATTTCAGGTTTTAGGTACTTTACAATCACCTGAAACACCCAGTCGGGTGAATATTCTGTGACGGCAATCCGACGACCCAGATGAAAAATCTCAGGGATCGTTATACAGTCGTTGACCAATCAGAAGCAAACGATGGCAAAGCTATGACGTCATAGCAAAGCCGGCTTCTGATTAATTAGCGACTGTATAGTGGCCTCTCACTACTTATGACAAATCCCAGATTCCAAACTGTGTGCGGGACTTAATTCCAACAAGGATCATTTCTATGACAAAACCACGATTCCAAGCTGCGTGCGGGGCTTAACTCCAAGCTCGGTGCGGGGACTTAATTCCGAGTTCTGTGGAGACATAATTCCAAGTTGTGTGAGGCCTAATTCCAAGTAGTGTGGTGTGTGGAGGGGGGGGAGGGAGGGGGGGGGGGAGCTGAATTCCAAACTGGGGTCTTTTTTCCAATCTGTGGGAGGTAAATTCAAAGGTGGGGGCGCCTAATTCCAAGCTGTAAATCAACGCTGTGCTGGGCTTCATTCAAAGCTTTGCGGGGCTTAATTCCAAGATCGGTGCGGAGGCTTAATTTAAAGTTGTGTAGGGGCTTAATTCCAAGGTGTAGGATGGGGGATTAATTCCAAGCTGAGAAAGGAGAAAGAAAGGGGGGAAGGGACTAAATTCCAAGCTGTTTTTTTTTTAAGTCCAAGCTGTGGGGTGATTAATTCCAAGCTGTGTGTGGAGATTGGATCCAAGCTGTGCGGGGCTTCATTCCAAGCTTAGTGGGGCTTCATTTCAAGCGGTGTGGGCTTAATTTCAAGCTGAGGATAAATTCCAAAGTATATATAGAGGAATAAAGGAAGGGGAGGTGGGTGGGCAAGCAACATTAAAGAAAATGCATTTGTGTATCACATATTGTATCCATTGTACTATTGATCAAAAGAGAGCTACATATGGCCTTACGTGCCCCAGTGAGCCCCCCCAGGGGTCTCAACTGCTGTTCACATTAGGATTTGAAATATTAGAGGAAGAATCATTAGCTTTATTAACTAATCTATGAAGAGGTTTACAGGTCATGTTTTAAAGCAATAGCAGGTTTGAGCCCCAGTTAATTGTGCGAATGACTCGTTGATGTAAATTTTCCCCTTCCTTAGTTGTGGTTATGAATCTTTGATTGGTTGGTGCTAATACACTATAAATAACTGAGTTTTAAACTTACCAGTTTTACATTAAGTTCTAAAATGAAGATAGATATATTAGGTTTATTACATCCTCTTCAACAGATATGTTATATAGAGTTAATCCACCTGTGAAGAACTGATGGATGAGGACCTGCCAAGAATTAAACCAGGAAAATACAAGTTTTGCACTAAGCCCCACCCACTTATCAATATGCATGATATTGAAACCAAAAATAAGAGGGACCATCTTCGAGGCACGATTAATCAATAAGCTAAATTTGACATGCCACTGATGTATGGTTCACGAGACACCGTGTTTACAAGCTGTTGTCAGTAAACCACATTATGCCCCGCCCACAACTGATATCAGTGATTTTGGACATTTTTATAAATGGGCATCTACAACAACCTAACACCTTATTCATGCCAAAGAAGTTGCAAAACAGATATGTGATTATCAAAATATGAGCATTTGAAAATTTGTAATTTTTGCCCTGCCCACTTAATAATATGCACGGTATCAATACCAAAAACAATTAAAACTATCTATGGGTCATGAGTCATCTATGTGCCAAATATAACATGGCATAAATGTACTGTTCAGGAGATATCGTGTTTACAAGTAAAGCGTAACAGACACCCACACACCCATACACACACACACACACACACACCCACGTACACACACACACACAAACACACTATATATATATATATATATATATATATATATATATATATATATATATATATATATATATATATATATATATATATATATATATATATATATATATATATATATATATATATATATAATATATATATATATACATACATTTTAGCAGACTATATAATATATATATATATATATATATATATATATATATATATATATATATATATATATATATATATATATATGTATATACATACATTTTATATAGACTACTGTATATATATACATATATATATATATATATATATATATATATATATATATATATATATATATATATATATATATATATATATATATATATATATATATATATATATATATATATATATATATATATATATATATATATATATATATATATATATATATATATATATATATATATATATATATATATATATATATATATATATATATATATATATATATATATATATATATATATATACATACATTTTAGATGGTGAGAAAAATCATATGCCCTCATCCAGGATTCAGACGACTGTACAGCTACATAATTAGATAGAGATGGTGTGAAATGTGTGGAATGCAGTTCTCCCACTGGAACAGATAGGTTCCTGGTTTTCCTGCCCTTTCCGTATCTATAGTTCTTTAATAGATGTTTCTGTTTTTTCGAGTTTCTTTTTATATGTAAAGAAGTTCATGTATAGTATCTAATATTAAGCCACCGTAAAACAAATGACAATAAATTCAAAGGAACCAAAACTATTAACTCAGATTTTCATGCTCTTTCACGTATCTATAGTTCTTTTAGATGTTTATGAAATTATTGTTTAAAGATATGTGAGCATTTATTTTCAGGAGGCTTTTTTGTTGTGTATATATAATCTATTTATATATATATATATATATATATATATATATATATATATATATATATATATATATATATATATATATAATCTATTAGAAATTATTTTCTAGAAGGTGTTGTGAACACTTGCAACCATATTTATATTTTTGCATAACTTTGCCATGTTCAAAATCCAATATGGCAGCCAGTATGGCATCAAAATGAAGTATATCAAAAAGAAAATCATGAAAAAATTGCTTACATATGGACATTTTATATGGCAGATGTCCACCGCTTATCTGTTCATAAGAGTTACTAGTTTCTTCTACAATGTTCATATTTCATACATTTTGAAATAACCTGTGTTTATAATGAATCAGTCACTGTCAGAATCAGAGTCTAGGCTGGAATAATCTGATTCATCTGGAACACCATCTTCCTCAGGATATTCTTCATCAGATAGATCCTCCTCAGTGTCATCAGCCAATATATCTTGAAGACATGACCAAGATAGGTCCCTCTGACCACTGGCTCAATGTATCCATCACAAAGAGCCCATCCATGTGCTGGGAGGCAGGATTTCAGAGTATGGGTATGTGTGCGTTTCCATTAGAGCTACCCTGTAATTTGCACGTTTGATGTGTGGGATCAGCGACTGTCTACAAGGTGGCATCCTGGACAAATCTACTTTGGATGACTTGATGGTCTCTCCTTCGCCAACCATCTTCTTCACCATTGCACATCGAACTTGATTGGCATGCTTAAGTCTAGAAAAGCCATATAGAGGCACACACAAACTCATCCAGCTCATCAACTAGACTCTCCTCAACTTTTCCAGCTATTGCCCAACTTCACGAAAGAGTCTTGGTAGCGTGGCCTCTTTTCACGTGTCTTCAGAGGAATTTTCTTCCCTTTCCTTTAAAAGCGCAGTTTGCAATCTTCACCAGTAAAGCAGTAAATGCTGAGAAGTGCCTCACAGTATGTGGGTCCCAAGTCTTTTGCTATGTCACCGATGTCAAAGGTCTCCAGTTAACTCCACTGCCAGTGTCAAACAGAACAGTCAGTGGACGCAATTTCTCTGCTTACAACAATATGAAGAAGATTGGGGCTGTACAACTGGCAGATCAAATGCTTCAATGTATGGAAATGGGCATTCCCATCTTCAAAACGTGAAGAGTGTTTCTCCAGCATTTTTCTGGACGGTAATTCCTGACTTTTGATGGACTCTTCCAGAAGCTTAAGGCACTTATTTGTCAAGCAGCAGAAAGAAATTTGCTTGAAGGTTGAGGCAGATCCTTCAATGTATATGGAAATGGGCATTCCATCTTCAATGAAGAGTGTTTCTGAAGGAACGTGCTTGTGAGGAAGTGGACTGCTGCTTTGTTGGTTTTGCCATGAAGCCATCAGGAGTACCTAGAGCATGAGGTACTGGTGTAATGCAGTAATTCATCAGTTCATCAATGCTTACAGGTTGAGAGAGCATCTGTGACTTCACAAGAATTTGAAAGGCTATATCCCCTGCTCTTGATATTTCAAAGCATTTCCTTGAGCAGATGTTAGCTTAACTTTCTTGTTCAACTTTTGCATGGTCTTCAGCTTTAACTTCTTCAACGGGTCAAAGAATTCCTTTCGTCCTTCGTCGTCATCTTTTTCTTTAGCCTCTCCTCAACAAACTTTTCCTTCTCCAACCTGCCAGCTTCCTCAGCAGTTAGAACATCATGTTCTATCTCAGAAGGTAATGGGATTGCCAGATGAAATCACATACAAGCGGTCTTTGTCTGCTATGTCGAATGGGTTGAGGAAGCCTTCTATGG
This sequence comes from Chiridota heheva, assembly GCA_020152595.1. Taxonomy (NCBI): domain Eukaryota; kingdom Metazoa; phylum Echinodermata; class Holothuroidea; order Apodida; family Chiridotidae; genus Chiridota; species Chiridota heheva. Next base: position 1,866,080 of record JAIGNY010001799.1, on the reverse strand, counting down.
CATCCATTACTCGTTGTACTGCAGCTTCACTCCTCTTGATTTCTGTCTGGAGTTGCTCACGGTGCTTGCCACACTTGGCGTTATCATTGTCAAGACACATGTCACACATCTCCAATGTGGCCTGGTAGTACTTTACTACGTTCTGATGTCGTCCGAATCCATCGCTGGTAAGCACCGTAGTTCTCTAAGATTCCAGTAAGGCCAGCTCCACCAGCACCAGCATGGGACTTGGCAAACTTCATGAAGGTTTCCTCTATCGTCTTGTCTACGGCACATAAGTTACCGGGTATTCTAGACCTGGCAACGGATATGGCTCCTTTCTCTAGTAATCGAGTAGCTCCTGGATGACTGACCTCAATGTTGGCGAGAAATGCATCAAGCCAGGTGAGGTATCTAGAGTAATTGATTCCTCCAAAGCTAAAGAACAAGTCTGCCATGTCCGCCATGCACTTGTGGTACAATTTCAGATTGTTTGTCTTTACTGCATAGAGCAGCATGAAGATACGGTGTGCATGATCCAAAAAGATATCCAGAACTTGGCGGTCTTTCCTAGTTCTCCATTTCGGACTCGCTCTTGGACACCGTGTAGTCATTCAGATACTGCTGAATTGTAGGATCTTGAAGAACAGCATTAAAGTTCTCAGCATTACAGAGTGTTATCAAGGCATCCAGAGCATCTGCATTTGTGGGGCCATGAGCAGTTTCATCCCTCTGGGCGATATAAGCTGAAAGAAGTAGTCGTTCTAAGGCTTCACTTACTACTTTCAGACACCACATGGACTTGCTATACGCTTTGCCATTTAGAACTCCTTTCAGGCAGCCAGAGGTTGTGAGATTTGCTTCTATAATGAGCTCAGAGTAGCCCGAACCAGCCATCTTATGTCCAAGCATATTCAAGTAGTTCATGATGGTATGGAAGGTTCCAATGAGGACGATGTGGTTCTTGTAAGCTGCAGGGTTGTCCCATATGATAGGCATGGCTTTCATGATTACACCAAGGTCAAATGTAGTTATTGTGTAACGCTGTCCAACTTCCTCAGTAGCCTTCTCGCATTGACGCAACAGTTCTTTCACAACATTGTACTCTGTGATAGGCTCGGTAATGGACGGATAAAAGTCAATGGTGGTAAGTTCACTTGGGGGGCATCCAATGGCAGAAATGAGCCCACACAGTGCTGGTATCTGCTGCTTGTCAGTACTACTTGCTTTTCGACAGAAAGCCCAGATGAAGTACACTGTTAAAGCTCTCTGTAACAAAGCCAAATTTTCTTCTGGCTGCTGGACATTCTGTAGGTCTATGTTAGGACCTTTTCTCTTTGCAATATGAAAAGGTGGCAATGGAGCAGGTGTGTCTAGCTTGAGAGAGTGCTCTTTGGTTCTGGGAATTGAGACTTGTGTGTGTACTGGGTCTTCAACTTTTTTTTTAAAGGTTATGTTTTCCTCTATTAAATAAGCCATTTTAACGTTGTAGTGTTGTTGCTAACTCAGTCTAAAATTTTCGGAATAGGACTCTGCAAAAACGGTCTGCGATACCGACTTGGGATTCAAAAGGGCAAATTGGATTCATGCAGACCAAATTGATGCATACAAAACAATTTTCTCATCGGCCATCTATGATTTAGAAAATAGTAACAATACAAACATGGTTGGTAAGAGTTCCCAATGGCCCTAAAATAATATTCTGTACTTTCTTTTCAATTATGGACAATATATGACTTTTAAATTAGAATTTTGTCATTTTGGCGGCCATTTTGGACACCATATTGGCCGCCATATTGGATTTGGAATATAAATTATATAAAATATAAATATGGTTGCAAGTGTTCCCAACAGCTCCTATAATAATATTTTGAGGTTTCTTTTTAAAAATAATTATTGCTTATGGCCAATATATGACTTTTTAGAATTGTCCCATTTTGGCGCCATTTTGGACGCCATCTTGAATATCTCCAGAGTGTCGGATTTTGTTGTTGTTAACATCGTGAATGTCTTTAGGACTATAAAAAGAAGCTAAAAAGTTGGTTTGGAAGAGTCCTGGGGTATAACCCCGTATGTACCCGTCTATATTCATAATTATGTTTAATCAATTTTTTGTGTTACAACTTAACTGTAATAATGGTGCACCACCTATATAATGGCTGCGCCCTTGGAAAAGTCTGGGACTTTACGGAAAAGAAAACAAACTGAGTTTGAGTCAGAAGAAAATTCAAAAGTTAAAGAGAATGTGACGAAAGAAGATGAAGATACAGAAAGAAGAAATTATTGACGAATCAAGTTATACATGGTGGCACATACTGGCTAACGCGAATTGTATTACTTCGAAGTGTCGCATTTATTTACTGTACGTAATTGTTTACTACCGATTTTGCGATTTTTTTGCTTATACCTATTCAGGATGATCATAATAACGTGCGTATTAATTCTAAATAACAGTTTGTCGGTGAAAACAAAGCAATTTACCATTACAGCCTGTGTGAAATCGGTCACCTTTAGAGGCCTAAATCTCTACGTTCGGTTGGGTATTTTTGTAGAAAATTCTTGCAAATTTGGAGGAAATATTGTATAAAAGATCATTTTGAAGTTTGAAATAAATGTATTGTGCGTACATAGGTTAAAGCCTGGTGCTCACTTGTGCACAAATCCTACAATGTTTTCACCACAAACAGTCCTGGATGTTCAAAATGCCTGGATGACCGAATACTTGAATAAGCCACACTCGAAATGGCAAGTAGGCCTGATAGTATAGGTTATTAACGTTGAAAAAATGACTGATTTGTCATTTCTAAGCAGTTCTTGTAACAATCACAAATAAAATGACCGTTCAAAGATTTTGCGTAACACTTAAACGACAAGTCTTTTTAAGCCCACACCTCTTGCGACCATTTGTAAAGCAATCAGTGGCGACAACAGACGCACAAAAGTTGCTCAGAAAAAGCTGGCAATTTCAACATACAGAAGGTGGGTAGTGATTTTTAAAATAAAAAATTAGGTGTTAAAGGAATTTATTTCAGGGTATTTTTGTAGGAATGAATTTCCTGTGGAAATGGCGGGTGCATAGGAGCCTAATGTTAATGACTCCTATGGTAGTCCTGCACATGTGCCAATTGGGCTAAATTAGCTCAAATGGGATATGTAGCCTGTTCTGGCTAATCTAGCCAAATTGGGTTTTAGCCCAGTTGGGATATGTATAATGATTAGGCTAATTTAGCTGGATTGGGATTATAAACATATCCCTATTGGGCTAAAATGATCTAGCATTTTGGGGGAAGGGGGTGTGGTGTTAAGAAATGGCCTGTGCGCACTCCATGACATCATGGCGCACCAAGTTAGCGGAAAAATCTGACAGTTTAACTATTTTGGGATAGGGTTTACCGTGTTAATAAGTTGTTTGTGATGAAGTTTTTAAGTACAGAGCGTTGAAAATTAAAACACTGTTTTTAAAATTTGAGAGCTTTTCTTCAAACAAATCTTAACAGAAAGTGAAGACATTTGATTGATAAGTCTTTCTCAATGGTTATGAACAAAAATGTAACATAAATTAAGTTGTGGCATAATCATTTACTGATTATAATTTAAAAATCGATTCAAACAACAATTGGCCTATAGGTACCAGCAGCTAAATTTCCAAATGCAATTATAGGAATATAATTATAGTTTTCTTATAGGCTTCTTGAATAATGAAATATGAAAGATATATGTATAATTTAAAGGGATAAGATAGATTAGTTGTATAAAAAGCCTCATGATGATGACTATCGGATAATTTCAAGTAGGCCTACTAAATATCTTAGTTGGCATGTGAAGGACACTTGGAAAGGGAGATGCGTTTGTAAATAATTTGGTGAAGGAGATATGTGCAGGAACTCAGTTGAGGAAGGGGTAGGCCTACAAAATCTACTTATAAAGTTACATATACCACTAAGAAAATGAGACAAGTGCTGTATCTTTATCATTTTCTTTCACTTTTAGAAGATGCAACTTGAAAATTATGGACCATTTAGAATTCACTGTGACAAATTTACCAGTGTCAAATTTTGATTTGTCATTTTTGCTGTCGCAGCCAAGTATTGCAGACTTTCCACCAGCCATCATGTCACTGCATGATATGCTGTGCAGTTTGAGGTGCCAACGGTAAGTTAACCATCTCCACTACCCCCAAGAGAGGAGTCAAAGGGGGTAAATTATCGATATCATAATGGTCTGTACATGAAAAGGAATGTACATGAAACAGGAATGGCCTTCAGACGGGGGGGGGGGCAAGATTTGAAGAAAACCCATGCTTGACAATGGCAAAACGTTACACTGTAAACTTGGAACAAAATCAAGTTATGACTATTGTATTTTGCATTTCACACTTTTTCGATATGGGGGCTTCATATACCCACAGGGCACAATATGTATGGGGCTCATAAATGATTACGATGTCATGACAGAACTGAGCAAAATTTGCGACCTAGATAACAGCCATGGCAATGGTGGAGGGATGCTGGAAGATAAGTTTGCCCCTATATGCCAATAAAGTTCAGTAGCCTACACACCATTGAATTGTATGTTATTCTAAAGAATGGTGTGATTTTTTTTTATCAAGAGCCCTCCATTGAAATTCTATGCACCTGTACCCCACATTGTTAATCCCGTTCACCGTATCAAGCATGAGAATTACGATCTTTACAATGTTTTCTGATGTGACAGGTAGGGTCTACTTGGTCAGGTATAACTCACATCTTCATTTATGCTTCTTTATCATAAAATTACAAAATGGCCAATTATTATTTTCCCTTACATATCATGTATTTATTTCGTACAGATAAATACAACCCCGATTTGGGGTTTGTGCTACTGGCTTCCCTTTTAATGAGGGGGGAACACGCAGTTTGTAATCCAAAGCAACACATAAACATGGAGTCAAATTTCAAGGAGCATCACACATTGCCAGTTCAAATCAAACGTGCTAGTGACAGCTTCAAAAGGAGCCAGTGCTTCTACAAATGGCAGAAGGATCTGGTAAAGAAGGTAAGTGATACTTTAATAATATGAACAATTTTAGAATTAAAGATTCAAACTCTTTGAATATAGCCTACACAGTTGCATTTGTTTAATGTGTTAATAACAGCAACTTGCCCCTCCCCTTCCGGAGAATTATTCTGCTTAGCTATGAAAAAAAACAGCTTAAAATTGGCAAAAAAATTGATGGCCTTTTGTTTTTGATTTTCAAAGTTTCAGAGAGTCAAGAAATCATTTGGGGGTGAATACATTTTTACATGATTTTTGAGTCATGGGAAATGTAAATAAGAATGTTCCCCCTGTGAATGCAGGCTCAAGCTGGATAAGCCACTAAATGTAAAACATGCCAGGAATTTGATTAATTAAATTTGCAGAAAGCATGGGTAAAAGTGGATGTTATTTTGTAATAAAAAACACCCCTTTTTTAAAAGGAATTCTCTGTTTTCAAAGGTGTAAATACCTCCTCTTGATAATTATAGAAGTAATCAATGAAGTGACTTTCCTTTGCACGAAAACACTGATGATCACTTTGCTAATCCCCCCCTCCAATATGTATCATACCTTCAATTCAATTGTATTTCTGTCCATCAACGTACCGATAGAAAATGCTCCTTAAGTCTGTAATTAAGAGTTTCACCTTGAACATCTTACTTATTCCTCAATTGGAAAATCGTTACAAAAATCAGTTATATCTTTACAATTTATTCTCTTTCCAGTTTTTGGACAAATTCTGAATGACGTCATTGCTCCAAGGAATTTCGATTTTTGCAGTAGTTAACATTTCATTTAATTTTTCATTTCTGATTTGTTGGTCAATTTTTCTCTGACGAGGTCTTCAATTTCCTAATATAGTTCCAAACAAATGCTTTTTTACCTCTGGAAACTTTCCTGAGTATACCTGTGTGATGGGCCTTGAATTCCATCTGTTTACTTTGGTCAAAAGATGTTCCGCTTTTCTGATAATTTGTTTTTTGTTTTGTTTTGTTTTAATGTCTTCTTGGGCGACCTTTTCTGATGGGGTTACTCAAACAATCTTTGCTTCAACACCCTGTTTGTCATTAAGATATAATCTTGGGTGAACTTTTCCGATGGGCTCACGCAAACAATCTTTGCTTCAACACCATGTTCGTCATTAGGAGATAACTGGTTTGCAGTGAACAATTTTTGCTGCTCTGCTAGGACAGAAAAATTTGCCAGATCTTTACAAAGAAGATGATCATCTAAAGCTCTTCCATCTCTTCTGATATTCAAAATACTTCTTCTTTTGCATAATCTTTCGCCAAGCCAGTTTCTCCTTTCCTTGGTCGGGAATCACCTCCCATCTTCTTCATTGCTTTCAGTAAAGACAATTGATGAAACGTTGACTCCCTGACCTACAAATAAATGACAAATAAAATGCATGTAAATTAAATTTGTTTTGTCTTTATTCTTTATTACCAGGTACAAGAAATTTCTGTCATGACTGGTGCAAGTGCAGAACTGAAACTAAAAAACATAAATGGAGATAATTTCAGTTACGGGACAGGCGAATATCGGAGTGCCAAATGTCAAAATAACTGAATACGGAGCAAGATCTGCAGGAGGCAGTGCCACCAACAGCGCCCCCAATAGAAGTAGAGGTCAACAATGCAGACATAAAAAGAAGAAACAGCTCAAAAGGAGGTACAAATGGAATCCAAGGAGGAAGCGCAATGTTGAGGGAGAGTGCAGGGGTAACTGGGGTAACCTTTCAAACCCCTGCAGATAAAAAGATGGGCCCTTGGGTGGGTGCTCCAAATGCAGATGTTTGTTTTGGGCACATGCCTGGTGCTAGGCTTCATAGCCAAAAATCCAATGACTTTCAGCCAATCAAATTTGTTTGTCTTTCCCACATCCCCAAGCCTTAAAATTGTTTTTCATCATAAACATGCATGTTTAGCTCATACAATTTGAATGAAGATTTGTTTATAAATGATTGTTGAATGTCTAAATAAATTTCAAATAACATATGAACCTTTTCCATTTTGTTTTGGTTGCTGCATGGTCTCTTCCATTGTTTCTCATCAGGTAAGGCGGGAACCCATTTCTTAATTTTCCGGTTTTCATTCTCCAGCAAGAAGTCGGGGCACTTCCTCTTGTTGGATCACCAGAGGCAGTAAAAGCCTCAGAAGTAGAAACATGCTTCTTTACATGCTGAGGATATTGCAATCTGTCATACAGATCAAAATTGTCAATTTTTTGATAGTGGGGATGATTTCTAACCCACCAAATAGGTGCAACCTCCTCTTCTGGCTGCCATCATGGCTTCGCTGTTGTTCCGTTGCATGCCTCCTTGATGGAAATGGATGGCCAGCAGATACCTGAAAATCTGCCATAAAGTTATATGATGGATTCTTGATGCTTTGTTTCAACCAAGATTAAAAAGATTGGGCAGTTGTAACAGTGCCATTAGCCATGCAATTCCTTACAAATGGTATGAGCAATTCATCCACCATTGCCTCTGAGGCTATTGTCAGTAGTTGCCATGTCTTGTGATGATCACTTCCAGTTTTGCAGTATTTTTGTGCTTTTTCTGTAATGAAACCCAGCATTTTACCAAGCTTCTTTTAAAAGACTTTCCAGTTCAGTTCTATAAACAATCTGCACATGTTCATTTCGAAATGATCACCTGCAGGTCGAAGGAGAACCCACTTGTATTTCTCTAAATTGTTATCAATTAAAGATCTAACAATGAGATAGGGCGTACCATCACAAACAACACTGATCCATTGTCTGGACTCTTCTTTTGGTTTTGTTTCACACTGACTTATGTCAGAAAATGCACTGATGTGTTCTATAACCTTAGTAAGTTGCTCCATTAACTTGGGATTAACCATACAGGGTTCTGCCACAATAACATCTGCCTATTGTTGGTGGCAGAGTACAAACTCTCTTCTTTATTACGGCACATCCATTTGTCATGGTTACATCCAAGACATATTCATTATATTTAATCCTCTTCTCCCCCCCTCCTCTCTACTTTTTTTTTCCACCCATGCAACTCCTCTCTCGACCCCAGCTTTCTGACTTTTAGTTCTTGTATTTCTCCCATTCTCCCCCTGTTTTCTTTCCTTCCTACCTCTAGAATGATCTAACCTTTCAGGTAAAATTGACCCTCGTTGTTGTGGTGCCGTTAAGCCCTTATAAAACAAACATATTCATTGCTCCTACCAGTTTTATCTTCATTTGCTTTGAAGGAAATTCCACTTTCTTTATGTGACGAAGTTGCACTATTTTCAGGATTTCCGCATACAGTTCTTTGTCAATTTCCGACATGCCCGAATCACTTTGTTTTGTTGTGATGTTTTCAATCCGTTCAATTAATCAATTTAGCCTAATAGTCTTGAAAGATCTCTTTGCACTTAACGTCATATGTCGCTATTTTTTCAGCAAACTATGTTATCTCTGATGGTTTTTTGTACCATGACCCTCTTGATAGGTCTTCTCTTCCGTAAAATGAATCCAAGATTGCCAGTCTTAATTTGAATAATAGTTGTAATGATGCTGAGTGAAACTTTAGAAGTTTCCCTGACTCTATATGTTTTTCTGACCTTCTGTTTATTGTCAAATACAACCACTGTCTCTCCTTCATTGTGCTCTAATGGTATGGATGAGGAGGAGGAGGAGGATTGCTGTTCTAGCCAATTCAACATAGAGGTATAACTGCCAGCAGGGCACACACCCCAAAAAGGGAGGTACCTAGTCTACTGCTGGTGATGGAATAGGATAATAGATTTTCCGAAAATGCAAAGGGTGAATTGAAGTTTAAATTCCGTGTAAAGTAAACTTGGTCAACTGCTTTACTCAAAGAGTAGTTTTTGAGTAGGTTATATTTCCGATATCTGTTTCATTTACGCCTGACAAAAATAAAACTAGGGGCTTATTTCTTTTAGCAATCCAATGGTACACATCATTATTAGACAAATTCTCCACACTCTTATACATCTGTCCTTTTCTTACCGAAACCTTAAAAATGATTTGACTTTGTGCTGCTCCAATTTCGTAAGCAAGTTGGTTGAGGTCTTCTGGCAATTTATCTTTGGGAATCATTTTTATAACAGAAGTTACATAGTCGCGTTCCTGTTTAAGATGTTTTACCATTTTCTTGGTGGGTAAGTTCTTCAGTAAGTTCTGTTTCTGCTGTAGGGGGCATATCAACTGTATCAACGTCCTCTGTATCTATTTCCAAGTAGTTCTCTTTAACGTAATCAACACACCCAAGACACTCCAGTTGTTATCTGACTTTGCTTGGTGTTTTTGATATCAAGGTCAATTCAATCAACTTATCACGAAGCTTTGATGAAATTTTGTTTGTTTGTTGAAGCAATGCTATTAATGTTAAAAGAATTATCCGAGTCGGTGAAATTTCTGTGGTTAATACAGATTAATACAGGTAAAACAGCTCGCAAACTTTCCTGCAAAATTTTGTTTTTGACCTTAAACACCTCACAAAGGACATTTACTTGCCAGTATAATTTTTAATGCACTTTTGACATAAAAAAAAAAAAAAAAAAAAAAAAAAAAAAAAAAAACAACATTTTTTAACCTGTAAACTGCAACTGTCTTAAAAGTGTTGAAAAATGAAATAACTTGAACATGCTTGAGCCATAATGGGCTAAGCATTACACTTTTTCTATTGGCTACTATATGCGTGACGTAGAAAAATAGCTCAACCAGGATTATCAGCTGTTTTAGTCCCAGCGGATTATTATCCCGTTTGGGCTAAAATAGCCAGATTGAGCTTAGGTGGTGTTTTAGCCCAAGTGGGTTATTACCCCGTTTGGGCTAAATAGCCAGATTGAGCTTAGGTGGTGTTAAAGCCCAAGCGGGGTAATAACCCGTTTGGACGAAAATAGCCAGATTGAGCTTAGGTAGTGTTTTACCCAAGCGGGTTATTAACCAGTTTGGGATAAATAGCCAGATTGAGCTTAGGTGGTGTTTTAGCCCAAGCGGGTTATTAACCCATTTGGGCTAAATAGCCAGACTGAGCTTAGGTTGAATTTTAGCCCAAGGGGGTTATTAACCTGTTTGGGCTAAATAGCCAGATTGAGCTTAGGTGGTGTTTTAGTCCAAGTGGGCTATTAACCCGTTTGGGCTAAATAGCCAGATTAAGCTAAAGCAGTGTTTAAGTCCAATTTGCACATGTGCTGGACTGCATGGTTGGTGTTTCGAGTGTGACCTATAGCCACACTCTAAACATCAACCATAGGGGTCATTAGCATTAGGCTCCCTATGCAGTACCCACCATTTCCATGGGAAAATAGGTCACATTCGTTAACAGCAACAGATGTACAAAAGTTGCTCTGACAAAGCTGGGACTTTCAGCATACAGGGGGTGGGTAGTGATTTTTTTATATCAAAAATCGGGTGTCGAAGGAATTTATCTCGTGACTATTGGGAGTTATAACCATGGGTAGGCCGGGGTGTTTTTGTAGGAATTAATTTCCCGTGGAAATGGTGGGTGCATCGGAAACCTAACGTTAATAACCCTATGGTTGGTGTTTGGGGTGTGGTTTATAGGGCGCACCCGAAGTGAAATTTATAGGGGCACTTATCATTATGATCAATAGGAGAAAACACAATTTTTCGTTATTTCAACCAAAATTGCACATAACTCAACAAAACTCCCAGAAATCAAATTATTGTCCAATTTGTTATGATATTTTAGCAAAAAAAAAAATATCCTCACCCTGAAATGGCTGAAAACGAGCAAAAAAACGTCACACTATGAAAGTACCTATTACGTGAAAATGCCATTTTTGCGCAATGGGTACTTTTATTGCGTAACGTTAAGGCCTAACTTTTTCCACAAAATACCTCGTTTTCAGCCATTCCTGGGTGCAGGAATCTTTTTCCATTATAATGATTGATTTTGACCAAGTTAAACAAAGGTGCTGTCAAACACCAAATGCACTGCATCATGATACAGATCCAAATTGCCTGTACTTCATATTGTTTAAAACAAATGTATATTAGGTATACATTACTTTTTAATTTTCATATAATTGTTACTATTGTTCCTGAAAATTGCTGAAATTGAATGTTAAAAGCTCTATACCTTATTTGTCATGTTGGATAGCTAGCAAGATATATTTGAGGTGCCAAATAGAATGGAAGTGTAGTGAATATGGGTCTTACAAAGAACATTGGTTTTGATTCAGGCTCCTCCAGAGTATATAATTAATCTTTTTCTTCTTCTTCTTCTTCTTCTTCTTCAGTTGTTGCATTCTTAGTTGCACTCCATCAGAACACACAGCTGATTGGTCAGAAAGGTCTCTTACCCACTCAGCTCTACTTGGAAAAAGTAAAGAATTATGTTGGAGGAGAAGTCAATCAGAAGGCAGTGACATTTGCACCAACACTGTTATGGCTGGTGGATATGGGAGACGTGGACAAGTGGCTGGCGGTCTTAGCCTATACCGGGCTGCTTCTTTCAGGGGTGGTGGTGATGCTCGGTGCTGCCAATATGATCATAATGTTCTCGTTATGGGTTTTGTATCATTCATTGGTCAGTGTTGGGCAAAGATGGTAAGATTTCATTTGTAATGATTTTGTATTTGTAGGTTGCTAGGGAACCAACAATTTGTTGGATGGTATGATTGTGTTTCTCCCTCCTCCCCCACTGTCTGGATAATGATAATTTCTTGATGATTAAAACTTTTGCACCTCTTACAATGTAGGACCAGTAAGCCATTCACCTTCACCTATACTCTACATGCCTGGTGGTAGATAGGGCCTCCACCAAACTTCTCCATTCTTTCCTGTTGGTTGCTATAACCCAAGCTTCTGCCCATGTCCTCCATCTTGTCTCTATTCTTTCCTTTTCACTGTGTGTCACCATGTAGTTTAGGCCTTCCACGCTTCCTATGTCCTTCAGGTCACCACGTCAAAGCTGTGTTGCAGTGATTCGGTCTTGCCTGAGTATGTGCTCAATAAATTTCCACCGTCGTCTCAGTACTTCCTCACTTAGGGGTCTTATTTTTGTTCGATACAGCAATTCTCTATTTCCATTTCTAACCATTTCTTCCCACCGAATGTTCAGGCTTTTTTTCAATCATTTATTCTGGAATATATAGATTGCTTTATTATCTCCTTTATCAATTTTCCATAAAGCAATACAGGTAGCACCAGGGTTTTAAACAGTTTCAGCTTTGTTTTCCTTCTTATGTTGTTTGTGTTCCACACTTTCTGTAACCTTCTGAAGGTATTTCTGGATTTTGCTACTAATCTATTCTTTATCCACCTTTTTTTGTCTTAAGCCATTAAAGGTTTTAATTCATAAAAAAACAAATTTCAAAAGAACGTTTGCTAGAGGTTGTTCAAGTAACAGCTGAATTTTCCCAAAATATTAGTGATATTGTATGTCCCTCACAATCCTAACAAAAATCCTGACCTTTGAAATATTTATTGTAATTAGTACCTTGTTTGTTGTAATTAGTACCTTGTATATTGTAATTAGTACCTTGTTTATTTTGATAAGTACCTTGTTTATTGTAATTAGTACCTTGTTTATTGTAATTAGTACCTTGTTTATTGTAATTAGTACCTTGTTTATTGTAATTAGTACTGTGTTTATTGTAATTAGTACCTTGATTTATTGTAATTAGTACCTTGTTTATTGTAATTAGTACTGTGTTTATTGTAATTAGTACCTTGATTATTGTAATTAGTACCTTGTTTATTGTAATTAGTACCTTGTTTATTGTAATTAGTACCTTGTTTATTGTAATTAGTACCTTGTTTATTGTAATTAGTACTGTGTTTATTGTAATTAGTACCTTGATTATTGTAATTAGTACCTTGTTTATTGTAATTAGTACTTTCTTTATTGTAATTAGTACCTTGTTTATTGTAATTAGTACTTTGTTTATTGTAATTAGTACCTTGTTTATTTTAATTAGTACCTTGTTTATTGTAATTAGTACCTTGTTTATTGTAATTAGTACCTTGTTTATTGTAATTAGTACCTTGTTTATTGTAATTAGTACCTTGTTTATTGTAATTAGTACCTTGATTATTGTAATTAGTACCTTATTTATTGTAATTAGTACCTTGTTTATTGTAATTAGTACCTTGTTTATTGTAATTAGTGCCTTGTTTATTATATTTAGTGCCTTGTTTATTGTAGTTAGTACCTTGTTTATTGTAATTAGTACCGAGTTTATTGTAATTAGTACCTTGATTATTTTAATTAGTACCGAGTTTATTGTAATTAGTACCGAGTTTATTGTAATTAGTACCTAGTTTATTGTAATTAGTACTGAGTTTATTGTAATTAGTACCGAGTTTATTGTAATTAGTACCGAGTTTATTGTAATTGGTACCGAGTTTATTGTAATTGGTACCGAGTTTATTGTAATTAGTACCGAGTTTATTGTAATTAGTACCGAGTTTATTGTAATTGGTACCTTGTGTAGTGGTTTTTGCCAAAACAAAATTTACAAAAAAGATGCTGATACACAAACATCAGAATATTGAGCAAATTTGATTGTTGCTGAATTTTAAAACAAGGGTTGGGGAAATGATTCTGCTTGTTTAGGAAGTAACTAATATGCAATTAAGTGGCATTTTTAGAGCACATTTGTGACCATGCATCCCAAAAAGAGTAGGGTATGCTGGCATATTAATGGTTTTGGATGACTTGTCCTTCTCCTTCAAAATTTGTTTCAGCAAATCATAACCGCAAACTTACTGTAGCAAATAGTGAGACCACTTTATTTTAATTGAAATAACCACACAATAAGAACTTGTCCATTGCTAATATGATACTCAGCACAAACTTTCACAACAACTAAGGTTTGTAGAATAAAGAAAACAAAGAGGAAAAATCTGACCCGACCTGGTTATTTATCAGGTCGGGTCTGACTGTTTGAAACTTTAAGGAGCAGAACAACTAATGAGATATATTTTTAAATTCTAGGTGTAATTGAATTGATTTTTCAATATGTTCTGATTTCTGAAGATATACTCTCTTAAGTCCTGATTTCACCATAGATTTACTTATAATAAAAGGAACTTGATGAATTTTGGCTGTTTTTCCATACATTGATGTACATTGATGTACATTGATGTACACTGATATACATTGATGTACATTGATGTACATTGATGTACATTGCTCCATAGCTCATAATTTGATTTGAGGTACTGTGGTGTGATATCTATGTATCCTCTAAACAAAATTTGGTAGTGTACATGACTTAGGAAAACTTGAGAAATTAGCTACTGTCACTGTCATGCATAAGGAAGTACAGTGTATGATAGAATCCCAAATCCATCTCCCACACATTTCTAATTGTTTTAAGTTTAATGGAGTTCATCTCGAACCTTTTTAACACTGCTCTTATGCTTCATTGACATTGATGTACATATTAAACTCAAAATTGTTAATATAATACAAAGTTATTTTTGTTTTGTTTCATCCCTTGTGCAGGTATTCTTTCGGTGAGTGTTGTGTGTTTTTTTTTAATATTAATATTTAAAAAAAAGAGTAATCTTTTGATAGGTTTTATGAAAAGTTGACTATCTTATTAATCCATTTTTACTTGAATCACTTTTACAGTAACTATGCCTTGTGTTTTCCAACAAACTTTGAAAGGCAGTCAGCTCTTTATGAGATATTACCATAACTTCTTGTACATTTCAATATTTGATGTTTTCTTATTCTAACTTTCCTATGATAACTTTCCTATGATAATTTGACTATGACAGTTATTTCCACATGGGGAAGCACACAACGTATATCATAGTACTGCACAAAATAAACTCAGGTAGTACAGAATTCAAGGTTAAAAGGAGCTGGAGCATTGTCTTGATTTATCTGAGAATATTGGAAACTGACAGCCTTTGTGATCTTTTGTTAGACTGACTTCAATAACTTTGCAGGGTTTAAAACAATATACTTTAAAATAGATTACAACATAGGAGTTTAGGCAGAAAACAAAAAAACATATCAAATAATATGAATAATGATTTTTTCTTATAAAAATAGTGAATTATGAAACAAATTTATGAAATATAAGTTGATTTTTACAGGTTGGGAATCACAACTACTGGAAACTGGATTTCTGGCCATATTTCTCTGTCCGCTGCTAACTGTCAAGCAGTTCCCGAGGCACACCCCCCCTCCCTGGGTCTCACTGTGGGGATACAGATGGCTCATCTTTAGGATCATGCTCGGTGCAGTAAGTATCTCTGCTTATGAATTTGTTTTTCTGAGGGATGAAAAATCTAATCTCTAAGTTGTATTCAAACACCCACATTGTTCCCACTTCAGCACCTATTGTTGATGGTCAAAACATCCTTTCTGAGCTACACTATATGTATTCTCTACTCTTTATATCTGTAAGTGACCAGGGGAAGGGGAAGTGGGACCATACCTTTTCTTCAAAAGAACATGAGGAGTAAAGGCTGTTAGGCTTTGTGCTGAAAATATTTTGAAAAAAACTATTAAAAAAAAAAAACTAAAAAAATCAATTACAACAAAAGTTGGTCATGCATGCTCTCTCCAGACAAATCACTTAGCTCTAAATGTTTTAAAGAGCCAACTATTGTTGCTCAGTAAGCTTTCTGCTTCACCACCCTGAACTAATAAGGCAAGCAAATACACTGCACTTGCTGGTTAACAATAGATCCTTTCATTGAATCAGCGGAGCGGAAAGTTCTGACATGGCTAGTATCACACAAATGGTTGTGGTTTTCGACATGTAGCAAGATTAAGCTTTCTGAAATCCTCCGTACAGCGGATATTTTGATAAATTGTAGTAACGGTAATTACACAGCATGAAGGGGGAACAGAGTTTTTCAAAACCTTATCAATTTTGAAATATCCCCCAACCGGTTCGAAACCTTCGGTGACAGGTCCTTCTCAGTTGGCGCCCTTAGACTTTGGAATGCCCTCCCCACTAAGATTAAACTTTACCCTCCATACTAAGATTCAACTATCAGATACTGTTGCCACTTTAAAACTTGTCTCAAAACACATATTTTTAATAGTTTATGTAATTTATTTTGTATCATTAGAGTCCCGTGCAGCCTTGATTTTATTATATTTTTGAATTTGAATTTTTGTTTATTTTTAAGTTGTAACTATTTGTGCGCTTCTATACAAAAGTTTCTATTGACCACTACTTAATTTCTTATTTACTTTAAACTTGTTTTAGTCCAAGTAAGTTGGTTTTGGTCTGCATATATTTGCTTTGGTTTTTAGTTTGTTTTACATAATTTTTTTTGTCTATATTTAGCTTTAGTTTTATATATTTTGTTTTTGTTATTTGTACAGCGCCATAGATTATGTTTTGTTACGTATCAATGTGCGCTTTATAAGTGTAATAGTGATAATAATAATAATTTTCTTTAATTCTGCTGGAATTTGAGGGAACCAAGTTGCCCTGCCTCTAGGAATTACAGCCCTGGCTAGGGGTTAAATTTTATTCCATAACCACGTACTGTTTATTTTATTGTCCCCATAAGTTGTCGTCATAAGGGGCTGAGGAAGGGGAAATTTTCTCATAAAACTAATAAAATTTGAGGTCATGATTTGGCAGTATCGGAAAAGTTAAGATCGTGAGTGAAAATTTAGAATACGATTTGCAAAAGTGAGTGTCATTTCCCCCTGGAAAAGGCTAGCTACACTCCTTTGAGGTTCGATGTAGTGGCAATCCAATGCTCACCTATCTAAACCACTGATTTGCATGTCGAATTGAGTTTCAAATTCATTTTATCTAGGAATAGAAACAGAATTAGAAAAATAGTTGTTGTTGTTGTTGTTGTCGTTGTCATCATTATTATCATTATTATTATTATTATTAGAATTATTATTATTATTAGAGTAATAGTACTATTATTATTATTATTAGAGTAATGTTATTATTATTATTATTATTATTGTCGTCGTCGTCATCATCATCAGGTTACTTATACAGCGCAAATACTATAAAACATATTCAAATGCGCTGTACATAAAATAAAGGTGAGGCTATAAAGTAAAGATGTAAAAAGGAAATTAAAATGATAAAACAATGTTTAAAAATGTAAAATGATCTAAAATCCTAAAATTTATCAACTGTAAAAAAGTAAAAGCTAACACTGAAAGCAAAAGTATAACCCCAACTGAAATAGAACTAATTAGAATAAGCTCCACGGAATAAATAGGTTTCAAGTTTAGATTTAAAAAGGCTAAACACAATATATCTAGGAGTCTCAAGAATATTAGAACACACATGCATGTGATGGTGTTGATAACCTTTGATAAGAATGTTCAAATCAACTGTAATCATTTCTAATGGATGCTTAAATTTCTTTTTTAATGACACAAGTATTTATAAGCACAAGTCCTCTGTTATTACAAAACTTTCAAGGAAATGTATCGTCTCATGAATAAATTCAGAAGTTAACACCACCGTGCTTGAAAGATCACATCTGGGCTTCAATTTTTCTTATTGATTCCGAGAATGCTGTATATTATTGATTTCACATCCGTTGGACCAAACAAAGGCGCCTTCATGTGTTATCGATAGCATCACAGATTTCTCGCAACCAACAAGGAAAATTAATTACCAGAAGTGACGTTACCAGCACAGCGGCATTCACTTCTGAATTTATTTATGAAACGATAGCTCTCCTTAAAGCATGAGTCCTCTGTTACTACAAAATTTAAAGAATAATCACTTTTCACTAAGAGCCCCTTTCAGTAGCAATCATTATTTTCTGACCCCAGGGTCTGGTAGTAATCATTATTTTCTGTCCCCAGGGTCTGGTAGCAATCATTATTTTCTGTTCCCAGGGTCTGGTAGTATTCATTATTTTCTGTCCCCAGTTCTGTTTTAATCGTTATTTTCTGTCCCCAGGGTCCAGTAGCAATCATTTTTTTTGTCCACAAGGTCTGGTGGCAATCATTATTTTCTGTCCCCAGGGTCTGGTAGCAATCATTATTTTCTGTCCCCAGGGTGTGGTAGTAACATTCATTATTTTCTGTCCCCAGGGTCTGGTAGTAATCATTATTTTCTGTCCCTATGGTCTGGTAGCAATCATTATTTTCTGTCCCCTGGGTCTGGTAGCAATCATTTTTTTTGTCCACAAGGTCTGGTAGCAATCATTATTTTCTGTCTCCAGGATCTGGTAGCAATCATTATTTTCTGTCCCTAGTGTCTGATAGCAATCACTATTTTCTGTCCCTATGGTCTTGTAGCAATCATTATTTTCTGTCTCTAGGATCTGGTAGCAATCATTATTTTCTGTCCCCAGGGTCTTGTAGCAATCATTATTTTCTGTCCCAAGGGTCTGGTAGCAATCATTATTTTCTGTTTGCAGTGTCTAGTAGCAATTATTATTTTCTGTTCTCAGGGTCTGATCAAGGTTCGTGGAGACCAGTGCTGGCGTGATCTGACCTGCATGGATTACCATTATGAGGTGAGTTCAGATGAAAATTTACAACTACCTTTTATTAGGCGTGTAACACCCTTACTCAAAGAAGTACCCTCACCATGTTTTATCAGCTATTAAAGCAAGTGGTCTTTTCCATTAAAGGAATATTGCCATGAGTTTTCATTTTCATACATTACAGAGGCTCCTAAAGAAATAGATTGGTGTAAAACCATGTTGCTATCTTATTCTGTTGTGAGATATTGTGTTACATTTCATCTGTGTATTGAAAGGTGACCAGTGCACCATACAGTGTGATGTCATAATTGCAGATCCTAGATATTTTTTTAATGTATTTCTATAAAAAGAAAGACAATTATTTTTCTTTGATTTAGAGTGTAAAGTACATGAACAGATGTGCAAATCATGTTCTTGTAAAGTGCATGTTATACCCCATCTCAATAATTAAACATTTGTTTTTTTCTCCAATAATTCAGAAAGGCAATCAATTTGTAAGTTTTATGCCCTTCTTTCATTCTATTTTTGTTTCTCTCATTACAGACACAACCAGTCCCAAGTCCTGTCAGCTACTTCCTCCATCAAAGCCCAGGCTGGGTCCATAAATTTGAAGTTTTATCCAATCATTTTATAGAACTAGTAGCTGCATTTTTTGTCATGATTCCAGTAAGGATAAGCATGCAAGTTGGAGGGTTCCTCCAGGTATTTTTTCAGGTATGACAAGCATAGATTTACTTTATTATTTTTGGTTGTCAAAGAGTTTCAGTTTCTGTTGTAAATGATAGATGACATTAGTTAGGTTGTTAAAAAAGCTATTGAAAAATTATTGAAATCATTTAAACTGGGACCCTCATGGTCTAGCAATCATCGCATCACTTGGCAAGCTAGAGGTTTGGGTTTAATCTCAGTGGGCCTTCATTTATTATTGCTTCACAACTGGTTTGTCATGCGGCTGTGGACATCTCCATATAAGCTTAGCTGTTGAGAAGGGGATGTAAAGTACCCAATCTATCTACCAACCTACCTACAGAAAAAGCATTAAAATAGAAAAAAAAAGGATCATTATTTGTTGTAAAATAATGTTATAATAATGTTATAATAATGTTATAATATTGTTATAAAAATGTTATAATGATATTATAATAATATTAAGATAATGTTATTGTAATATTATGAAAATGTTATAATAATATGATAATATTATATTAATGTTTTAATAATGTTATAATAATATTATAACAATGGTATAATAATGTTATAATATTGTTATAATAATGTTATAATATTGTAATGATAATAATGTTATAATAATGTTATAATAATGTTATAATAATGTTATAATAATGTTATAATAATGTTATAATATGTTGTAATAATGTTATAATAATCTTACAGTTTTTTAAATTTCTTTGTATTTAACAAAATATACAAATTTATGATGTCACCATCAGTGGCTTTCCTTTTCTCTAACTGTATTACAAGAAAACAGCAAAATAGAAATCACATCTAAAAGCAGTCAAAAAAGTCTTCAAGAAAACATGTAAGAAAACTATGAAATTATTATATAAGAAAACATTAATGAGGTCTGCAAATATGAAAGCCAAAGATAACATCTACTATTTTGGACAAAACTCTTTGGAACACTTTGTGAAAATGAACATACTTCTCCATTCTGTATTATTTAACATCCATACATCATGAATAGCGACACTTCTTATTGGTTCTTTGTTCCATATTCTCGCATATCTAATTAGTATTTTTTCATTCTTAGTACTTTTGCATAAAATCTTTCTTTAAGTCCCCTGTGTTCCCTACCCTACCTTAATATCTAAACCCCTCCTCTCCCTTTCCACCCCTGTTTGTGATGTCATCAGTGATGTCATCATTATCAATAACTCTTCATTTTTATATGTAAATTCATGGTTTTTGAATCTCACTCTTAATAGTTTTGAGAAGTGCAGCTGATTCTTCATTTTTAAATTGGCCATACTCCAAATCATTAGCTAAGTGGGAAAAAATTATTGGAATTAAAATATAGATCTTGGGATGTCTTCAATTTAGTTTGAATGTCATCCATTTTACATATAATGAAAAATAAATTTGAGAGTTGTGATCAGACTGTTAGATGTCGAATATGCAGTATGGGTGATTTAGAGCAGGGAAATGAATTTTATGATCAGTTTAAAATAAGTAACTATTTTCCATGTCTTTTGTACCTTGTAAAGTTGCACAAGCCATGGCCTTAGCTAGATACCACAGAAGTTTTCATCATTGTATTTACAGTAAGCCCTAAAAACAGCTGCTTAATTTACATTTTACCCCGCCCCTCCACAAAATTGAAGCTAGCTACGGCCCTGGTGCAAGCTATAGCAGAAATGTGATGCAAGCATGCTCAGATCTTATTTTGAGAGCTCATGTCTTCTCTTGCATTCCTAGGTTGTTCTCATCATAAGTGGCAATTTGAGCTTTCTCAACTGGCTGACCATTATTCCAAGCATTGCATGTTTTGACGATCGCATGCTGAGTATATTTTTCCCCAGCTTTGCTAGCAGATCAAAAGATACCATTAGAAAAATTCAACGAGAAGATCGATTAGGGCTTTCACCAACTCCAAAACTAGGTAAGTCATGAATTGAACAACAGTTTGGGTGCCTGAGGGGTAGACCTCTCAGGTGGGGGAGGGGGCTATAACCTCCAAAATTTCCTGTTACAAGAGGGAATATTGCACTAATAAGTGGTAATTTAGGTAATTTTAAATAAGTTTCCATCAAACATGATCATCAGGAAAAAATTTTTTCTGGATATTTCTTTAGTGTTTAGGAAATTTTGATAATTTGTTCTTTAATTTTATCACTGAGAACAGTTGAATTTCTTAACAAAGTGAAAAAATGTATGTAAACTTTCCTTTTTTTAATATATTTAAGCAATCTTACAAGGAAATTTTATAAAAAAGATTAATGTTTTGGCATCTTGTTTATATGCGTATTTAATGCACGGTTCAAAGGACTTTGCACTCACGGATGACCCTCCTAAAGACGGGTCATTCTACTTGGGTCAAAAAGCCCTTTGCCCAAATGCGCATATAAACACTCCGCCTCAACATTAATCTTCAATTACAGCAATATTTGACCCCCTCCTTAACCCCTGCTCACCTCACCATCTACTCATCCTTCAAAATCATAAAATTACACTAAGATATGAAAAATCACCATACAAAAGTTATAAATATGGGAAAAAGTGAGGGACAAATGCCCCCCTTGCACCTTCAATTCTCACCTATGCTGGTCCACAATGTTGGATCTGTACATGCATGCATGGACGTTTGCCTTTTGGTCTCTGTATATTGCTCATATGATTCTTTGACAGGTACGTACATCAGACGTGTCATGCATGTGTCTCTTGCCTTATTGCTTGCGTACCTCAGCTCACCTGTTGTCATGAATCTGTTTTCTCAGCGTCAAGTTATGAACACCTCATTCGATCCGCTGAGAATTGTCAATACTTATGGTGCATTTGGAAGGTAAGGAGAAAATGATTGTAAGGTAGTAACAATATTGCAACTGTCATATATAAATGGATCCAGAGGAGGGGTCAATGCACTTTCCTCTTCCCCTCCCCTCCCCTCTTGACCTATATCATGTTTTATTTACTCTGTCTGATTTTCAACTAAAACTTCCACTGAAATGGTTCCTTATGCCTCTGAGGCACAAAAATGTTTTCAGGGCTCTTTCGACCTCCTTATGACATTGCATGCTCAGAACACTTAATAGCCCCCCTCCTTTCCGAATATCCACAATTGGCCCCTCCTTGCATAAATTCATGGGATCAGCCAATGATACCTAAATATTGAGGGTACAGAAGCCATATAAACCAAATCTGCTGCAGGACCCAGTTATAAGTCTTTCTTGATTATTTTATTCCTTGGTATTTTACCCCCAACACCTCACCCCAACACCTTACCCCAACACCTTACCCCCAACACCTTATCCCCAACACCTCATCTCCAACACATCATCCCCAACACCTCACCCCCAACACCTCACCCCCCCAACACCTTACTCCCAACACCTTACCCCAACACCTTACCCCAACACCTTACCCCCAACACCTCACCCCAACACCTTACCCCAACACCTTACCCCCAACACTTTACCCCAACACCTCATCTCCAACACATCATCCCCAACACCTCACCCCCAACACCTCACCCCAACACCTTACCCCAACACCTTACCCCAACACCTTACCCCAACACCTTACCCCAACACCTTACCCCAACACCTTACCCCCAACACCTTACCCCCAACACCTTACCCCCAACACCTTACCCCAACACCTTACCCCCAACACCTTACCCCCAACACCTTACCCCCAACACCTCATCTCCAACACCTTACCCCAACACCTTATCCCAACACCTTACCCCAACACCTTACCCCAACACCTTACCCCCAACACCTTACCCCAACACCTTACCCCCAACACCTCATCTCCAACACCTTACCCCCAACACCTTACCCCAACACCTTACCCCCAACACCTTACCCCAACACCTCATCTCCTACACCTCATCCCCAACACCTTACTCTCAACACCTCACCCCAATACCTCATGCCAACACCTAACTCCCAACACCTCACCCCAGTACCTCATGCCAACACCTTTCCCCCAACATCTTACCCCAAACCTCGCCCCAACATCTCACCCCAAAACCTCGCCCCAACACCTCACCCTAACACCTCATCTCCAACACCTTACCCCATTACCTCGCCCCAACACCTCACCCTAACACCTCATCTCCAACACCTTACCCCATTACCTCATCTCCCACCTCACCCCAATACCTCACCCCAGCACCTCACCCCAGCACCACACCCCAACACCTCACCTCCAACACCTCACCCCAACACATCACCCCAACACATCACCCCCAACACCTCACCCCAACACCTCACCCCCAACACCTCACCCCAACACCTCACCCCAACACCTCACCCCAACACCTCACCCCCCCACACCTCACCCCCAACACCTCACCCCCAACACCTCACCCCAACACCTCACCCCAACACCTCACCCCCAACACCTCACCCCAACACCTCACCCCAACACCTCACCCCAGCACCTCATCCCAACACCTCACCCCCAACACCTCACCCCCAACACCTCACCCCCAACACCTTACTCCCAACACCCCACCCCTAACACCTCACCCTCAACACTTAACCCCAACACCTCACCCCAATATGATATGTAGGATAGGGTAGGAAATAAGATATGTAGGATAGGGTAGGGGACACCAGGGTCTAGGAAATTATGCAAATATCCAAAGAATAAAAAGATACTTATTAAAGATGATAGAATATGGAACGAAGAATCGCTAAGAAAAAGTGTCACGATTTATGATGTATGGATGTTGAATAATAAAGAGTAGAAAAGTGTGTTCATAAAAGCAGTACAAATTTTCAAGAGTTTTGGCCAAGATTTTAGATGTTACACTTGACTGCCATATTTTCAGACTTTAATTTTTGTTATTCCTTTGCCAACAAAGTTGGTGAAGAGAGGATATACTGTAGCATCTTTACTTTTCGATCGTCTGTCTGTCCATCTGTTTGTCCTTCCTTCTGTCTGTCCATCCGTTTGTCCACATCCATTGGCCGTCCAACCTCTTGCATTGTTCAGCTACTGGAGAACAAAGAGATTCTGCCCTTAGAAAGGAAATGACCAATTTTCATGAAAAGAATGAAGGAGATTTAAAAGTTGCTTTGAAAAAGCTTAGAATAAATGCATTCCAGACTTGAATTAAATGATTTGTTCTGGCATGAAAAAGAAGAAGAACAATAGAGCTGATGACTTAATAGAATATATAATTAAGTGTCTTGGGACTGAATAGCAAAAAACAATGCATTTCAGACTTGAATAGCAATTACAGGATTTGTTCTGGAATGAAAAAATGCAGAACAATAGAGCTGAAGACTCAATAGAATTCAATAGAATTTATAATGAAGTGTCTTGGGAATGAATACCAAAAAAAATTGATAGAGTAGAAACATAATAGACTTATGATAATCTCCATTTTAATCTGCAATGAATTTTCAATCTGATTTGGTAGATAGATCAGCTCTATATGGTTTATAAGAGGGAAAAAAGTTAAGAATGTATTTATTGGCTGTGTCAGATTTAAGTTAAGGGTGGAGCTGTGGTGCAATGGAGTGAGTGGAGGTTATAGTGCAATAGAGTGAGTGGATGTTAGAGTGAAGGTTGCAATGAATAGTTAGTTAAGCGTATATTTGGTAGATGAGTGTATGGCAAAAGGTAGGTTGTGGTAGTAAGTGAATGGATGATGGTAGGTGAATGGGGAATGGTAGGTGAATGGAGGATGGTAGGTGAATGAGGCATGTTAGTTTGATAGAGGTGAGGGGATGGGAGTTAGAGGAAAGAATGTTGGGTGGAAGATGGCAGAATGATTGGTAGATGTAGGAAGGATGACAGTGGGATGGCATGGGGGACAGGATTGGATGAAATGTGGGACAGGGTGGGATGGTATGTGGGACAGGGTGGCATGTGAGACAGGGTGCCATGGAATGTGGGACAGGGTGTCATGGCATGTAGGACAGGGTGTGATGGCATGTGGGACAGGGTGGCATGGTATGTGAAACAAGGTGGTGTCATATCCTTTATGACAGGCTGGGATGGCATGTGAGACAAGGTGGGATGGCATGGGGGTCATGGTGGCATGACTTGTGAGACAAGATGGAATGTCATCCACATTTCAGGTGGGATGGTATATGGGACAAGGTGGAATAGCATGTGGAGCAGGGCAGAATTGCATGTGGTACAGGGAGGGATGGCATGTGGGACAGGGTGGCATGGTATATGGAACAGGTTGGCGAGGCACATGGTGGGATGTCATCTTGATTGCAGGTTTGATGGCATATGGGTCATGTGGTGGAATGGTATCTGGATTTCATGTATAATTTCCTGTAGGATGGGATGTAGGATGGGACATCATGTGGAACAGAGGTGGGATGGCAGTTGTGACAGAGCGTAGGAAGCATGTTATAAGCGAGGGGAATTGTATTGTTTACGATATCTGTTTTTTGATAAATTAACTAGATAATTCTTCTCACATTGCAGTATAACAAAGGAACGTACGGAGTCATATTTCAGGGGACCCTGAGCGAGAATCCACAGGACCCCAAAGCAGAGTGGTTGGAGTATGAATTCAAATGCAAACCAGGGAACGTCAGTCGGCGACCCTGTCTGATTACACCATACCACTACCGCCTGGATTGGTTGATGTGGTTTGCAGCATTCCAGGTGAGGGAGTTTGCTTGGTTATGATATAACTCTAGACAGAAAATTATTCCATAAAATAACAATTTTCTGACAGGCTTAAATAGAGACCTCTGGGGTCTAGGGGCCCTGATATCAGATTGACATGCTAGAAGTCCCAGGTTTAATTCCCGGTGGGTCTGCATTCACCAGTGTTTCACAACTGGTTTATCAAACAGCCCTGTGAACATCTCTATATAACCTCAGCTGTTGAGAAGGGGATGTAAAATGCCAAACTACCTACCTACATTTAGGAGATGCTGACGTTTAAATGATGTCTCAAGTTTGAATAAAAATTTGTTGACTTTTGAGGAATGAGAGGCTGTGATATGACTTCTAATTTGATTTCATTCATTCCAGTACAAAACTGATAGACATTCTTTTATCTTCTTAATGGTAGGAGATTGTCCATCTCTACCATTTTGAAAATTTTAGGGTCCTTTTTCATGTACGATGAAGAATGTTGCCAATCTTATACAATTCTTACCTTTAAATGTAATGTATTTACTTGATTTTGGCACATGTAGTTTCACACTTTGTTTGTAACCTGTGTTTTTTTTTTTTTTAATAAAAAACAGAATTATCAGCACAACGATTGGTTAATACATTTGGCTGGCAAGTTTCTGATGAATGACAATGAGACCTCAACACTGATTGCATACAATCCATTCCTTCACGGAGAACCTCCAAAGTAAGTCTTGACTTAATTCCTTCTACCCTCGTGGGGAATAGGGAAAACATTCTTCTTCATTTTACTCTGTCGGCAGCCACTCGTCTCGCATCCATCCATGAATTTAATCCCAATTCCTTTCTCTCCCTCTCTATGGTTCTCCTCCATGTCTCTTTTGGTTTATCCACACTTGTATTACCTTCTGATGTCCAGGTCAGTGCTGTGCTGGCATGTCCAGGTCAGTGCTGTGCTGGCATGTCCAGGTCAGTGCTGTGCTGGCATGTCCGGGTCAGTTCTGTGCTGGCATGTCCAGGTCAGTGCTGTGCTGGCATGTCCAGGTCAGTGCTGTGCTGGCATGTCCAGGTCAGTGCTGTGCTGGCATGTCCAGGTCAGTGCTGTGCTGGCATGTCCAGGTCAGTACTGTGCTGGCATGTCCAGGTCAGTGCTGTGCTGGCATGTCCAGGTCAGTGCTGTGCTGGCATGTCCGGGTCAGTGCTGTGCTGGCATGTCCAGGTCAGTGCTGTGCTGGCATGTCCAGGTCAGTGCTGTGCTGGCATGTCCAGGTCAGTGCTATGCTGGCATGTCCAGGTCAGTGCTGTGCTGGCATGTCCAGGTCAGTGCTGTGCTGGCATGTCCAGGTCAGTGCTGTGCTGGCATGTCCAGGTCAGTGCTGTGCTGGCATGTCCAGGTCAGTGCTGTGCTGGCATGTCCAGGTCAGTGCTGTGCTGGCGCTGTGCTGGCACGTCCAGGTCAGTGCTGTGCTGGCATGTCCAGGTCAGTGCTGTGCTGGCATGTCCAGGTCAATGCTGTGCTGGCATGTCCAGGTCAGTGCTGTGCTGGCATGTCCAGGTCAGTGCTGTGCTGGCATGTCTAGATCAGTGCTGTGCTGGCATGTCCAGGTCAGTGCTGTGCTGGCATGTCCAGGTCAGTGCTGTGCTGGCATGTCCAGGTCAGTGCTGTGCTGGCATGTCCAGGTCAGTGCTGTGCTGGCATGTCCAGGTCAGTGCTGTGCTGGTGCTGTGCTGGCATGTTTAGGTCAGTGCTGTGCTGGCATGTCCAGGTCAGTGCTGTGCTGGCATGTCCAGGTCAGTACTGTGCTGGCAATTCCATCTGAGTTCATCCCCAGCACATGACCAAGCCATCTTCATCTCCTCCTTCTGACTATGTTTCTGAGGGCCACTGTTTTTGCCTGCCATCTTATTTCCTTATTGGATACTCTTGTTGGCCAGCCAATGCCAAGTATTCTTTCTGAGGCACTTGTGTAGGAATATATCCAACCTGTTTTTGTCACTTTTGGTCATTCGCTATGTTTTGCTGCCATAGAGTATAGCGATAATGTTGGATTTGAAGATTCTTATCTTACTTTTTTGCTGAATTGACTGCACTTCCAGATTTGTCTTAGTTTATTGAAAGTAAGTATTGCTCCGTCTTTTTGGCCTTAAGGAAAAATGACATTTATATAAGTTTTGGATTGCTGACCAACTGTATATTATAGAATATTTTCAACAGACCAATACAATTTTTTGAAAGTAATTTTGCAAAACTGGACATGGGACAACTTTACTTTCCTGCAACGATATGTACATTTAGCAACAATGTAATTGTTTACAATATATTTCTGCAGTTTGCCTTCACTTTTAGAAGTTTCCGGCCCTATTGCCCTGCATGTATTCATTCAATTGCACAAAACATATAAAACATTTCCATAAACTTTCTATCCTCCCTGCATCCCTGCTCCGATTGGAATTGGTGTGCCTGGTAAATTATAATTGCGACATTTGTAATATTTGTGAAAGAGGTTTAACTGAAGGATTATAAGACCCGCCCATTGATTATTTACAGTTTGCGGATTTGAAGTTTTAAACAACTTGGCTATCTGCCCTTGTATCAAATATTTTCTATGTTTTTACTTTTTTTTTTAAATTTCTGAATTTGAAATGTTTTAAGTTTCCTCCTTTTCCAATCATCTCTTTCCTAACCGTTGCACCTTAATTATTGAACACCCTCTTGGCACGTTTGACTCTGATAGTCGCGGTGCCGTTAAACCTCATTAAACCAAACCAAACCGTTTTAAGTTTCACATTTGAATTTTGTTCTGCTTATGACTTATAATTTATTTATAGTTTCAGTTTCGCTACAGTGCAGTATTAGTCCCAGGATATTTTGCTCTACTTTTTTTTTTATGTAGGCCTACTATAGAATTGATGAAAATAAGTGCACTTGGTTTGGCTTAGTTTGGTTTGAGGCAATTTGTTTATGTTTAAATTCATATCTTATGGTCCTTTTGGGATAAGCCATGCTCCTTCACGTTGAAGATGTAAATTGACGTTCATTATATAAGCATGTTTCTGTTGTCTGATTGCAAGACTTGAAAGTACAAAATAAAGTTATCAAAACCTTGACATGATTGCACAATGTAAGTTTTGCGTAGCTAACATGACCACTTTATAATTTGAAAGCAAAAATGGGACTTCCTGTTTCTTCAAACTTAGCGAAAACAACTGGAATATTGCATTTAACATATTCATGTAGTAATAATCAATCCTCTTGGTACAACTTTTCATTTGATTAATTATTATCACGAGGGTGAAAGATTTTTCATCAATCAATGTCCAACCCGATTATTCTGGTGTTCACACCAAGGGCCTTCCACACAGTCCGTGTTCACACGTTGAAAATAACTGCAAGTGATACAACAAAGGTTAGAAGGCAGGATTACGTAGCTTTAGCGTGAATCTCACTGATTTTCTTAGGAAAATCTGGGTCACTGTCAAAATTTGTTTGAAGCAGTGATATGGTCTAAGCTGCATCATCGTATAAATTGGTGCACTTGAAGTGGCATTACTCAGTGATTTAGACATTTTATTTTCCCCCAAATCAGCACTTGAACTTGCTGATGGGGACGTTATGTAGCAATGAATATTCCAATGTTTAAACTTTTTATACAAAAAACCAAGAATGACTGTTTTTGTCGGTAACTACATGGTTTGAAAAACGCTATTGAGGCCATGTGTATGCTTAGAATTACACAACTGGGATGACAGATCACAAGGCGTAAGAATATTACTGAGTTTTGAGCATGAGCCGGCTGTTGCCTCATTAATCTATGTCAACACGTGCTGATTTTGCGATGCATAATCCGGTCGTAAAAATAATAACAATACCCAACAAACATTTAATCTGTCCGAAAATGCATCATTTGTCTTGAATTTATTGTTACTCTCTGAAGTAAATGTTAAAAGACATGGATTAATCTGTAATTTATACCAAAATAGGTATAAAATGAGAATTTTTCAATATTTTCATCACACATTAGACTCAAAAAGCTAGAATACTTTCAACGATAGGCCAAAGGTCATTGGTGCGTATGAATATTCTTGATATCGTTGCATTCTTACCCTGGTTTGATTCATGACTTGTGTGTTTCTAACCTTCAATGTAATTCTTCTGGGCCAAATATTACTTAATAGGAATAGGTAGGCCTTAATGATTTATTGGAAAAAAAAAAAACATGGGGCCGAGGGTATCATAAAATCTTTGACATGGAGAGGAGAAGGAAAGACATAACACAATTATATGGAGTTTATTTATATTTTCTGAAAGGTAAGGTAGGATTAACTTTTTTATATCAGTTAATTCTTTCCCTTACATGTATCCCAAAATTTGATTTAACCTTTTTCAATATCAAAAACTATGTCGTAACTTTCAAGGGAATCAACCAGACAACAAATGAGAAGTTTATTATTTTTGGTTCGCATGCGAAGCATAATGCGAACCTATGTAATGGCGATTACGTCCGTCCGGCCGTCCGGGCGGCTGGCCGTCCGGGCGGCTGGCCGTCCGGCCGTTTACAGATTTGTCCTGAGATTTCCTCAGAAATGTTAAAGTTTTTTGAGAATTCCTCGGAAAATAATAAAGTTTCTTTAGATATCCTTATGGAAGGGTAGAATTTCCTTACAAAATGTTAAAGTTTTTCAGAGACACTTACAGGATTGAAGAATAGTTTCCTTAAAAAGTCTACAAAACATTTGATATTTTCTTAGAAGATAATTGTAAAATGATATAATTTTTCAATATTCTTTAGAGATCCTCAAGTCTCTCTTGTAGCACTTGAGATTTGAAATCATTAAAATTCTTTAAAATATTTGGGCACCAAAAGTTGTATCAGGCATGATTATTAAACTCCACCTTTATTATTGTGTTCATTTGCATAAAGTTGCTACAGTATATGACCTGACTAGATTTTTTTTTATTTAGTATGCTTAGTCAGGGAGTGTGACAGGATGTGATTGCATATGGACATAGGGAGAGATGCCATGTGGGACATGGGGACATAGATATAATATATACCATGTGGTATACACCAAGGGCTATATCAGGCAGGCATAAATATTTGACTCTACCTTTTTTTCTTATTCAACAACTCATTTGCATATAAGTTATTATATGAGCTGACACTTACATACATAATATGCTCAATCAGGGACTGTAATAGCTAGGATGAGACTTCTTATGGAGCCTATGGGATGTCATGTGAGACATAAGGTGGGATGCCATGTGGGATGCCATGTGGGACATGGGGTGGGATGCCATGTGAAACAGGGTGGAATGCCATGTAGGATATATGGTGGAATGCCGTGTAGGACATAGGGTGGAATGCCAAGGGATGGAACGTCATTTGGGACATGAGATAGTATGGGATGTCATGTGGGACATGGCGTCCCACCCTATTTCAGCAAGTCGTATAAGTTATTATATGAACTGACACTTTCATACATAGTATGCTCAATCAGGGACTGCGATAGCTAGGATGAGACTTCTTATGGAGCCTATGAGATGTCATGTGGGATATGGGGTGGGATGCCATGTGGAACATGGGGTGGGATGCCATGTGGGACATGGGGTGGGATGCCATATGAAACAGGGTAAAATGCCATGTGGAACAGGGTAGAATGCCATGTGGGACATGGAATGGGATGGGATGCCATATGGAACAGGGTAGAGTGCCATGTGGTAGAGGGTAGAATGCCATGTGGGACATGGTGGGATGCCACGAGTAACACAGAGTATGACATAGGTTGGGGTGCCATGTGTGACATAAGGTAGTATGCCATGTGTGACATAAGGTAGGATGCCATGTGTGACATAGGGTAGGAGGCCATGGGAACATGGGATATGGTGCCATGTGGGACATAAAGTAGGCTGTCATTGGGACATTGGGAGGGATACCATATGGAACGTATGGTGGGATTCCATGTGGGACATCAGGTGGGAAGCCACTGATGTGGGACACAGGGAGAAATGCCATGTGGGACATAGGAAGGGATGTCATGTGGTACATATGGTTGGAATAATGTGGGACATACATGTAGGATGGGATCCATGTGGGTCATAGCGTGGGATGACATGTGGGACATATAGTGGAATGCCATGTGGGACATATAGTGGAATGCCATGTGGGACATATGTTGGAATGCCATGTGAGACACTGTATGGTGGAATGCCATGTGGGATATATGGTGGAATGCCATGTGGGACTAGGCATGGGATGTTATGTGCGACATGAGGTGGGATGTTATTTGAGACATGTGGGACATTAGGTGGGAAGCCACTGATGTGGGACACAGGGAGAAATGCCATGTGGGACATAGGGTGGAATGCCATGTGGGTCATAGGATGGGATGCCCTGTGGGACATATGATGGAATACCATGTTGGTCATAGGATGGGATGCCCTGTGGGACATAAGATGGGATGCCCTGTGGGACATATGATGGAATGCCACGTGTGACATGGGATGTCATGTGGGACATGGGGTGGGATGCCATGTGGGAGATATTGTGGAATGTCATGTGGGACATGGGGTGGGATGCCATGTAGGACATGGGATGCCATGTGGGACAAGGAATGGAATGCCATGTGGGCAAGGCATGGGATGTTATGTGGGACATGAGGTGGGCTGTCATTTGAGACATGGCATGTGATCCATGTGGGACATAGGGTGGAATGCCATGTGGGTCATAAGATGGGATGCCCTGTGGGACATATGATGGATTGCCATGTGGGTCATAGGATGGGATGCCCTGTGGGACATATGATGGAATGCCACGTGTGACATGGGATGGTATGTCATGTGGGACATGGGGTGGGATGCAATGTGGGAGATATGGTGGAATGCCATGTGGGACATATTGTGGAATGCCATGTGGGACATAGGATGGAATGTCATGTGGGACATGGGGTGGGATGCCATGTGGGACATGGGATGCCATGTGGAACTTAGTGTGAGATGCCATTTTATAATTGCCTGGGTCATATGATATGGGTGCCAATTTGCATGGGCATGCAAACCATGATGGTATTTACTGTTCTAGTTTAATTTTTGTCTCATATTCATTTTGATGATCGTTAACTCTTATACTGCGGCGGTTGCGTCCATCACTTATGTATATATTTTCATGATAGCAAAGATTGCAATATACCACAGGCTTGGTGAGGTAGGATAAACTTGTTTTATTTTACTTTATTCATGCCCTCACATCCCCAAAACTGATGCAACAAAAAAGGTTATAATTCTCCAAATATAGCCTTTTTTATATGGCAAAACTAATTCAAAATTTTCCGGGAATAAAGAAGACAAAATAGAAGATAGGCCTATAACTAATTTTGGTTCTGATGCAATAGCATCAGGAACCTATGCAGTCATGATGGCGCGTGTGTATGTGTGTACTGTAGATGGTGGAAATTGGGGATATTCATATGTTTACACACCTTCCAATTGGGGACATACCTGCAATTGGGGATATCCCCAATTGGCAGAAAGTCACGATTTTATCATCTTCATGCCTGTCAGGTAGTTACCTCTTAAATTCATCCCAGTTCTTTATCATATGCTGGTGTGTATCCAAATATCTTGACTGCACCTACAGATACAAAATTGACTTCCCCAATTACATGATAGAAAACGCATGGCATAACAGATCAAAGTGCATAGCGCCATCAATAATGTGATGTTTTGTACATATGATTTTACATCTTCCAAGTGGGGATATACACATGGGACTTGAATATTCACATTAAAACTAGAAATATTGATTTATCTCCACTTTTATAGGATGCAGTTTAAGTACATGTGTAAAAGTGTGTATCCCCACTTCCTATGTATGCTTCCATAGGCTTTCATACCAAGAAGGAATGGGAATTAACATGAAATCACTGTGGGTATAGCATCTATGCATATATTGTTTAAAAATTCTGCCATCCTTTCTTTAATTTAGAAGTCCCCTTTTTCCTAGTTTCACACATATGTCCCCAATTTCCACTATCTACATGTCTGTGTGTGTGTGTATCAGCAGATGTCATTAATATGCATGGTGGGCTTGGTTTAATGTGAAAGTGCTAAATGATGTTAACACCATACCGTACCCCATAAACAATACATCAGATTTATGCTATATCAGGTACACAGATGGGCCATGGTCTGTACATATGTTTTAATGTTGTGGTAGTGAATATGAATGAGTAGGTGGGGCTTACTGACAAATTCTTAATAAATGAGCAACTGTTTTTGCATCATACTTGCTATGATAATGTTGTTAATTATTGTGCAAATTGCTAATGTTGTCAACATTTTTATTGATGTGTATTGTGGGTGTGGTTTATGAATAAATATCCTGGACAAATATTTCATGATATGCAATGACATGACAGTAAGTACAAATTTCGCAAATCAATCAGCTGATGAAAAAGAAGCATCAGAACCACACTGATCTTTTTCAAATTTATTTTTGAGATTGTGAACTCGTATGTCGCGGCAGTCGTGTCTATGAAATGCCTATATTCTCACAATGGCAAATTCTTATAGTATACCGCGGCGGTTGCATCCATCTAATCTGTTTATTATCATGTTGGCAAAGTCCTTTATCGCATTGGCCGCGTCCATCCAATCTGAAAGATCCCACATGGGCTGAAATCTCTCATGCGTGAAATACCCAGCTCATTAGAAATCATGATGCGTGGCGCTGAGTGTGGATGGTTTATTGTTAAAAGTTTCTTGCATAGTAATATTCTGACGCTGCAGCGGCTGCAGTAATACTGCAGCCACCGCTATTATGACAAGAGGCCTAAGGCTTCATTTTTTAAGGGGGACATGTACATGTTCGTCCCCCTAACAAAATTATTGGAGGGAACATGTCCCCCCCCTAAGATCTCTGCCTATGTATGTAGAGATGTGGCACTGGAGGTAACAAATATTGTTGGAAAAGCCCTAATTCTGTTGCCTCCACCTTATATCTATCTATAATGTTTACTACAATTCTGCATGACTTCTCAAAACCTAGATTTATTTTCACAACAAGAAATGAGTTATCCATTGAAATAAACTTCTAACATATTTAATGTAACATTTCTATTCTTTTTCACGACTTGCTGGGATGGGATGGGGAAATTCTGATGTCACATGCAATAGATGTATTTAGGCAAAAATTACTTTTAAAATGGCCCCAAAGACAAAATTGCAATTTGTACCAAAATTGCTCAAAATTAGCTGTAAATCATCAGAAATGGATATTATCTGTGACTGTTCCTCCTTCCAACAAAACGTTTTGGCTTGTGCCACTATTAGTTAATTAACATATTGATCAACAGCAAATGTTGGAAAATAGAGGATGTGGTAGATAATCTCCCCTAACCTTCGTCTCTTTGATTAATTGTGGCAGATACATATACTGTCGTCATCCCCAGCATCTAGACTCACGCTACTGATTGAAAAAAATCACAGAAATTTTCTTCCATGGATTTTCCATGATGCATTGTGGTTTTGACCTCTGACCTATTAGTAGAATGTTAAGTCCAATTGCTACTCTTTTATACCTCATGCATAGTATAGCTACATTTTGTCAAGGTTATCCTGAAAATTAAATTTTTAAACTTTTATATGTAAAATTTATATTAAAAATTATAATATAGTTATTACTTCTCATGTGAACTAAGTAATCAGTATCGTTTTCGTTCACATGATTAACATTTAAATCCAGAAATGTATTCTCAAAATTATATTTTGCACTTTTTTGTGTAATCCTTCTTTTCAAACTTATGAAACATTATTACATTTGATGAGAAATGGGTAATCAATACCACCTTCGTCTGTGTGATTAAGTTAAAATATACCCACTGAAGTATCATTTCATCATCTAACTTAACCATAAATTATTATTTTTTATAGGTATTCCGAGAAGTGATTTTATTTCCATGTAATTGAAGGATTATTTTTAATAGTATCAGTTTCACAATTGTTATTGTGTCTGCTGTCAGTGAGTCAAGCTCTTTGTGGTGGAGGGGATAATAAATTGCAGATGGCTAGGACCTTAAATTGGAAAGTAAGCATTGTGTAGTCAACCAATGGGTGGCAAAATTGTTACCTTTGAAATCGACCTTCAAAAATGGGGGTATCCAAGGGTCCTTCATGAATTTATTTCTGAAAAGTGGGATGTTGGGACCTACACTCCCCTCATGGCTATGCTAGTGAGGAGAGGAGGGGCGGAGGCAGCTAAGGCTGTTTAATAAAAATCAGTTGATGAAAATTCTGTAATCCCTGACTAGTGATTGGCTCATTTCATACATGATATCAGTGCATATATATTTTTGTATATAAACCACGTATCTATGTTTAGAACCATCACATGCGATACAGGAAGAAGTTTTCAACATGTTATGCTGTCTGTTACATGGTTTGAAGTTAGCAGTTTAATGCCGCCTTCTTTCCTTCTAATTCGCAGGTTTATCCGTGCTGAGCACTACCAATATAAATACACGACAATGGGTAGCAAAGAGGCCAAACAAGGTCAGTGGTGGGTACGGAAGCGGATTGGTCAGTATCTACCACCAGTCAGTCTAAGCTCTTTGTATGATTTCATGGTAAAACAGAGCTGGGATCTGCCCAAGTATGCTAGAAGGAAAGTACGTGAAGAGAAACGGGATAGGGCAAGAGCTGCAAAGCAATGAATATTGTATGATTGTTCTGAAGGTGTACAAAAAGTAAATGGTACAGGTGCAAAAGTTTTCTTTCTTGAGCAATTCTTTTGGGACAAGATTATCACTTGAAGAATTTTTGTGATATATGATTTGCTTACAGGTGTTAAAGGTTTTCAGGTTCTCGGGTCAATGTCTCGTGATTGACATTCTTTTGTAACAAGCATAAAATTCTGAGGACAACAATATTTCAAGTTTGAAATAGTGACTTCAACGTGTTGAGCATTTTTTTGTAGGACAAGATTTATTCTTTAAGGGTTTTTGTGAGATACATGAAGTACTTTCTTCAGTTTCTGCTATTCTTCAGTTCCAGGAATTATTTGCTGTACTTATCAACTGCTTTCCCTCAAATAATTGCAGTGAAAGATTGGAAAATAATTGCTTTACCCAAGGATATAGAGGTGTCATATAGTAAAGATATTGATGCGAATTTTTTTAAATCAATCACATAATTAAATCTCCCTGATGGTACTAGACTTGGAAATTGTAATTTTAGTAGCATATTTATTACCACGATAGATGTTCTCAAATTATGAAATACCTCCCAAATTATGAAATACCTCCCTCGTGAGGCATGACAAGATGCTGAAGGCCTTCACTTCTATGCTGTTCTTCTACCTTAATCTTAAGTTGTTTCTCTACCTTGTAACACTACGAGGTCTCACACAGGCAAAGACTGGTGTATTTTCAGACCTCAGGTTCCCCCTAATTGTACATCACAAGTTTGCATTTAAAAATCTTAAACTTCAAGAACCTTTAAAGTGGCCAATTGTTTACTAATGTTGTTAGGTTTTTACCAATGTTGTTAGTTATTTACCAATGTTGTTAGTTATTTACAAATGTTGTTAGTTGTTTTTTTATTTGAAATGTTTTGAGAGATGTCACCACCATCTAGTAATATTATCTAGAAAGTACCAACCTATTGAATTTTACCCCTATTACATATATCATATGAAGCACAGTGGTGCAGTTGCGAGAGTGTCACACATATTTTGCAAGAGGTCTGTGTTCCATAGTCAGCATGATTCTTGCTTTATATCATTCAGCAAGACAATTGATTTCACTTGCTTCAGTCTTCTCAGCTGTGAGTACCAGCCTTGCATGGAAGTTAACATGGGATGGACTGATGTATCGCCCAGGTCGAGTCATATAATCATTCACTTTCATCCACTTGCACCACAGAATAAGTACCAGCTTATGGGCCCTCATTGCTCTGGAAAGGATTTTGTCATAAATTTAGGATTAAAACCTTTCAGAATGCGACCAAAAGTGAAGCTGCTAGATGTCGATTTAAATTCTTGATGAATGGTAACTGCATATGGGTGTTTTCATCTTTGTGGTACAATCATATAAAAACGTTTCCAAACCAGAAATTATGTCAACAGGAATGGGCAGTCAGACAAGTGATTTTTTTAATGCAAGAAAATACCTATTGATCATATACTGATGTAATGTTGCAGGAACGGAGGTGAGAGCCCCCTCCTTTCTTACTGGAGACTTGAAGTCAAGAAGCTAAACTATATTTGATAAAGAATTGACAAAGAAACTTGAATCCAAAAACTGCATCTTAAAAGTTTATCGCTTTCTCAAATTATCCATGCTTCAAGTTGTAACATGAAGACTTCCATTTTGTATTAAAATACTACTAATGATTACATCATTTGTCCTGTGTGTTTGACAAAATAGTGTATTTCTTTATAAATCTTCTTGAAATTTAATATCCAGTATGCTTTGACATGAAGCTCTATAGTCTTATATCAATAGTATCATGAACAAATGAAACAAAATCAGGGGCCATCCTCCTCACCCTCAACTTTATTGAGTACTCCCCGCTCAGCCACTTTGTCATCTTCTCCGACTCCAAGGCTGTCCTTACTTCTTCACTCAATCTTAAATGGGATAACCCCACATCCCACCTCTTCCTCTGTAGACTCCTTTCCCCCACCCCCTGCAGGAAAAGTATTCTTTTATATTGGATACCTAGCCATGTTGGCTTTCCTGGCAATGACAGGGCTGATGCAGCTGCTAAGCTTGCCCTCAACCTCCCCCTACCCCATTTCCCAAAACCCTTTCTGACATCAAACTGCTTATTGCTTTCCTTGTTTGTGACCGCTGACAAACCTCATGGGACTCCCAAATTGATAACAAACTTCAGGTCATCCAGCCCACCATTGCGATCAAACCCACAATCCACAACCTCTCCTGTGTCAAAAACTTTCACATTACCCGTCTTAGAATAATTTACACCCACCTCACTCACTCCCACCTCCTTATTGGCTCCCCCAACCCCTCTGCAACAATTGCCATTGCACCCTCACAGTCCATCATGTTCTCCTTGCTTGCCCCCTGTACAGCCTTCCCATAGCTTCCCTTGCTCCCCACAACTCAATAGCCAAGCTCTTCCAGATAAAATAGTCTCCTTCCTTCATCATGCTTCCGTCTACAACCATACTTAGTCCTCCTCTCCCACCCCCTTCTCTCTACTTTTGCCCCTTTTTCACCCATGCACTTCCTCTCTCAATCCCAGCTTCCTGGCTTTTAGTTCCCGTGTTCCTCGCAGTCTCTCCCTATTTTCTTTTCTTCCTGCCTCAAGAATGACCTAACCTCTCAGGCACAGTTTGACCCTCGCTGTTGTGGTGCTGTTAAGCCCTCATCAAACAAACATTAAATAATTTAAAATATAGAATGAAGCATTAAAACATATTTGTGACATAGGGCAGATAAACATGTCTTCAGTTGTTGATGTAAATCCTTGTTTTTCAATCCTCTCCAAAACAAATGTAATGTTTTTTTCACATATGTAAAAACTGCTACACGTCACTCGACCTTTAATTGATTTTTGAAAATTTGGGCTGTGAGTATGAAGGCTTTTGTTTAGCTTTCTGTTTTATTCTTATCTTTTTCTTTTATATATTTTCAATTCATTTGATCTTTGTTACTTTTCCCAGGGATCTTTGGTTTTACATTGCATTCAATTTTTTTCAAAATATTTATTGACCCATGCAAAGGAAAAAATAAACCCTTATAAGCCAGAAAATTTCAAATAGATTATAAAGAAATACATAATTTGTTGTTGTCAAGAAGTGTGTTGATGGTGTCATTTTTAGATGGTGGTGTAAACAAAATGGCTGATGTTTATTATGCATTATGGCTTCATTAAAATGTTAGACTACTTTGGAAGATAATTAATTTTGACAAATGTTTTATAATCATTTGCTCCTATCATAGCACCTCACCTCGCCTAGTCTCTTCAGGCCTCCTGGCCCATAAGGCTGCAGTGCACTCTCTCCACTGGACTCTGTTATTTGCAACTTGTCTGGCTTCTGTCCACGTGCTCCATCCCACCACTTTCTTCTCCTTCTCGACTGTCCTTCTCCAGGTCGTTCTAGGATGACCAACTTTCCTTCTCCCCTCTGGTTTTCACGTCATAGTTGTCACACAGTGCTTCATAGTGCTCATGCGCGTCACATGACCAATCCACCTCCACCTTCTTTTTCTTCTATTATAACAAAGAAGGCAAAATCCAAATTGTGTCTCCATTTATAAAAGGCAAAACTAAAAAGGAAGAATAAAATTCATTTCATTTCTTATTTTTAGTAATTTACTGATTTTTGAAAAGTTGGGCTTATGAGTATAAAGGTATTCTTTATTCTATCTGTTTGATACGTTTGCTTTTCTTTCATTTATTTTTAAAACATGGAATCCTTTGTTACTTTTCCCATGTGTTCTTTGGTTTCACTTTGCGTTCATTTAATAAATAAAAAAACTAGATTCTTTGGTGGTTTTCTTACTTTATTGTCAGTATACAAGGGCCTTGTTGCATATCTTTAGGTCGTATTTATAGTATCTACCCAGTGACGGTGGTTCTAGCCCAAAGGTTGAAGTGTCTGACACAGTAGTAGGAGCATACAAGGCCTCAGCGGTAAGAATGTTTGACTCAATAATATTAAAGGGTCTGGATTAATAGATAGGTACGCTGGGACTTCATCTGCAATCGGTCAATGTTCTCAAAAGAAAGGAAAAGTTCGCTTCAAATATTGAAAAAGTACTGGATTGAAAGAAAATGACATATCTTTACACCTGATCTTTTTTGTGAAAGAAAGTACCACACTTATAAAAACAGGTCAAGATTTGCATTTAAGATTTTTAAGTCAACTTTCTGATTGAGCCAATCGGAAGGTGCTTTTTGGATTGTGTACTACATCATTTAAAACTTGTCACCCTGACTGCCAAAGACAGTAAGCAACTTAAGTAATTATTACACATTGAGAATAGATTTCAATTTTTACATTTTCAAACTTTTTGTCTGTAGCACTATTGGCTCTTAGTTGTGTGTGGATACCAAGGCTGAAAGCTGCAAATAAGATTCAACTTTATGAAAGTATATTTTCCATCGACTTATTTTTCTCTCATATTTGTTCTTTGAAACATTAAAAAAGAAAACTTAAAATAAAAGGATGAAATCAATAATTGTCTTGATTGTAATTTGTTTATTTTATCCAGATTCAAGAAAGAGATTGTAATTATTTGCTCTGTAAATTGATTACAGTTGACTTATGATGTTGGAGATGCTTAGATGTCCTTTTCTTGTCCACCCACATGACGTGTACCTCCGCTTTCCGTTTAGTATGCACTGCAAATACCGATTTTGGCCAAAATCGACGGTTGCATGGCACACACCTCTATCTGATGCACGTTGGGCATAATATTAATGCCCCTATGATAGCATACTGAAAGGAAAGAGCTTGCACACTTAATGCATATATCTAGAGATGCACCGGAACTTGGTTCCACCTGAAACATCCGGCTGGAACTCAAAAATTCTGGTTCTGGTTCTGGCCGGAACTTAAGGTAAATGTTTGACTGGAACCAGAACTTTACAATTTTTTGTTATGCAATATTCTCCACAATAGCACATATTTAAAGTGTTGTTATATCTAAAATTGTACATCAGCTACTGAAGAGATAAAAACAAGAACCCCAAAACTGAAAGATCTGTGGAAATGCAGCAATTTATATATTGATCAACTGAGCATTACAATCTGAGCAGATCAGTGTTTTAATTTTGAAAATAGCATTTAAGTTTTGAGTTATGACTGCTCTAAGTTCTATCAGTTTTTAATTTATGCAAAATTTGTGCTGGATACTGTAACTGGCTGGACAGCCCAAAATCTGTTGTTATACTTTGTTTTTTCTTTCCCGATATTTCAATGACTAAAAATGATGGGAAGTGTATGCCAAAGATTCAAAAACTTTTGTTCAGAATTTGGTGCACCATTTCAAAGAATGATGATAAACATTGAATGATGATAAACATTGAATGATGGTAAACGTTGAATGATGATAAACATTGAATG
This sequence comes from Chiridota heheva, assembly GCA_020152595.1. Taxonomy (NCBI): domain Eukaryota; kingdom Metazoa; phylum Echinodermata; class Holothuroidea; order Apodida; family Chiridotidae; genus Chiridota; species Chiridota heheva. Next base: position 1,824,288 of record JAIGNY010001799.1, on the reverse strand, counting down.
ATGATAAACATTGAATGATGGTAAACATCGAATGATGGTAAACATCGAATGATGGTAAACATCGAATGATGGTAAACATTGAATGATGGTAAACATTGAATGATGATAAACATTGAATGATGGTAAACATTGAATGATGGTAAACATTGAATGATGGTAAACATCGAATGATGATAAACATCGAATGATGGTAAACATCGAATGATGGTAAACATCGAATGATGGTAAACATCGAATGATGGTAAACATCGAATGTTGGTAAACATCGAATGATGGTAAACATCGAATGATGGTAAACATCGAATGATGGTAAACATCGAATGATGGTCAACATCGAATGATGGTCAACATCGAATGATGGTCAACATCGAATGATGGTCAACATCGAATGATGGTCAACATCGAATGATGGTCAACATCCAATGATGGTCAACATCCAATGATGGTCAACATCCAATGATGGTCAACATCCAATGATGGTCAACATCCAATGATGGTCAACATCCAATGATGGTCAACATCGAATGATGGTAAACATCGAATGATGGTAAACATCGAATGATGGTAAACATCGAATGATGGTAAACAACGAATGATGGTAAACATCGAATGATGGTAAACATCGAATGATGGTAAACATCGAATGATGATCAACATCGAATGATGATCAACATCGAATGATGATAAACAAAGCAATTTACAAGAGGAAATACACAAGATTATCCTGTCATATTCACAAAATTTGTATTAAATGTGCAAAATGATAAGTGAGATTTAAAGCAGATGTGTAATGGTCAATGTTTAACCGAATTGGATAATTTTGATTACTAGATTTAAAAGCAATTTAGCTAATGTGTCCTCTGCATGGCCTTATACCTTTTAATCTGAAACATTTTATTTTGAAACATAGTGTATACTGTTATATGTAAAGGTCCGGTTCCGGCTGTTGAGTTTCAGCAAAATCCGGTTGCAGCCGGAACTTGGAATGCTGGTTCCGGTGCATCCCTACTACATATATAACATATATCAATGTTATTTGTCATTGTAACATGGTGGCATGTAGAGTATGGGTGACATGAAGGGTTAGAGGTGGGTGTTGGGTTTGGCTGGTAAAATACAGGTGTGGGACATGAAGGAATGTTCCAGTGAACATTCACAGTGGTCCATGTTCCCTGTAGATTTACATATGTAACTTACCATTCTAATGCAGTTGTGGCATAATCGTCAATGGGGGAAGTCATAAACATATTACTGAAAGCATATGGGGCCTCTTCAAGACTCACTCCTCCCTCAAATAAATAAATACAAAAAACTGCCCCAACAATTTTGAAACCTGGCTATTCCACTGTCTTAGATATCTGAAGGGGGGAAAAGAATGTGAAAAGGCACTTGTGTAGAAAAATTTACTTTGTATCATTTGATTATCACACATGTGAATGCATGCCTGAACACATATTGCTTTGCAGGGTGTGACAGCAAATCAAGCTTGATGTATATAGTGTACACAATTAACATCCGTTGGATAAGAGTAGTAAAATTGTTTATACATAGAAATCTTTCCTTTTTTGCTACTTCTGTGGCTTTTTCTCGATTAAAAAGCAATTTAACGCAAGCTTGCCTCTTATACTATTAACCACTAAACCTGATCAAATATTGCAACATCTCCAATAGAAGGAACATAACTATTACACACATGAAGTGTGGGAAATTACCACCACATTTTGTTTACAAAAGTACAATTATGGATTCTAACAAATCACCTCATTTTATATCAAAGATATCCCTCTTTCCCCACAGGCCTAAAAATCTCTCTCTCTCTCTCTCTCATCAAGAAACGACAGAAATGATGTTTTCTAATTGTGTAGAGGTTAATTGTTTGCCAAAGAGGTTAAGTAACTATAGTATGGTCAATTTTTAACTGATTTTCATGGCTTTTTTAATTATGATTTAAAAGCAATTCACCTGAAGTAGTTGCTGTTGCATGTCCCTATATTTTAACCACTGATTTAACCCATCATATATTACAATGTCTTTACTTTAGGAGCACAACTTTCATAACATAGATTTTTCAACCACTGATTCAACCCATCATATAACACAATGTCTTTACTTTAGGAGCACAACTTTCATAACATAATATATTCTAACCACTGATTTAACCCATCATATATCGCAATGTCTTTACTTCAAAAGCACAACTTTCATAACATAATATCAAATTTCTATGGAGAATTTGTATTGTGATGAATCCCCCGTAATGCACGACCTTCAGTGTTTGGGTTAGTCCATTTTTACAACAGGTGATTTTCTTAACAAAGCAAAAAAATGTATGTAAACCTTTCTCGTTTTTCATTCTTTTTGTTGTTTTTATGCATTTTAAAAATCTAACACAGAAATTGTATTCAAATATTCATATTTTGGCATTGTGTTTATTATGCACATTTAATGCACAGTGCAAAGGACTTTGCACTTGCCTTCTACTCGACCTTTGCCCCATGCATTAAATAAGCATATAAACACTCCGTCGCAACATTAATCTTTAATAATAAATCACCTTATTTTCATTTCAATATCACAGTTATCCCTCATCCCCACAGGCCTAAAAACTCTCTCATCATCAAGTAACGATGGAAATTATTACATCTAATTGTGTAGGTCTGTTTGCCAAAGAGGCAATTATGATATGGTTAATTTTTAACTGATTTTGATGATTTTGCTACTTCCGTGGCTTTTTTAATTATGATTTAATGGATTAGCTCAGTGGTTAAGCTGTCCATCTTATATGAAAGAAAACTTTAAAAGACACAAAATGGTCTTATCTTCATATAGATGACTGGTGTAGTAAGTCTACTTTGGAAGGTTGGCGTCCTTGTCTTCATATTAACAATTGTTAATGTATTTTAACGAAAATATATTTTGACTTTTTCCCTATTTCAATTATTTTCCCTTAAACAGGTGGTAAATTATGATTATCCTTACAAGATTCTGTTTTACTACTTTCTTGACATATTCATTGGATTTAAAGCCACAAAATCACAGGACAAAATATGATAGAATAGGCCTATATAAAAAATTTGATGAATTTGAGGCAATGACATCACAACTTTGTCTGATTTCAGTCGTTTCCACACAAACGATATTAAGCTTCAAACTTAGATATCTCCTTGACGGAATACGATTTTGAATGCTTTCTTCACCATTTTGTTTCTATTGAAGTCCTCTTTCATATACGATAAACAAGCTTGACCACTGAACTAATCCTTTAAAAGCAATTCAGCTGACGTTGCTGTTGCATGTTCATATTATTTTAATCCCTGAATTGTATATTGCAGTATCTTCACTTCAAGTGCACAACTTTTATAACATGTAATAAGTCGGATCATTTTCATTTCAATATCACGGTTGTCCCTCTTCCCCGCAGGCCTAAAAAAATCTCTCTCATAATCAAGTAACGACGGAAATGATGTTATCTAATTGTGTAGGCCTGTTTGCCAAAGAGGTTAACTAACTAGAATTAATTTAGTTAATGCATTATTAACAATTCTCAGAACATTTCCACAGAAACAAACAAGTTATTTGCTTAAGAAAGTGTTTGTTAGCCTAAGTTTCTTGTCAATTAAATGCTATGATTGGATATGGGGATATTTTGGCTATACACGGTGGTTGATATGCTGCACGTGGATGTTTTACGAGTCAGTAGTCACAGAAGAGTGTTTTGTAGAAATTCTTCACAGCCCTTCATGATGAAATTAGGTTTTTAAGTCACAGTAAAAGGTTTTTTGAAATTTGTACGGTTCTGTACTATAAAAAGGAACAATAAGAAAGCTTGAATAACAAATTAGGTTTGAGATTATGTCATTTTTGTTGACAGGTTGCAAAACACATATCTGATCACGATGGACAATGTATAGACAATGTATGGAAAATAAATGGACAATATATGGACAATGTATGGACAATGTATGGATAATGTATGGACAACGTATGGATAATGTATAGACAATATATAGTGCATATTATTTGTTTTCCAAGCAAAGGCTTGTTTGTTATGAAAACGATGGTGAAAGAGGATAAGATGATACTGAAAGATTGGCTGGTTTTGGAAAGACATACCAACAAATTATTACAAACTATTTTCTATGCTGGAATTACAATCAAGAAGCAAATTTTAAAAAGACATATTTTAAAATTTTGCCTGAATTTGCTTGAAAGGAATATTCGCATGTTTTCTATGTGGATTTTTATGAACAGAGGGCAATTTAAGAAATTAGATTAGTGTAGAAATGACTGAAATCATTTTAATGAAATATTTTCTGAGATTACGGAAAGCCTTGCATTTCAGGGGAATACTAAAACAAGTAATCGTAATCTGAAGAAATTTTTGCACCTTCATTTAATTGCCCACTTCTTAAATTTTCATAGACAATCTTCTATGGGTAAACTTAATACTTTTTCTATTAATTTATCAGTAATTTTTGATTGAATATAACTTTGTTTAGTCCTTGATCTTTAGAGGTAAAATGATAAAAGTGCAATCATTATTACTTTTTAAAATCATGAATAGAAGTCTCATTTCTGAGAGAAACATTTCTGCAAAATGTCTTTTCCTGCAAAAACTTGAGATATTAAGCATCACCTCCATCTCATAATATGGAGGGGGACATTTTCTTTATCTCAGTCAGTGGCATAGCCAGCATTAAACAAGTGAGGGGTCCTAGAAGGTCCTAGACTTCAAATTTAGCCCACTTCTGAGGGCATTTTTGTTTTTAAAAGCAAAGAAATATGAAAAACCAAAAATCATTCCAATTTTTGAAAATTTCCTCCCTTGGCTATGCCACTGATCTCAGTCATAGCCTCTCTGCCTCCATCAGGGCCAAGATTCTCTTGGGAGTTGGTCTTAATAGTTGTGTGCTTCTAGCTCGACCATAGATGACCTTTTACTTACTATATCTTTTAATACTGTATTGTTTATTTGATCTCTAAATGCACAACGTCATTGAGTTATGTGCTTTTATTGGAATTATCATATTGAAATGCCAATTTCAAAATCTTAAAATACATTATTACGTTTTGCTTGCGGAAATAATTTTTTCATATTTTTGGTTCTGACAGGAAGTGTGATTTATTCAAGTAATCAATCATCCAAGAGTTTTTGTACAATAATTTTCCATAATATGCTTGCCGCAAGCAAGCGAGATTTAGGAGATAATGGCATTATCTCCTAAATGGCAACTTAAGGCTGCTATTTGTGTAATATTTAAGATTGTCCTCCCCCCTTCCTCCCCTTCCCACATGCACCTCCTACCACTTTACTAAATGACATTTTCTGGGGTCACTGGCTGCTTTTAAAATTTCTGCAGAGGAGCATGAATTTACTGGTAGTTAAGATTTAACTATTAAGATTGATCTATTAGGATTGAACTATTAAGGTTTAACTATTAAGGTTTAACTATTAATATTTAACTGTTAAGATTCAACCATTAAGGTTTAACTATTAAGATTTACCTATTAAGGTTTAACTATTAAGATTTAACTATTAAGGTTTAACTATTAAGATTTCACTATTAAGGTTTAACTATTAAGATTTAACTATTAAGGTTTAACTATTAAGGTTTAACTATTAAGATTTAACGATTAAGATTTAAGTATTAAGATTTAAGTATTCAGATTTAACTATTAGGATTTAACTATTAAGATTTAACTATTAAGGTTTAACTATTAAGGTTTAAATATTAAGATTTAACTATTAAGATTGAACTATTAAGGTTAAACTATTAAGGTTTAACTATTAAGATTTAACTATTAAGATTTAACTATTAAGGTTTAACTATTAAGATTTAACTATTAAGGTTTAACTATTAAGGTTTAACTATTAAGATTTAAGTGTTAAGATTGAACTATTTAGATTTAACTATTAAGATTGAACTATTAAGATTTAACGATTAAGATTTAACTATTAAGATTTAACTATTTAGATTTAACTATTAAGATTTAACTATTAAGGTTTAACTATTAAGATTTAACTAATAAGGTTTAACTATTAAGGTTTAACTATTAAGATTTAACGATTAAGATTTAACCATTAAGATTTAACTATTAAGATTTAACTATTAAGATTTAACTATTAAGGTTTAACTATTAAGATTGAACTATTAAGGTTTAACTATTAAGGTTTAACTATTAAGATTTAACTATTAAGATTTATGAATTAAGATTTATGTATTGAAATTTATGAATTAAGATTTATGAATTAGAAACATATCTTATCACTTTATGTTTTGGAATTTCAAACGAAATCAAATTTTCTTTTCAAGGGCCACAAAAGTGTATGATTTTTGATCAAAAGCATTTCAAGGAATTCCTTAGTTGTGGATAAACTGTTAGGGATTAGAAAAGAAACAAAATATGTGTGTATGTGACAAAATGAAGGTAAATCAAACGTACCAGCCTTTTCAAACTCAGGAATTCCTGAGAGATGGATAGTAATTGTAAGGAATATAAAATCAAAGAAGGGTGTGGGACAGTGGCGTAGCCAGCTTTAAAAAAAGTGAGGGGGTTTGGAGAAGGTCTTAGTCCCCCCTCCCAAGATGAAGTGTTCAAATTTATCCCGCTTCTGAAAGCAATTTTGTTTTTTAAAAGCAAAAAAGATATATGAATGGGGGTCCGACCACCACCCCCTCCCTCCCCACTGGTGTGGGATAAATTGAAAGGGAAATAAACTCCCCCTCTTGTGAAGGTGTGTGTCCCCCTTGCCAAAAATAAAACAAAAAATATAATACAAGGGTATATGGAGAATCTGTCCAAGTGCCCCCTCTTTAAGTGCTTGTACCCCCTCCCCTTGGGTCTGCAAGGGAAGGTGATGAAATGAATGGAAATTCAACATTTTCAAACCAGTTTTAGGGCTACATGACACCCCAGATAAAGGTAATACTTTTTAAAAGTAGAGGTGAGGGATAGGTGGGGGAGGTGGGGGGGGGGGGGGATTGAATGTGCTCCATGGTGACTATGATTATGTCAAATGTGATGTTTGGAGCATATCTGGGCGACTATGGGTGATGACTGTGGAAGCCCTGCCTTTCCAATTATTATATTCATATATTTGAATTTTTATGATTCATTCTTTCAAGCAAAAAGTGTATGGGAGGGGTGATGAACAATAATGGAAAAATTAGTTAACATACAGAAATTCATAGGTTTTCTTGGTGTGATATCATGACATTTCACTCAAATTTGCATAATTTATGCCTTAAAATTGAAGATGCTATAAAATGGTAAATTTAAGTGGTTTTGATAAACCTTTTTGCTATGTTCAAGGTTTATAGCCTATTTTCATGGTTTATAGCCTATTTTAATGGTTTATAGCCTATTTTCATGGTTTACAGCATATATTTATGGTTTATAGCCTATTTCCATGGTTTATAGCCTATTTCATGGTTTATAGCATATCTTCATGGTTTATAGCCTATTTTCATGGTTTATAGCCTATTTTAATGGTTTATAGCATATTTCCATGGTTTATAGCATATTTTCACGGTTTATAGCATATTTTCATGATTTATAGCCTATTTTCATGGTTTATAGCATATTTTCATGGTTTATAGCATATTTTCATGGTTTATAGCCTATTTTCATGGTTTATAGCCTATTTTCATGGTTTATAGCCTATTTTCATGGTTTATAGCCTATTGTTATGGTTTATAGCATATTTTATGGTTTATAGCATATTTTCATGGTTTATAGCATATTTTCATGGTTTATAGCACACTTTATAGTTTATAGCATATTTTATAGTTTATAGCATATTTGTATGGTTTATAGCATAATTTCATGGTTTATAGCATATTTTCATGGTTTATAGCATAATTTCATGGTTAATAGTATACATTTATTGTTTATAGCATATTTTCATGGTTTATACCATATTTTAATGGTTTATACCATATTTTAATAGTTTATAGCATATTTTCATAGTTTATAGCATATTTTCACTGTTTATAGCATATTTTCATGGTTTATAGCATATTTTCACTGTTTATAGCATATTTTATGGTTTATAGCATATTTTCATGCAGTGGTTTATAGCATAATTTCATAGTTTATAGCCCAATTTCATGGTTTATAGCATAATTTCATGGTTTGTAGCATATTTTCATGGTTTATAGCATATTTTTTTCTAATGAAGCTGAAGTTGTTGCCACCTGTCCATATACATTTAATCTATTTTGTATTTGTTTCCAGTATGAATTATGTACAATTTATCAATATGAAAATACAATAATATACAATACAGAACAATGAACGAAAGGAAAGTATTAGACTGTTAACTGTTTAAAGCATGACGTTCCATCCCTCACCTTTGATCATCATAACCTGCAATGGTTAGAAGCTTATCAGACCTTATCAACAGCAAATGAATTGATGCATCATGTTATTCAGTGTAATCATAACGTGATTGAATTATTACCTAGAGTGTACCATTTTATGTAGCAAAGTGTATGTATCATAAAAAGGAGGGGGGGGGGGGGGGTCAGCCACTCTTCTCCTACAGGCCTGAGCATGCTAATTTTATCAGAAAGTGAACACTTAAAGGGGGGAAATAGTGAAGAAAATCATGAAGAAAGAAAATTCAAATGTACTTATCTTATCACGTCCATGTACCTTTAAGCGGTGGGAATTCTAAAATACCTGTAATTTGTTTAAAACATGGCACTCCCTCACCAACCATTTCAGGACCAGGTATGTTTATGGGTACCTCTATCAATTATGCAAATGAACTGAATCATCACCCACATGTTATTCATTGACCAGGGTAGACACTTCTATCAAAATTGTTATTTGACCTAGTTTGCCATTTATTCAATCATCCCGTCAAAAAAACAAAATTCCCATTGAATTATTATTGCCCCAATGCTTATGCGCTTCTTTGGAAGTTTATCTTAAGTGTTCATTCTACTGAATTGTTAATTGATATAAGGTGTGAATTGTAATGAGATTGACGCAATAATCAACTTTTCCTTGTCTTATGTGAAGGAAGTGCGTCATTTGAAAAAACAAAATTGTTTTTTTTTTCATTTTCATATTGAGACGTATTTGTATTGACGGAATTGATTTTAGAATTTCATTTTGGTGCGTTATTTGAAAATGCCTTGTGTTTCTATCTTCTTACTTTCATTATATCATTTCTGTAGTCATCAACCTGTTGAAGTTTGAAATGTTATCGGAAGAAGGAAGGAGTTTTTTATATGATGTAGAAATTCATTCATATATGCAGGGTGTAGCTAACCTTTTGGATTGGGGGTGGGTGGGGTTGGGTCACCGTGAGAAATATTTTGACCTTAAAATATATTTTCTTAACCTGTTTACCGTTATTATTTTACTTTTTTGGGGAGTTGTACGACTATGTTGACCCCCCACCCTGTTAACCTGCACCATGTCCACCCCCCTTCTCCCCCCCTTGCATATTCCAAATTATGTTTTGGTGAACAAAATGTAGATTACCTTAAGATAAAGCAATGGACTATCTACTGCTTACTTGTCAAAATAAACAGCGTATGCAGGTGCCAGATCCTTTACAATCTGTAGCTGCATTTCGCAAGTTGAATCAACTCCCTCTTTTTATCAGACCCTTACCTTCTGCTGGAACTTTGATGAAGTCCTTGAAAACTCATCTGTTTAATTTGTGTCTTATCTATTGACTTATTCATTTAATTATAAAACTGTTATCTTGTTTATTAAAATGTTTATTACTCTTTGTATATTGTAAGCTCTTTGAGCATTCTTAGGGAAATGCGCACATTAAATGCTTGTTGTAAGTTATCCCCCAACGGACATACCGTTCTTAAATCAAATCTGCCTGACAATTATACTTTGTAAGTGGAGCGTCACCTACAGCCCCCATCTGGTCCTATAATGCTTGATCCGTTGCGTTGTACGTAACAATAAAATATGTCTCTACTGGCATGTGTCAGTCATATCATGGTACTACGTCAACCAGTGAATCATTTGCGTCACAAAGGAATTTATCCAGTGGCACATTTGTTAGTGGCTATCTCTTCCGACACCCTTTAATTATCAAATGATTGAGAACAATGATGTAATTTCTTTGTAGACCTTCATATACAGAAATATGTTTGCCTTTTCATAAATAATAATGTATGTTCTTTTATAACTTTATAATAGGGGTGGGGGCAGAGCCTGACTGGGTAATAGGGGTAGGGGCAGAGCCTGACTGGGTAATAGGGGTTGGGGCAGAGCCTGACTGGGATGGGGTTGGGGCAGATTTTTGCCTGACTCAAATGCTTTAGGGGCTCATGATTTTTGGGAGCCAGAGCAAGGACTCTTCTGGCCAATCTAATGCTGGTGGGGGGAGGGGGAAGGGGGTTATGTGATTTCTCCAATGATATGTTCATAATTGCACCTTATAACCTCTGCCTTCCATGGTCAATTATTATACAAAGAAAGTCTGGTACAAACAAATCCATAATTCACTTTTGCAGACACTGGCTTTGTTATGTTTGGAAAAAGTGATATTCTGAAAACATTATTTTGCAACATTAATGCACTATTTCTTTTGTTCCTTGTTTTCATTCATTCATTCATTTTATCATGAATTATGATATAAGTAGTTTTATTTTGTTTTGTTTACAATGAAAGTGCCACATGAATATCGGTAACAATAACACAATAAGATGTATCGCATATTTTCAAGCATCAATTTTTCTCTTTCAAAAGTGGTCGGGACAATTGCTCGGTCGTAAATTAAACAATTAATCTTTTTGTTTTCAAAGGCTTACGTTATTGTTAACTGACAGAATTATGTAATATATAGGTGCTTTCATGTAGAGCGTCTGCATATGACGTCATCATCGCACAAAGAATCTGACAAAAATGCTTTCAAAGCGCAATCAAACATAGCTTCTAGTATTTCCAAGTGTGACACGATTGCCATAAACTTTGCCATAAACTCTTATCAACAATGTGAACATAGCCTTTAAAACGGTGCGGCACAAATCGTAAATTATTAGGACGTGATGTTTATACATTGTAACACATTTCTTGACATAGATGCACACCAAGTATGTGCAATGACGAGAATTCCCTGGTGTCTGTCAATGTGGTGAGGCACTTAATGACACTAATGTCCTTTGGTAGCAGGCATGTCAGAATGTAAAGGTTTGTATTGGTGCTAAAGGTATTGGCTGATTGTCATATGTAGGCCTATTAACCTCACATAGGGCCCAAAACACATTTTAGTTTATTTATCATACTGGAACATATTTTGCTGCTTGTTTAATTGTTAAGGTTTTTGTATTTGGCTCCGCCTGACATGAAAAAATGATGAGGTCAACAACTCAGCATTCTATGGGATCCTGCATCATCCTTGCTTTTATCAACAGCATCATACCAAGTTTGATTTAAATCTGACATGGGTTTGTGGAAATATGAGCATAAACACAATTTTACAGTTAGTCCCTCCCACCTTCTCATTAATATGTATGACATCAGCACCACAAACAATAAGGATCAGCTGCAGACCACACATGAGGAGTAAAGGCCATTAGGCTCTGTGCTGAAAATATTTCTTAAAAATTTGCAACTAAAGTTAGCTATGCATGCTCTTTCCAGACAAATCACTTAGCTCTAAATGCTTTAAACAGCCAACTATTGTTGCTCAGTAAGCTTTCTGCTTCACCACCCTGAACTAATATGGCAAGCAAATACATTGCATTTGCTGGTTAACAATACAATAGATCCTTTCATTGAAACAGCGGAGCAGAAAGTTCAGACAGGGCTAGTATTACACAAATGGTTGTGGTTTTCGACATGCAGGAAGATAAAGCTTTTTGAAACCCGCTGTACTGGCAGATATTTTGATAAATTGTAGTAATGGTATCTACACAGCATGAACACACCCATATACCAAGCATGGCATAAATGCACCTCACTGTTCTTGAGATATCGTGTTTACAACTTGTTAACAGAATTTTACATTTAGCCCCACCTACTAATCAATATTCATGACAGCACCAAATTCAATAGGGCTCATCTACAAACAACAGCACATTCATATAACAAGTATGACATAAATCCAACAGTTCTTGAAATATTGGGTTTACAACTTGTTAACAGAATTTTACATTTAGCTCCGCCTACTAATTAATATTCATGACACCAGCACCAAAAAACAATAGGGATCAACTACAGACCACAACCATATACCAAGTATGACATAAATATACCACATGGTTCTTGAAATATTGTGTTTACAAGTTTCTGTCGCAGACGTACATACACCCACACATACACACACACATGCCAACATAGGTTCCTTATGCTATCGCATCGAACCAAAATTACCTTTCTGTTGCCAAGATGTAAATATAACATAATTGAATAAACCGGTGAAAACTACTGGAGGTGATAATGCCCCCTAGCGAAACCAAATGACTTTTCTTGCTGGGGTATTGCAAAATATTTTCACCCTCAAAATTTGGTGAGTCATAGTACAATAGGGTGCAATTTTACATACATCATGCTAAAAGTTCGCTTCATGTACAAATGTAGTTTTTTTTCTGTGCCATAAAGATTATTTTCCATGGGTAAGTTGCTGGCTATAAACTAGGTATTGAAATTATAACCTCCTAAAACATTACTAAACTACTGTATCAATAAACCTGCAGTTTATTATATAAACCTCTGGTTATATCGTGTTTTTAACAAAAAGCACTCCCAAGAACTGGACAGTTCATTAAAATTCATAAAAAAAGCCAAATATTTCTAAAAATTGGTCAAAAGCATTGAATTACAGAATTAACCAAAGTTTGTCAAATAGCAGAATTGAAAGAATGTCTGTTTAATGAGGTCTTAACTGCACCACGACAACGAGGGTTAAAATTTAAAGGAGCACTAGATGGAAAAGTGAGGGCATATTATTAGGGGGTCCCCCAAAAATCAAATGCTTATCTTTCTAGGTAATATGAATGCACGTAACTTTTGCCCTCATGTCGTCTGTGGGATATGGAGGCATGAAGTTTATTGATCTGTTGTGGAAAATATATGTGAAATTTGCACACAAAAAAACGAGTGCCCTCACTTTTCAGTCTAGTGATCCTTTAATGACCTGGTTGTTCTTGCTCTTCACAACTTCCTCTGAAGGAAATATATTAAAGAGTCTAAAAGCTGTTAGAAAGCAACATTTTATGATTTAGAAATAGAGTTGATCAAAGTGGCATCTTCATTGCTGCCCCCCCCCCCCCCCTCATCCTCGGGAGAATAGGAACCATCAAACCTTTATATGGGGCAACAGTAACAAAGTTTAGTGTTTTCACTGTTAAAAGAATTGGGACCATTCCTTCATAAAGAAAACATTAAAAAGAGCATGTAACAGAAATTGTGTAAATTACAGTTTGAAGGCATTAGAAGTCACTTCCTACAATTATTGGAGAGTAGTTATTCTGCTGCCCACACCCAGTGGCAGCACTACAGAGGAGGGGTGCTCCCCTCACTTTCCCTTGAAAAATCGCTTTACCACCACACTCCCCCAGAAAACTTTGTGAAGTGACATTTTGTTGAATTTATTGGCCTCCCCCGAGACAAAACTGCCCCCAAACATTAAAATCATGGCACTGCCACCACCCCTTATAAGGGGTATCCCCATGAGATTGTTTTGCTTCCCCCCTTCCCCAAAAAAATTGTGTAAAGTTACATATTTGGTTGATTTATAGGCCTTAGCCCCTATAAGACAAAACTGCCCCTCTCTTGTCAACAAGCATCAAAATCCTGGCTCTGCCTACACCAACCCCTTACTTTAAAACTACAAAAGTTACATTCATAAACAAACAACAATTTCAATGAAAATAGTCTTTTTATTAGTGTTCCTTTTATGTACAATTTATCTTCAACACTTCAACGACTTAAGAAACCATTACATTATTTCCTCTGATTTCGTAACTTAGCAAAGAACACTTTAAAATTATGTCACACACTCTTTACACCCTTTGTGTTTGGAACATGATGTCAAGTGGACACCATTTGTTACTCTTACACCTCATACTGCATATATAAATGGATAAACATGAGATTAATCAACTTCTAGCAGACCCTGGGAGACCCAAGATGTCTGCAAGGGCTATTCTTCAGTTGATTATGTGTGACACACTGCGGAATGGCCTGCTAGATTCTAGAAGATAAAATTTAAAATTTAAAAATTCTCTCTCAATCTGAGCTAATGACATCGGGATATTAAAGGTTAGTCCCAACTACTGAGTCACTCAACCAATACAAAAAGGGAAAAGAAAGCATCCTGTCCCTTTAGTTAAATGTGATGTTGGAAAAAGCATAAAGATGTACAGGGATTGACAAATCATTTGTCCGCCTGCTGGGAAACCACAAATTATATCCAGGCAACTATAATTTTTCCTGGGTCTGCTCTTTGGGCAACCAAAGTTTTGGCATAGTTTGTATCAAACATATCAGGCCTATAGCAAGGGGTAGTTCTCACCCCCCTCGCCCAACAGATGACCAAGGTGAACACATCTCATATACCTCCCTAATTCATGTGAAATATTACTGAGACCCTCCCCCTTCTACTCCCGTTGATTTGTCAAACCCTGCTGCAATTCTTTTTGGAAATTAAAATGACTACATATAAGAATCTGATATTTTTAAAGTTCATGAGATACTACAAAGAAAAACAAATCTTATTACAAAAATGATTTAAAATTCAAGATAAAATAAGTTAGAAATATGGCAAAAACGGATGTTTATTATTGTTTATAATCACAAGTTTTCAATTCATGTATACTTAACTTACTGCAAACGCAAACTTTTAAAAATTAAAAACCAAAATAACTCAAAAATCAGTAATTGAAGGGGTACCCTTCTATAATTAAAAGCTAGCTTGAACCTAACAGAGCATCCACACTATACAAATGTAGTTATTCATAGCATCCACACTGCACATATGTGGTTATTCAGATCAGCCATCCACAAGCACCACACATTCACGGCACCCACACGTCCATCCTGTCATACATCACAAATGTAGCATAAATTAATCAGATGAAACTTCTATCAGCCAAAACTTTTAAGTTCTATTTTCAAACCTGATCTGCTGAAATTTTAATATTCTTTTAACCAATATAGAACATGCCACAAGCCTTAAAGATTTAGAATTATATATTCACAATACAAAATTAGGAATATCATTTTGTGTCGTTGTTATTCATTATGCATTGCTGATATATGGAAGGTAAAACTGAATGGACGCAACATGTATAATTACGCAAGGTGCACTTTATCAAAAGTCTTGATGGAAGTACTGAGCAGATAGATCGAGGCTCGTCAATCAGAGGCTCGGCAATCATTAACAAATGATATTCATCTTTGGTATGTGCATTTCGCTGCCCTTTTTCCATATCTATGGGTATATGTGAAGGCGATTCACACACTCAAGCTGTCAAATTAGTACTTGATATTATGCACAACAAGATGGAATCATGCGCATACAGACCCTACACTAAATGTCCACATCTAAAAATAATTTTTAATAGGTTTCAATGTGCCCTTTGAGCCACATAAGGTATTTCTACATCCCTTTCTCAAAAGCTGTTTGATACCCCAGTTGTAAAGTACTGGTTTATGAACATCCACTTTGACACACCAGTTGTAAAGTACCGGTATATGAACATCCACTTCGACACACCAGTTGTAAAGTACTGGTATATGAACATCCACTTTGATACCCCAGTTGTAAAGTACCGGTATATGAATATCCACCAGGAATTGATTCCGGGACCTCTAGCATGCCAAACAGAACTTGAACCACTGGCAAAAATATGCTGCTTCCTTTCTTATCTCTTACATTAGCCAATAGAAACAGTTTCCCTCACATTCGTTCGGGTCAAATTTCAAAGTAGTGGTATTATATTCTTAGAGGAGTTTAATAGGAGGGGGCATGATACTAATACACACTTGAAAAGGAAAAGAAAGTCACAGGAAAATTGAAGGAACAGATATGAGGTATTAACACTGACAACAAAAAATATACAGATATATGCTGTTAAGCCTTTCCTTAAGTGACTTATCTTAACTAGTCGATTATTGCATTATATCATGATGTCACATTTCCATGATATCAATATACTCTGTACAACATATCGTGATATGCCATTTTCATGTATAAACTGCATATTGTAGCAAAAATTTGAAACAGAATTTCAGAAATATTTCAGATGAATGAGATTTTAATAGAATATTTGCAGCAAATCTGATTCTTTTAACTTTCTTTCCTTAGATCTTAAATTTTATAGGAAAATTAGATCTGCATGCTAATTTTCGAAAACTAATAATCATAAAATATATGGTGATATATCGCAATATTTTTTCAGCAATAATCGATATCTGATTTACCCATATCGTGACAGCCCTAATCTTAACCTCTCCTCCGACTGTTCTACATTTGAATATGACAACTCTACATCTGCACCAAATAATAATTGTTCAACATGTTCTACAATCTCTCTCGGACTGTTCAACAATCTCTCTCGGACTGTTCTACAATCTTTTGGACTGTTCTACAATCTCTCTGGACTGTTCTACAATCTCTCTGGACTGTTCTACAATCTCTTTGGACTGTTCTACAATCTCTTTGGACTGTTCTACAATCTCTCTGGACTGTTCTACAATCTCTCTTAACTGTTCTACAATCTCTCTCAGAGTGTTCAATAATCTCTCTCGGACTGTTGTACAATCTCTCTCAGACTGTTGTACAATCTCTCTCGGAATGTTCTACAATCTCTCTCAAACTGTTCTACAATCTCTCTCGGACTGTTTTACAATCTCTCTCGTCTGCTCTACAATTTCTCTCGGACTGTTCTACAATCTCTCTCGGACTGTTCTACAATCTCTCGCAGATTGTTCTACAATCTCTCCCGACTGTTCTACCTCTCCCGACTGTTCTACAACCTCTCCCAAATTCTACAATCTCTCCTGACCTTGGACTGTTATACAATCTCTCGACTGTTCCACAATCTCTCTCGACCATTCTATAATCTCTCTCTACCGTTCTACAATCTCTCTGGATCTTTCTACAATCTCTCTCGACCGTTCTACAATCTCTCGACTCTTCCACAATCTCTCTCGACCATTCTATAATCTCTCTCTACCATTCTACAATCTCTCTGGATCTTTCTACAATCTCTCTCGACCGTTCTACAATCTCTCTCGACCGTTCTACAATCTCTCTAGACCGTTCTACAATCTCTCTCGACCGTGTAACAATCTCTCTCGACTGTTCTACAATCTCTCTGGTCTGTTCTACAATCTCTCTTGACTGTTCTACAATCTCTCTTGACTGTTCTACAAATCTCTTGACTGTTCTACAAATCTCTTGACTGTTCTACAAATCTCTTGACTGTTCTATACTCAATTAAGACTACTCTATAGTCTACACCAAATAGCGACAGTTCTACCCCCTCGCTTTGACTGATCTATCCCACAGTGACTGTTCTAAACTCTTATCGCATATGAGCTACACACTGCCATAACAATTCCACACCCTTAAAATTCATGTACATTTTTAATGCAATAAAGTCAATAAACCAATATATTACAAATCAAAACACTTGCACCTTCCTAACACCACTCTGGTAGTCTTAGAAGAGTTTAATAGGAGGGGACATGATACTAATACAAATGTATGTTTGAAAAGGAAAAGTAAATAAGGAACATCATAGGAAAAATGAAGGAACAGATATGAGGTATTAACACTTATTCTACATAAAATACTATTAGATTTTGACAACTTATAGAGGGATTTCATAACGTGACTAACTTAACAGGGAGCCATTTTGCAGGGCAGAGCTTTGCGCGTTGAGTATTTCACACGTCTGATCTTCACCCAGCTCATTCACATCACACATAAAACAAACAGACTCGGTATAAAAACGAGCTGAAAAGACGCGCTGGGCATGTAAAATACGTGCTGCGCATATACACACGTGCTGGTTAAAATGAACTGGCCAGATGAATTATTTTTTTTATATAAAATATTATTTTAAAACAAAATTGCCCTCCAAGTAATCTTAATCAGTGGATTCTAAACACGTCTATTAGTTAGTGCAACCAACGGCACAGCAAGATTCCGCCTACTACTTACAAAAGTAATCTTATATAACAACATGCAAACTTATGTAAGTGTACAGCAGATGACAGTCTACAAGCCGTGTGACATGAGGTCAGCTGAAACATCCTTATAGATCTTCAAATTATAGAGAAAAAGCTCAATATGGAAAAGCCTATCAGAAACAGCCTACAAAGTTTAAAACCCAATTAAACCATACAACATGCGTCTTAAAGGTGTATGGACATGTAGAAGTTTGTATATTCACGTGTACAGATTTGAAAGTAATGATAAAATTTCCCGCGTTTCTAACTGAATGTGTCCCAAATCTTCCCAAGAAAAATTACGGAAGAAAATGTGCAATGAATTTTCATTTGCATTTTTTTTCATCTATTGGACTCTTTTTCTGCTTCATGTTTTTTAAATTACAAAAACAAAACTTGGAAGTTTGTAAATATTGAATTCATTGGGTTTGCTTTATTTCCATGTTTTTTTTTTTTTTTTTTTTTTTATATTATGAATAAACAATTTCTTCCCTCAAAAAAAAAACTGAAGACTTTTTTTTCCAACTCTGGATGTGCAGAGGTAACATTAGATGAATTGCTATCAAATCTATTAAAAACAATCATAGCAGCCAATAATTTCATCACAATCAGTTCAACATTGCCAGTGTTTTTCAATCTTGTGCATCAGTTGGCATATAATTTTCAATTGTTTTGATGTACATATGTGCATATAATATTCGATTGTCTTGATGTACTTCAGGATGACCTTCCTATTTTCTTTTGTGAATCTTGTTTTTATTTTAAATGTCCATCTTCATTCTTTGAAGTGGTGCAGCAAACTCTGACCAAACATTTGTTGCTGTGTCTTTGCCATGCCTTAATAAAACAGTAGCAGGAATAAGACTTTCCCATCATTTTCAGTTACTTAAGATTTTTTGAGCTGTTCGCCCAGTCTTACATCACAAATTTCGAATAAATTTGCTAGCTCAGATTTTTTTTTTTCCACTGATATAGAAACTGCGACTTGTCCATAGACCTTACCAATATGTGGAGGATAAAAAGCAAAGCACACACCATGCGGAAGCGAATAGAGTGAAAACAAAGCCTTACAACACGTCTTAAAGGATCAGTTCAGTGTTTAAGCAAGTTCTTCTTATATGAAAAGGCTTCACAAGCAAAATGGCGATGAAACAACCACAATACCTTACCCAGGAAAAAATTCCATTTAGGATTTTTCCAACTGGTCCCAATTGTGAATAATTTTTCCAGCTGGTCTAAATTGGGAATAATTTTTCTGAATGAATTTTTGGCCAAACCCCATTTAAGATCAGTTGGACCAGTTGCAAATTTCTTCAATCCCATTTGGGATTGTCTAGATGAGTTGGAAATGGTAAGATCCCAACTGGTAGTAATATTTCCAATTGGTTTTTCAAGTTTAGACCAGTTGGAAATAGCATAGACCAGTTGGAAATAGCATAGACCACTTGGGAATAGCATAGACCAGTTGTAAATAGCATAGACCAGTTGGGAATAGCATAGACCAGTTGGAAATAGCATAGACCAGTTGGGAATAGTAAAGACCAGTTGGGAATAGTAAAGACCAGTTGGGAATAGTAAAGACCAGTTAGGAATAGTAAAGACCAGTTAAGAATTCCCACTGGAATTTTGTCCTGGGTATTCTGTTAAGGAGATATGCATGTTTAAAGTTATGTCTAATTTGTGTACAAATGACTTGTGTAAAAGTCCACTGCAGATGGTTGACCCCCTCATCCTCACTTTCTTAGCACTTCTTAATATATTTTGAAATTTAAGTATTCATGTTTTTCACTTTCTTCATCAGGTAAAAGTGATAAATTTTAATTAAAATACTCAATTTTATTTTTCTACTTTCCTGATGATTTGAACATCTCAAAATACATCTAAAAGAATTAGAGGAATGTGAGAATGTGGTAATAAGTCTTGATTCAGTCATTTCTACATAAATGAGGCAGAACTTTTAGTCTTGATTCAGTCATTTCTACACAAATGAGGTACTATTAATCTTGATTCAGTCATTTCTACACAAATGAGGCAGAACTTTTAGTCTTGATTCAGTCATTTCTACACAAATGAGGTACTATTAATCTTGATTCAGTCATTTCTTCTACACAAATAAGGCAGAACTCTTAGTCTTGATTCAGTCATTTCTACTGCACAAATGAGACAGAACTTTAAACTTGAATATCTCTTATAAACAACTTCTATTTTCAAAATGGATTTTTATTGTCAAAGTGGACTGGAATCAAGCCTTCACATTGCCATTATACTCCTTTTTTGGTAGTTAAAAAAACTCTGTACTAGAATAGTTAACTAAATTAAATTTTTGTTTGCTATTTTGGTACAGAGCTTATCAAGTACCATAAAAGGATTATAGTGACAATGTGCAGGCTTTATTCCAGTCCATTTTGACAATAGAAATCCATTTTGAAAATAGAAGCTCTTAATAAAGAAGACTTTTCTTGCTTTGCCTTTTTGTTGCTTTTGAAGTCCTTCATGTATGACGACTGAACTATTCCTTTAAGCATCTAAGGACACCTACTCTAATAGCCTTTATACAAAAGAGTACTTAATAAGTACTTGGAAAGCTATTTTTAATTATAAAAGTAGCAATTCGCTTTTTGAGTAATGGCTGAACTAAGAATGATGACATTAAAAGAATGGTTTAATTTTCTTAATTTTCTAACATTGAAGGATAATGAACTCTTAACGAATTAGATTTTAAAATTCCACTCTTGAATACCACAAGGAAAAACTAATTATTGCAACCATGCATATTATTGTAATGTCTTAAGGAAGCAATTGCTTTATCTTTTCATAATTTTATACCATGCAATACAATGCAATTTATTACAGTGCTCTAGGCCATCTTTCCACAAACATAAACGTTAAATGAAATGGTACATGATTGAGGTTCTTACAACAAACAATAATCAAAGAGAAAGAAACCAGCGTCTTGCTTCCAATGCATGTGAAAAGCTTTGCCACAAAACATGAGAGCATGCTTGGAAACATTGATTATTATTCCGCGAGCCATGAGCGGAGTTGTTTGAATAATCTAGTTTGTTTAACTTTAAACGAATTATGTAAAATTGATGTGAAAGAGAAATGGAAGAAACAAAACCAGGTCGCATTTCTTCACGTTGTGTAAGATACGGAGAGATGGTGACACAACTGTTACGATGACAAATTAGTTTTGTTTGGTTAACATGTGTCCGTACAGTTCTGAATATAAAACAAACAGAGAAATTGATTTGCTGATGTCACGGAATTTCAACTGAAGGTAGCAGCACAGCATTAAGTCATCACAAAGGAAGCTACTTTTGGCATTCGAAGGAAGCTCAGTCTGTGCATCTGCAAGAAAATAAAAAGCAAAATCATTAAACATCTGTACTCTTTACATCATCTGCAAGAAATCAAACGTTCCAAACCCTGATAATATGAGAAAGACTGAAATCAAGACTAGTTGTGACATCACATGCCCACATTTCTCAAGTCTTTGTGTATTTTATTGTATTGTTTCTTGAGAATTTGTGGCTTAAAAACCATTAGATATGTCAGAAAATTAGTAAAGCAGAATCTAGTAAACTATATTTTACCAATTAAAATAAAATAAGTAGAATTCATTTTACTGAAATACAAAAACAATTGTTAAACTTGACAAAGCAATGAGGGCGCCTGCCTTCTAAAAAAAAAAATCAGTATTGTTTGTTTTAATACATGGAAACTTTATGACACACTTCACAGATATCAACTCACAATTTAAGAAAATGACAAATATTTCAAGTTTCTCAGATATCATCATTAAGGTAAATTGACAGACATCCACACAGATATCACAAATTAGGAATCTTAAAAGTATTTGTCGATACAAATACTTTAAAGATTCCCATTTTCTCTTTTCTACCTGTCCAATCATCATCATCAATTCTCCCATTTTCTCTTTTCTATCTGTCCAATCATCATCAATTCTCCCATTTTCTCTTTTCTACCTGTCCAATCATCATCAATTCTTCCATTTTCTCTTTTCTACCTGTCCAATCATCATCAATTCTTCCATTTTCTCTTTTCTACCTGTCAATCATCATCAATTCTTCCATTTTCTCTTTTCTACCTGTCCAATCATCATCAATTCTCCCATTTTCTCTTTTCTACCTGTCCAATCATCATCATCAATGCTCCCATTTTCTCTTTTCTACCTGTCCAATCATCATCAGTTCTCCCATTTTCTCTTTTCTACCTGTCCAATCATCATCAATTCTTCTATTTTCTCTTTTCTACCTGTCCAATCATCATCAATTCTTCCATTTTCTCTTTTCTACCTGTCAATCATCATCAGTTCTCCCATTTTCTCTTTTCTACCTGTCAATCATCATCAATTCTCCATTTTCTCTTTTCTACCTGTCCAATCATCATCAATTCTCCCATTTTCTCTTTTCTACCTGTCCAATCATCATCATCAATGCTCCCATTTTCTCTTTTCTACCTGTCCAATCATCATCAGTTCTCCCATTTTCTCTTTTCTACCTGTCCAATCATCATCAATTCTTCTATTTTCTCTTTTCTACCTGTCCAATCATCATCAATTCTTCCATTTTCTCTTTTCTACCTGTCCAATCATCATCAATTCTTCCATTTTCTCTTTTCTACCTGTCCAATCATCATCAATTCTCCCATTTTCTCTTTTCTACCTGTCCAATCATCATCAATTCTTCCATTTTCTCTTTTCTACCTGTCCAATCATCATCAATTCTTCCATTTTCTCTTTTCTACCTGTCAATCATCATCAATTCTCCCATTTTCTCTTTTCTACCTGTCCAATCATCATCAGTTCTCCCATTTTCTCTTTTCTACCTGTCCAATCATCATCAATTCTCCCATTTTCTCTTTTCTACCTGTCCAATCATCATCAATTCTCCCATTTTCTCTTTTCTACCTGTCCAATCATCATCCATCCATCCATTTTCTCTTTTCTACCTGTCCAATCATCATCAATTCTCCCATTTTCTCTTTTCTACCTGTCCAATCATCATCCATCCATCCATTTTCTCTTTTCTACCTGTCCAATCATCATCAATTCTCCCATTTTCTCTTTCTACCTGTCCAATCATCATCCATCCATCCATTTTCTCTTTTCTACCTGTCCAATCATCATCAATTCTTCCATTTTCTCTTTTCTACCTGTCCAATCATCATCAATTCTCCCATTTTCTCTTTTCTACCTGTCCAATCATCATCATCAATTCTCCCATTTTCTCTTTTCTACCTGTCCAATCATCATCAGTTCTCCCATTTTCTCTTTTCTACCTGTCCAATCATCATCAATTCTTCCATTTTCTCTTTTCTACCTGTCCAATCATCATCAATTCTTTCATTTTCTCTTTTCTACCTGTCCAATCATCATCAATTCTCCCATTTTCTCTTTTCTACCTGTCCAATCATCATCAATTCTTCCATTTTCTCTTTTCTACCTGTCAATCATCATCCATCCATCCATTTTCTCTTTTCTACCTGTCCAATCATCATCAATTCTTCCATTTTCTCTTTTCTACCTGTCCAATCATCATCAATTCTCCCATTTTCTCTTTTCTACCTGTCCAATCATCATCATCAATTCTCCCATTTTCTCTTTTCTACCTGTCCAATCATCATCAGTTCTCCCATTTTCTCTTTTCTACCTGTCCAATCATCATCAATTCTTCCATTTTCTCTTTTCTACCTGTCCAATCATCATCAATTCTTTCATTTTCTCTTTTCTACCTGTCCAATCATCATCAATTCTCCCATTTTCTCTTTTCTACCTGTCCAATCATCATCAATTCTTCCATTTTCTCTTTTCTACCTGTCCAATCATCATCCATCCATCCATTTTCTCTTTTCTACCTGTCCAATCATCATCAATTCTTCCATTTTCTCTTTTCTACCTGTCCAATCATCATCAATTCTCCCATTTTCTCTTTTCTACCTGTCCAATCATCATCAATTCTTCCATTTTCTCTTTTCTACCTGTCCAATCATCATCCATCCATCCATTTTCTCTTTTCTACCTGTCCAATCATTATCAATTCTTACTACAGATAGGACAAAATCCAACACTAAAACAGACCTATGGCCCAGAAACATTCCCTCACTGTTGTGACTCTTTAGTGACACCCTCACTGTCATGCGTGCATGCTACCACCCATACATTACTTAACATACCAGCATGCTCATAATCCAATAATACTTTTCTCCTACTATGATATCAACATTCCGCCGTTATTGTTTTTCACATTAAGCCATGGTTAAGTCAACATAACCCAAACCAGCACAAGTTATCATTTCTTGGGGAACACATTTCACTGGGCTTAATTAGACGTCTTTTCTTCAAGGTTCTGTATTTGATAATTCATTGAGATTAAAGGAATATTCCCATGTTTTTTCCTAACCTTTCATAAGAAAGAGAACATTTTTAGAAACAATTTAGTACAAAAATCATGTTGGTATGTTATATTCCTACCAGGAGATATTCAAATTTTTAAGGTTCACAAAAAATGCCAATAAATGAATAGGAAAAGGTTTAGTATGACATCAGAGCAACACATTCTCCCACAAAGTTGATGTATTTCATTAAAATCTAACATTCCTTTTTATGAGTAAAACCTGCTAGAAAAATAAATTGATGGAAGTAAGGTGTTTATATACATTGCCAAATAAACCCTACTTCAAAAACTTATTAAAAAAAAAATATAATCAGAAACAACCAATTAACATTCAAAGAAATAAATAAACCTTTGCAATGGATTGTCTCTATGACATCATCAAACACCACTTCATCATACTGTACAAAAACTTTAAAATGCAATTGAAAATTCTTTAAAAATCATATCTCCTGAACGGAATATGATATTAACCTGATTTTTGTACCAAATTAGATCTAAAACTATGTTCTTTCAAATAAAATCTTACACAAAATCATGGGAATATTCCTTTAAATACTTTTTCTAAGAAAACTAAATATAGCACAGGGTTTATGAGGTTCAGAAAATTTTATTACCTTAAAAATGTATTAATTGGTAAAATGTATTAATTGGTAAAATATAGTTAGATACCTTTAGAAATAATACTTGTGTGGTCAAACAAACATTTGATAGAGAGCAACTAAACTTAAGTTACACAATGGTAAATAAATCCTTTTATACCATGTTCCATTACCCCTTTCTCAAAAAATGTGTAAATAAGTGAATATGGCACAGGCATGGGCTGCTCACCATAGGACAAGGGGTGCGCTTGCCCCCCCACCGACCCAAGATTGCTAATCATTTTTTGTTTTTGAAAAAAAAAAAAATGAATAATATGTATTATTTAAAAATATTTGTACCCCCACCCCCATATTCTTGTTATGCCCCTCCAAGTAAAATCTCTTACAACCGTCTGTGGGCGAGATCAATAATAAGACTCAAGTTTTTTATGCATGTGTACAGTCCAGGAGAAACATGTTTCACAGAACCTGTAAAGCACATGTGACCATGACTATCAAGACGTCCAGCAGCTGTTTTTCAAATGATGCATTAAAAGCGTAAAGTAATTGACATTACACCATATAAAAAGAAAAGCATAAAGTAATTGGCATTACACCATATAAAATGAAAAGTGTAAAGCAATTGACATTACACCATATAAAATGAAAAGCGGACATTGGCATTACACCATATAAAACAAAGGCATTACGTAATTGACATTACACCATATAATATGAACAGCGTAAAATAATTGGCATTACACCATATAAAATGTAAAACTTGTCCACTTTTTTTTATGAAAGAATTAAACAATTCAGATATTTTTTCACGAAGGTACAGTAGGATCGTTCATCTCAGAAAGTCTGTTTAAATGGAAAGAACAGGCTGAAGAAAAAATAAAACAGTCAAATCCTAATACAGCGGTACAATCTAGTAATATTACTTTATTCTGTTATCAAAATAACTAAAAATTTATAGATTTTTTGATGATTTTGTAGCTTCTTTAAAATACTTATAACTGAAAATATTCGTATTAAAGGAGCTCTAGACCAAAAAGTGAGGGCGCTTGTTTTTGTGAATTTCACAGATATATCATCCACAACAGATTGATAAACTCTAATGCATGCATAGCCCATAGAGGACGTGAGGGCAAAGGTTACTTGAATATTCAAATTAACCAGAAATTTGCTATACTGTTGCGTGCTATCTAGGCAGTTTGATTTGATGAGGGACCCTAAAAATAAGCCCTCACTTTTCCGGTCTAGTGCGCCCTTAAATGT
Source organism: Chiridota heheva (assembly GCA_020152595.1). Taxonomy (NCBI): domain Eukaryota; kingdom Metazoa; phylum Echinodermata; class Holothuroidea; order Apodida; family Chiridotidae; genus Chiridota; species Chiridota heheva. Next base: position 1,797,845 of record JAIGNY010001799.1, on the reverse strand, counting down.
TTAAACTCAAAATGAAATTTCAGTCCCAAGAATAACTAGAACTGTCGGAAGGACAGTATGCTCGACTATTCAAAGCTAGTATAGAGAAATGGGCTTATGGAGGGAAGTGCAGGGTTCTCATTAACGACAAATTTGTGGTATATTACGCTATGGCTGAATTTTTTTACAACACGTTGTATCTGCGTCGTAATATTTAAATATTGCATGTCAAATTATAAGTCAGAGTTTTTCATTAACTTAATTAAAAATCATGAACATCTTACCTCTGATGTGATTAAAAGTTTTATTTTACAGAAAAATGCTTTTGAATTACTTATAAATAAAAGAAAAATGACACAACTCTGAAACTAACAGCTGAATGATTCAACATGCCCGTACAAGTACTGTACATAAACACATTTAAGCTAGTACATAGGCCCTATTGATTCAACATGCACATAAAAGTACTGTACAGGAACACATATAGGCTAGTGATAGTTTTGATGATGTTTTGAATGCAGGTTGTCATTTGAAACGATATTTTGATGTTGTTTTTAATGCAGGCTGTCAATTGTCAACGATATTATTAGCTTGGATTCTACTTTCCTCCTGTATTGTGTATCTGTGAAGTGATCACAATCTGCAAGCCAAGCTACTATACTGTAAAGAAGTAGGCGCGTTCGAGATCACAATAGTATATTATCATTGAAAATTGGTCAAAGTTCACTAAAATCTCATGAAAGTTTGGATACATTAAACAAAAGTATTTTTTTATTTTATTTTAGATTGTTAACCCAAATTTCATGATTCAACAATCAACATTATACAAGGATTGGGTAAGAACTTTTTCTTAATATTTTTTATGATAATAATAGTTCAATTTTTTAATGTTTTTGGTATCTCAAGCGCAATTTTCATTCACTTTAACAAGACAGGCCTACACAAGTGTGTGTGTTTTAATAATACTTGCAAACTTCGTTAGCATGCAGTTTCCTGTACATTACACAGCGCCTTGTACATACAACGGCAAATTGACAGAATATGCTGAAAATCAAGGGCTTGTCGTATCCAAATATGCCCGACAGAAGATTATTATGCAGCCTCTGGGGAGGTATACAGAAATAGGGTAGCAGGGACAGACAATTTCAAATTACTTGAGCTTTGAAAGATGCATTTACATTTTCATTTGCACTACAAGCTCCAAAATATCTTTGAGTTTTCCCAGATATTTTAAGACAAAAAAAAAAAAAGCTCAAGGTTACCTCACCCAGTAACTCAGAAAACATGAACAACCTAGCAGTCTTTATAACTACAACACCTCTTTTAGTTCTATCAATTAAACAACAAAGAAAGGAGAGGCCCTGACTTGCCAATGTCAATGAAAGAATGCCATTGAACCCCCTTTCCAACCTGTACCCTCCCCCAGCCCCTACACATTCCCAGAACTACATCCTGGATTGTGATACAACTTCCAATTTAAGACAATATGTGTGTCAAGTTAATTAAAAAAGCATAAAAAATGTACAATAAGCTAAAGCAAAATTATGCAAAACAATAGTGCTCAACGTATGACAAACTAGACATTAGAAACGATACAAATCCCTCACCGCTAATATTGCATATTCCAGACTGTCCCATATTCCATACCAACCTGTCCCAAATGTCATCCCATGTCTATACTCCATGCAATCACACTTGAAAACCAGATACTAAATGTCATTCCACCACTTGCATGACCCACATGCTATCACAACTGAAATCCAGATGACATCCCACCACATGCCATTCCGCCCTGTCCCACATGTTGACCCACCCTGTTCCACATGTCAACCCATCCTGTCCCACATGCCACCCACCCCTGTTCTACATGCCAATCCACCCTGTTCCACATGCCAACCCACCCTGTTCCACATGTCAACCCATCCTGTCCCACATGCCAATCCACCCTGTTCTACATACCAATCCACCTTGTCTAACATGCCAACACATCCTGACCAACATCCAACTGCACCCTGTCCTACATACAATTCCACCCTGTCCCACATGACCTTATCCTTATTCCTTCAGCTACTTTATCATCATGTCATCTTCTACCCCACATTCTGCTTGTTGTTTATATTTCTCAAACCCCTAATTCAACATTCTTTAAAAGCAAGAAAACTTTTATTTGCTTCTTTATTCATGGCAAGACAAACCTTAAGATTGCTATTCATGTCAGGAATATCAACATCATAACAAAACAAGGTGAAGTTATTAAGTCATAAGCCATATATGTTTATCTCAGTCTATTGTTATGCAAATAAACTAATTAATATGCACACTTCACCTCAACATTAAGTGTAGACAATGCTCTTCACATAAATGATCTTTTGTGCAAACAAAATCACCATACCCACTTTAATTTAAGAGATATCATAGATACAAATATTTTCAATGTTATGCAAATAAGCTAATTAGTATGCACACATAACCCCTAATCATGCTCACTTAAAAAGTACCCCTACTGTATGCCAAGTTACATGAATGTATACCATTCATAACTTAAGTTATACAAACTGTCACCAAAAACTTTAACCAAAACTTTAATCTGACAAATATTTTCATTGTTATGCAAATAAGCTAATAAGTATACACACACAACCTCCCAATCATGCTCATTTGAATAGTACTTATGTTCTCTAGCCCTATAGCTATGCCAAGTCACATGAATGTACACCATTCATAAGTTATAAAAACTTTAAACCAAAAACTTTAAGTAGACAAATATTTCAATTGTTATACAAATAAGCTAATTAGTATGCACACATAAGCCTCCAGTCATGCTCATTTAATCAGCACCCATGTCCCCTACCCCTATGCCAAGTCACATGAATGTACACCATTCATAACTTAAGTTATGAAAACTTAAACAAAACTTTACTGGACGCCAGGGGTAGTAGAATAGCTTTACTATTCTTCAAATAGTGGAGCTCAAAATGAGCCACATAGTAAACTTACTTCATTACACTCTATACAGCAATTTACCTCTGTACTCAGATTTGTCCAATATACCTTTCAAAAGGTGCTCAGTGGTACATTTAAGAAATCAGTGGCTCTTTAGAGCAGGACAATTGATTGTAGGTGACATTGTTAAGATTAAATCTTAACTCCTAATTGGCAAGATATCAGTGATGGTCACATTTATTAATCTGTCTCACATAACATTTAATTGATTGGATTAGTAACTTTGTCACAAGAACTTAGCCAACAAACTTCACCTTGATTAAGAGTGACACGAACAGGGGGCCATGTTTTGTTGTTTCCATGGTTACACCGTGGGCGATTTCAAACCGCAGTATTAAGCCCATGGAGTGCTGGAGCAGCTCTTTTGAAATGGGCTGCAAATCATGGCTAACATAAACAATAGGGAAGAGGTGTGACATCACTTTGTCAACTGAAACCGAATTGTTCAAATAAATCCACTCAAAATTATCTTGTGGAATTTATTAGCTTTTGTGATAAAAATTATCTCCCTGGATTGATTTAGGTACACAAGCATGACCTGCACAGTGACTTGTCTTGCTAGAAGAATACCTGCCTTGTGATGTCATTGGTGATCATACTCAATGAAATAAACAGTTCTACATTCAATAAAAAAGATTGTATTTTAAAGGTCTATTGTAATGTAAAAATAAAGATTGTATTTTAAGGGTCTATTGTAATGTAGAAATAAGATTGTATTTTAAGGGTCTATTGTAATGTAGAAATAAAGATTGTATTTTAAGGGTCTATTGTAATGTAGAAAAAAGGTCTATTGTAATGTAGAAATAAAGATTGTATTTTAAGGGTCTATTGTAATGTAGAAATAAAGATTGTATTTTAAGGGTCTATTGTAATGTAGAAAAAAGATTGTATTTTAAGGGTCTATTGTAATATAGAAATAAAGAATGTATTTTAAAGGTCTATTGTAATGTAGAAATAAAGATTGTGTTTTAAAGGTCTATTGTAATGTAGAAATAAAGATTGTATTTTAAGGGTCTATTGTAATGTAGAAAAAGACTTCTAGAGTCGTTTCCATATCCCAATCTCAGCATCTAACTGGAAAATAAATTGTTAGTCTTTGAAATTTTAATTAAAGGAATATTCCCATGGTTTATTGTAAAATTCTATTTGAAAGAACATACTTTTAGAGCCAATTTGGTACACAAATCAAGTTGATATCATATTCCATTCAGGAGATATGGATTTTTAAAGATTTCCTAATTGCATTTTAAAGTTTTTGTACAGTATGATGAATTCGTGTTTCATGATGTCATAGAGACAATTCCATTGCAAATGTTTATGTATTTCTTTGAACGTTAATTTGTTGTTTCTGTATGATTAGAAACAATTTTCCAAAAGTTATTTTGAGTAGGGTATTTGGCAATGTATATAAATACCTTACTTTCATCAATTTATTTTTCTCCCCGGTTTTACTAATAAAAAAAGGTGATAGATTTTAATGAAATACATAAACTTTGAGAGAGAATGTGTTGCAGTGATGTCATACTGAGCCTTTCCCTATTCGTTTATTGACATTTTGGGGGGAACCTATAAAATTTGAATATCCCTCGGTAGGAATAACATAACCTGATTTCTTTGTTTTTATAATCATAACATGATTTTTGTACTAAATTGTTTCTAATATTCTTCTCTTTCTCATTAAAGGCTATGAAAAAACATGAGAATATTCCTTTAAATTTTAGTGAAGAAATTACCACCGCTCAAAGAGTATGACAATTATTCAACACATGAAAAAATGCAATGTCTGACCAGTGTGCATTAGTGAGAGGGATTCCCCCTTTTTAACAGTGGGTGGGGTGGGGTGAGGAAGAGGAAGGGGTGAGATGAGGGGTAGGATGGGTTGAAGGGGTGGGTTGAGGAGTGTGGTAGGGATGGGGGTGGTGAGGGGTGAAGTGGGTGGGGGTGAGGGGTGAAGTGGGTGGGGTGAGGGGTGAAGTGGGTGGGGGTGAGGGATTTCCCATTGCTTTAGAACATGACATGTAAATCAAACCAAATTCCCCTCAAATATCGATTCCTGGTCTGACTGAGGAACAGCTCAAAATCCTCCTGAAATTAAATCATTTTCTTTCCTAAATCTGCCACTGAAAATTATAACAAGGTAAATAAATGAAAAGGGAGGAGGAGGAGGATTTTTCAGCTTGGTAAATACTTGAAAATCAATAATCGCATTGCATAAGCTAGTAGACAGTATGTTTTCTAATAAAATCATACATTCTCATATTTTTGTATAAATATAATTTGCTTACAAACAATCTAATTGGTCCGTTTCCCATTTTTCCTTAACATCTATTGGGGTGGGGAGGAAGTGCCCACTCTTCCATGTCTGCTTAACTTAAAAAATACTTCATAATTGTTTCTCTTCAAAACCAAGCAAAAAAGTACATGAAGGGAGCCATCAGTATGTAAATGTTTACAACTCCTTCATATTTGACTTGGTAGATATTGACATTGAGGCTTATCTTATCTTGGTTTACTTACAAATATACAAGGCTCTCTATGCTATCTATGAATTACCTCTTAAAAACACACTTGAACAGCAATTCAAAATGATCAATATTGAGTTTCATTATAACCAGCCAATGGCACTTCCACAAGCTAATTATATTCGGCATGTTGAAGTATTACAGTAAATTTGGTGTCATAAATATTTAGAAGATTTCTAGTTCAGTAGTCAAGCAAGTTCAATTTTTTTTTTTTTAACGGAATAAGATTTTGGAATGCTTTCTTCACCATTTTGTTTCTTTTGAAGTCCTCTTTCATATAAGATATACATGCTCGACCACTGAACTAATCCTTTAAGAAACAGATTGGTTAATAAACCATGTTGATATCTCATTCCTAGAAAACGTTATTGAACTCTTAAAGATTTTTCTTGGCCGCATAAGAATTACTTTTGAACTGAGTTTCATTTAACATTATTATGTCATCACAGCACATAATCCTGTACTAATCTTTATGTATTTCTTCGAAAATTAATCACAAATTTTTCATAATTCAAATATAAGTTACAAGAGCAGATTGGAAAACATTATTGTAAATTTTATTCTACACTATTCTTAATAAGTTTTGAAGAAAAAAATATTCGCAATCATTTAGAAAATATGAAAATAGTTTTCATAGAAATACACACAAGAACAGTGCAGGAAGTGATGTGATGACAATGATGACCAACAATCTCTTTTACGTGGGCAAGAAAAATATTTAAAATTCAATAGCTTCTTGTAGGACTGAGATTTTAACTTCACTTTTTTACCAATCTTGTCCTCTATCAAATATATTAAAAGGAAATTCCATGGAAATATTCCTTTCACCCTTACTCTACCATGCGGCGATATTATTACCATTTTTTTTTGTTTTTTGGGTGCCCCATCTTTGACTCAGACTCCCAAGCGTGTTTAAAAAAAAAGTGCTGGTAGAGTAAGTGTTAATCAACCAGCAGAAAGTGTATCAACTTAAAAATATATGCAGCATGATCCCAGTGGGCGGCCCACTGGGTCACTGAAGCTGAAAGAGCCTGACTATGCTGCTTGGAAGACAGAGGACCATTCAATACTCAGCCTGTGCTAAACCTATACTCTACCACACAGCGATATTATCACCGTTTTGGGTGCCTCATCTTTGAATCCACCTCCCAAGCACTTTTTCAAACAAACAAAATGCCGGTATAGTAAGGGTTAAGAAGACAGATATTTAAGTTGAAAATACTTTAAAGAAAATTAATTTACATTTTCTTTTACCATTTTTAGGTAGTAAATATTGAGTACCTCACTATTTTGTTTGTTTGTAAGTCACAAGATCAGTCATTTCTACACAAATGAGAAAGAACTTAAAACTGTAATAATGAATCAATATTTTGGAATGCTTTCTAGGAGGAATTCCTGGTGGGGAAGGGGGGGGGGGGGGGAGACTATCCCTATCTTTCATCCAGAATTTAAAAAAAAATTACATTAGTTTCTGAAAAAACACTGCCTATCCTGCTTTGTGTAGGAAAAGTATGACCCATTTCTCCTGACTTTATAAAGAGAATTACAGCCTTGTTTGTAAATGCACTCACCAAGAGGTTTATATTTCTGAAAATTAAAATAAGGTGCGGTTCTGCGACTGCAAATAAACTCTCAAATTACTATAATACCATGTGACTCTAAACGTCACGAACAATTTGAAGAGAGAAACGGTACCTGCTCACGTTATATGGCCTTTCTTTTAAAAATTGTTTCAAGTTTGAAGTTGTAATGAACACTGTTACCCAATCATTCATTCCGTATGGCAAGTTGCAACAAGGAATCCATTTTCATATTCTTAGTAGGCAAGGCACAAAAAGATTATACATAGACACAATAAAATTAACCAAATCCAGATTGAACCGCTTAGAGAGATCAAAAGGTACCATACAATTATTACAGCCATAAAGTGTCTCAACTACCAGCTTACTCATTAGAATTAAGTTCTATATTATGATTACAAGCTGTGTTTAATTTGATGGCAACCCACGGCGCTTGTTAGACAAAGTTAAGTAGAAGGGACCTAGGCAACAAGCCCAACACAACTGTTTCTACGTATCATGAAAAGAAAGCATCATTTCATCGTGTTTCTTTAAGCCACAGGGGGAATAGGGGAGGGGGGGGGGGGAGGCTGCTTCATTCAAATTACAAATGGAACAATTATGAGCTTCGAAAAAAATTATGAATCTTATGTCTAGGTTTTTAGCTCTTAAAGAATAAGCAAAAAATAATTTCACAAAAGATAAGACTTTAAAAATATCACACAAAGGGCAATATCTTTCTTTAAAAAAAAACTAAAAAAAAGACTATCTGCACATAATAACTAATTTCTTTGGTTCATTACATGTAGGAGGTAACACTTTTCTGAAAAGGTACTTCCTTGCTTACACACAATACCTCAAGTATACTTTAAAGGAACTGGAAACCAAAAAGTGAAGGGGCATTTTTCCGAGTCCAAATACGTTTTTCGTGCACATAATGGTACTGAAAACCATCATTCTTTGTTCAGTAATTTTTCAACAACACGAGTATAAAAAAAAAAACGTTATTTCCTGTGCTATCAAAATTACCTTTGACTTTGAGAACCAGGGTTAAAAAAATACAATAAGTTACTTGCCAAAGTTGGCGAGGCCTAATTAAGTGTGGCGAGTACCACAGTATATTAAATTTCTACTTGCTACAATTCTGTATGGCGAGCAGTATTTCCAACCTTGTTGAGAACTCCTTTAATATTGTGAAATCTGTGAAGAACTGTTTCAGACAGTAGCAACTGTTGGCATTGGTACAACTAAGCTTTCAACCACAACCAAAAGGTTTTGTGGTTCCGATGCTTTTTGAGAAGCTGATTAATTTGCCAAATTTGCATCAACTGTCGCTTTATTACATGTCATGAAATATTTGTTCCATGATATTTATTCATAAGCCACACCCACCATGCAGATCAATTAAAATGTTGACAACATTAGCATTTGTGCAATAATTAACATCATCAAAGCAAGTATGATGCAAAAAAGGATTGTTCATTTATCCTATTTCAAAAATTTGTCAGTAAGCCCCGCCTACTCATTAGCATTCACAAAATCTCAACAAATATTAAACAAAACAGACACATAATTGTCAAAATAAAAGCATTTCAAGATTTTTATTTTAAGCCCCGCCTACTCATTAATATGCATATCACCACTAAAAACAATAGGGCACATTTATAGACCATGGGCTATCTGTGTCCACATAATTTATTATTTCCAGCTTAATGTTCGTGTTTACTAGCTCTTTTCAACAAATTAATTTATATTAAGCCCCGCCCACTATGCGTTATGAAATTCAACAATTTTACGCCATGAACATGTACATAACAGCTAACATAATGATTATACCAAATATGAAACAAAACATACATGTGGTTGCTAAAATATGAGCATTTCAAGATTTTTACATTATGCCCCGCCTACTCATTAATGTGCATAACATCACCATTAGGGATGTACCGGATCCAAATTTTTGGATCCGGCCGGAACCGGATTTTGCCGGATCCAGGTTGAAATCCGGCGGATAAAATCCGGCGGAACCGGATTTTCATTGCTTACAACAATTCTCATAATCTTAAGAAACAAAGGGAAAGGGGTGGGGGCAGGGGATTGTCAAGTTGGCTACTAATGGCTAGCAACCCAAATTTTTGGAAAATAACAATTATTGGGCATATTGTGATGAAATCAAATCAAAATTAGTAAAAGTTCTGGATTAATCCTAACATGTACCAAATTTGGAAATTCAGGCAAAATTTGAAGATATTAATAAGAGGAAAGATTCTGGGTACTGTTTTAAGAAAAGTGTGATTTTGCATGATTGTCTCAGCCCTATCAAGATATTAAAGTATGAAAACAACGGGCAATGTCTAAAAATTGTGGCAAAAATTACTGTGCACCTAAAGAGAAACTGTCTATCCTCTTCAATTATCATCATAAATGGACTGTTAAAATTCCAAGCCATACTTAATAGAAAACAACGGGCAATGTCTAAAAATTGTGGCAAAAATTACTGTGCACCTTAAGAGACTGTCTATCCTCTTCATTTATCATCATAAATGAACTGTTAAAATTCAAGCCATACTTAATACTTTTTGGGGAGGGGGGGGGGGGGGGTGAGGGGATTAAATTCCCCATCTAATAAAAGTATAATAAGTTATACATGCTTCTACAGGCTGTAGCCTAGGCTCTTTACTATAATTGCACCTCAAAACATTTGATGTTTAAAAACTTTCAGCCATCATTCAATATTTCAATGACATCTGGATTGGTCCTACTACCTAAATTTTACCATTCAGAAGTTCAAGTTTCATTGTAGCCAAGTAAGATACTTAAGAAAAACAGTGATCCCAATCTCAATGTAATGCTGATGACTCATAGACCAGACAGGAAGTCTGCAAGACAAAGGGTCTATTGTTCTTTTTGAGGCAATATGTGAATGCATTTCATGCTATTCATTTCTACATGTATATATGAGGTTTGAAGTGTTGTTTTATGCATATTAGAGTTACAGTGATACAGAGGAAAGACTGAATATAGGCATCATAAAAGAACAAGGCATCCTCATTCATTTGGAAACATTTTACTGTCCAAGATCAAGCTGATGAAATTGCTGAATGTATTTTGTGCAAAAAAGGAATAAGGAGAAGAAAACCAGGATCCCTGCCAAAAAACTTTAGTACTTCACCTTTACACAAGCATCTCAATCAAAAGATCCTGCAACATATAAACAAGCTAAACAATCAAATATTGAGGAAAAAGTAAATCTTCAATTGTTAAAATTGCCAAAAATCCGGTTCCGGCGGTTTGGAAAAAATCAGGCGGAACCGGATTTTTTCCCAAATCGGCCGGATAATCCGGCGGACGGATATCCGGTACATCCCTAATCACCATCAAAAAGAAAAAGGCATATTTACAGATCATGGGCTATCTGTGTACCAAATATGACATGAATCCAGTTTACCATTCTTAAAATACCAAGTTTACAAGCTCTTCAACAAAATCATCAAGCCCTGCCCACTATGAACATTTAAAGATTTTTATATTAAATCCCACCTATACTAATTAATATACATGGCATCACTATCAAAAACAATAGGGCACATCTACGGACCATGGGCTATCTGTGTACCACATGACATAAATCTGGTGTATCGTTCTTGAGATATCGTGTTAACCAGCTGGGTGTCATACACACATATACATGCCATCATGACCGCATAGGTTCCTCATGCTATCGCGTCTGAATTAAAAAGGACTGTTCAAACCCTCCCATCGTTATTCAAATCATTTAATGTATGTAATCAGTTTCACATTTTAATTCCACTTAAAGCTATAGAGACTGATGCTCTGGGAGAAATAAATGGTCATAGAAGCACAATATCATTCACCTCAGGTCTCTCAAGGACAATGCCAGGGCAAATACTTGGGAGCAAAATATGTGAACCATGGAATTGGCAAATGATAAGCTTTTCCACAGCACTGCAGACACTTTAGCAAATGATAAGTTTTTCCACAGCACTGCAGACACTTAGCAAATGATAAGTTTGTCCACAGCACTGCAGACACTTTAACAAATGATAAGCTTTTCCACAGCACTGCAGACATTTTAGAAAATGAAAGCTTTTCCACAGCACTGCAGACACTTTAAGAAATGATAAGCTTTTCCACAGCACTGCAGACACTTTAGCAAATGATAAGCTTTTCCACCGCAGTGCAGACACTCTAGCAAATGATAAGCTTTTCCACAGCACTGCAGACATTTTAGCAAATGATAAGCTTTTCCACAGCACTGCAGACACTTTGACAAATGATAAGCTTTTCCACAGCACTGCAGACACTTGAGCAAACGATAAGCTTTTCCACAGCATTGCAGACACTTTAGCAAATGATAAGCTTTTCCACAGCACTGCAGACATTTTAGCAAATGATAAGCTTTTCCACAGCACTGCAGACACTTTAGCAAATGATAAGCTTTTCCACAGCACTGCAGACTTTGGCAATTGATAGCTTTTCCACAGCACTGCAGACATTTTAGCAAATGATAAGCTTTTCCACAGCACTGCAGACACTTTAACAAATGATAAGCATTTCCACAGCATTGCAGACACTTTAGCAAATGATAAGCTTTTCCACAGCACTGCAGACACTTAAGCAAATGATAAGCTTTTCCACAGCACTGCAGACACTTTAGCAAATGATAAGCTTTTCCACAGCACTGCAGACATTTTAGCAAATGATAAGCTTTTTCACAGCACTGCAGACACCTTAGCAAATGATAAGCTTTTCCACAGCACTGCAGACACTTTGGCAAATGATAAGCTTCTCCACAGCACTGCAGACACTTTAGCAAATAATAAGCTTTTCCACAGCACTGCAGACACTTTAGCAAATGATAAGTTTTTTCACAGCACTGCAGACACTTTAGCAATTAACAAGCTTTTCCACAGCACTGCAGACACTTTAGCAAATGATAAGCTTTTCCACAGCACTGCAGACACTTTAGCAATTAACAAGCATTTCCACAGCATTGCAGACACTTTAGCAAATGATAAGCTTTTTCACAGCACTGCAGACACCTTAGCAAATGATAAGCTTTTCCACAGCACTGCAGACACTTTGGCAAATGATAAGCTTTTCCACAGCACTGCAGACACTTTGGCAAATGATAAGCTTTTCCACAGCACTGCAGACACTTTACTTTAAAGGAGTTCTGTCAGAAAGTGACGTGTATTTTTTGCTAATTCATGAAATAACAATGTCTTATATTTAAAGAATGAGTTCAGTGGCCAAGCAAGTCCATCTTATATGTAAAGAAAGCGTTTAAAAATCTTATTTTGTTAAGCAGATATTCCAAGTTTAAAGTCTTATCTGTGTAGAAATGACTGGTGTAGTAAGTCCCCTATGGAAAGTTGGTGTCTTCATCCTCACATTCTTAACAATTGTTAATGTATTTTAGAGACGGTATATTTAATTTTTTCATTATTCAAATTGTTTTCCCTCAAACTTTCTTTAGGTTGTATATTATAAATACCGATCCTAGATTCAGTTTTACTACTTCATATCAAGGCAATCAATACCATCACATGCATGAAAAAATGCAAGGGATATCAATAAATAATATGCTCTCACATGATTTCCGCCTAGTGTCCCTTAAACCCTTACTCTACCAGCACATTCTTGAAAACACGCTTGGGAGGCGGAGTCAAAGATGCGGAACCCAAAATAGCAATAATATTGCCACGTGGTAGAATAAGGGTTAATCAGGGGCTATTTATTGAAGGGTCCTCTGTCTTCCAAGTGGCAGAGTCGGGCTCGGTCCACTTCAGTGACCCGCTCAACGGGATCATGCTGCATATATTTTCGAGTTGGTACACTTGTCGTGGGTTTCTTAACCCTTTCTCCCTTTCTCTACCAGCAACTTTTTTTAATTGTTTTGGGAGGCGGAGTCAAAGATGGGGCACCCAAAACGACGATAATATCACCGCGTGGTAGAGTAAAGGTTACTGGGCTTTTTATGGGGTGACTCACCCTTCTTAGCCCGTCATCTTGTTAGCTAATTCCATCAGAGCCATTATAGGTTCATAAGGGCCAGTGCTTATCCCCGGTTTCCATGGCGCAAGCAGATGAGAGTACATGACTACCCCTGGACTCTATGCCAGTCCATCGCAGAATAATTCCCCATCAGTGCTGGTGCTCATTTTACAGCTGAGTGGACTGAAGCAAGTAGAGTAACGTGCATTGCTCAAGACCACAATGCAGCGCTCACGACGGGAATAAAACCCAGTACTTTCGAATATAAGCATAACTCCTTAACCACTGCACCTCCTTCTGTTATGTAATGTTAAATAGCAATGACAAAAAAATAACTTGCAGTACTCCTAATGGATTTTCACAATTAATCGAATTCAATCATTTTTATCCCAGTAATCTGCACGCACTTGCTAGCAACATAATTATTCCAAATATGAGGTTGTTGGCATATAAACATTTTAACAATAAGCTCGATTACTCATCAATATGCATGACATAGTGTACTACATATGACATGAATCCCACATATTGTTCTTGAGATACCGTGTGTTAACAACCTCTTTTCAACAAAATCATGTCAAGTCCTGCCCACTATGCATATTAATGAAATTCAACACTTATGTACCGGGAACAGCTAACAACATAATTACCCCAAATATGAAAACAACACGGACATGCTGTTGTTAAAATATGAATATTTGAAGATTTAAACATTAAGCTCGCCTATCCATTAATATGCCATTGTCACCAAAAACAATTTGACCATCTGCGGACCATGGGCTATTTGTGTACCACGGATAAACTGAATCCCATGTATCGTTCTTGGGATACTGGTTTACAAGCTCTTTTTAAGTCATGCTAAACCCCACCCACTATGCATATTAATGAAATTGAAAAATTTTGCACCATGAACATGTACACACTAGCTAACAACTTATGAACAACAGCATTTGAAAGTTATCAAAACAAGGTGTTTTTGTGAGTTCACACGAGGCCTACCTCGTTAAAGTGAGAATCTTGTCTCAAGAAAATGGCTTTACACGTACCGTACCTACGTTGCTTGTAATTCTGATACTTTCAAAAATAAATGTCACAATCTGCACAAGTTATTGATTGATTTGTCAGTTTTGGTGAAAAATTTACACAAATTAAAAGTTCAATTGTATTGTATTTATCTAGATGTTAACCTAATAACGCCTGGCCTTAAAAAGTACAACTAGACAGCTTTTTTCCCTACATGATTTAAACTAGTTTTATAAAATTTCTATGGAGTTTTTGCATCAACTGTTATGATCTGAGCATCAACTGCTTATGACCTGTGCATCAACTGCTATGACCTGTGCATCAACTGCTATGACCTGTGCATCAACTGCTATGACCTGTGCATCAACTGCTATGACCTGTGCATCAACTGCTATGACCTGTGCATCAACTGTTATGACCTGTGCATCAACTGCTATGACCTGTGCATCGACTGCTATGACCTGTGCATCGACTGCTATGACCTGTGCATCGACTGCTATGACCTGTGCATCGACTGCTATGATCTGTGCATCAACTGCTATGACCTGTGCATCAACTGCTATGACCTGTGCATCAACTGCTATGACCTGTGCATCAACTGCTATGACCTGTGCATCAACTGTTATAATCTGTGCATCAAATTCCTGTAATGCACAAATCTGAGTACTTGGTTTAGTCCATTTTTACAACAGGTGAATCTTTTAACAAAAAAAATAAAATGTATGTAAACTTTTCTCGTTATCATTTTTTTATATTTTAGTTTTTATGCATTTTGAACAATCTAACACAAAAAAAACACATTAAAAAAAAATACAATAAGGGTCGTCGCCTGCGTATTCGGTTATGATAGTACAAAACACGAAACGCTTAATACGACGAGGAACACAGGTGCGGACGTGCGGACAGACATAACACCGACAACCAAGTCAATGTCCACGGCCTTTGGTAACCAGTTGTGGTGCACTGGCGTGTCTACCCACCCCAGGATTGAACCCGGGGCCTCGTGGTCTGTAGACAGGTATGATAACCGCTACACCACAGTAGGTAGATGGAGATTAATGTTGAGATGAAGTGTTTATATATATGTATTTAATGCATGGTTTAAGTCCTTTGCCCCGTGCATTAAATACACAAATTAACACTCCCCTCAACATTAATATTAATAACATGAACTTTTATTTTGAGATGGAATCTACACAAGGGTTATGCTGCCTAAAAACACAAAATAGTGTGAGTTTCTTGTTTGTCTTACACCACTCACGCATGTCATAACCACCGGTAACATTGCAAGCATCTACCATCATTTATCATGCATCATCACCACAGCCAGACAAGTTTCACACCATTTCATCCCAAGTGTCATCGGAAATCTTGTTGTTTAACTTCATTTTAAGTGTTTCAACATATTTTGTTTGATATTTACAATGAGGCATACAGTTGAGGGGATACGTGCAATGCTTAAAATGCAGCACAATATATACAGTATCTGCAGTGGAAATGTCTACTAATAGAGCTGAGAAGCAGGATTTCAAAAATGTATAAAATGTTTCAGTTTCTAAAGGGAAAAGCGCCTGATAACTTTCATAAGTCATTTTTAAGCCACTTCCTCATTTTATTTCAAACTGGATTATTAATCCAAAAACAAAATCAAAAGTGTATGATTGTTTGTTTGTTTGATGAGGTCTTAACGGCACCACGACAACGAAGGTCAAATTGTGCCTGAGAGGTCAGATCATTTTAGAGGTAGTAAGGAAAGAGACCAGGGGAAGAATGAGAGAAATTCAAGAACAAAAGCCAGAAAGCTGTGATCGAGAGAGGAGGTGCATGGGTAAAACTAAAAACAAAGTAGAGAGGGGGTGGAAGAGGAGGATTAAATATGGTTGTAGAGGGATGCATGCTGAAGGAAGGAGACTATTTTATCTGGAGGATTTTTGGAAGAACTCAGCAATTGAGTTGTGGGAGCGAGAGAAGCTCTGGGAAGGTTGTACAGGGGCAAGCAAGGAGAACGTGTTGGATTGTAAGGATGCAGTGGCAATTGTTACAGAGGGGTTGGGGGAACCAATAAGGAGGTGGGAGTGAGTGAGGTGGGTGTGACCAATTCTAAGACGGGTAATATGAACGTTGTCGATACGAGAAAGGTTGTTGATGGTGGATTTGATTGGGATTGTGGGCTGGATAACATGGAGTTTGTTATCAATTTGGAAGTTCCATAAGGTTTGCCAGCGGTCACGAACAAGAGAAGCGATAAGCGGTTTGATGTCAGAGAGGGTTTTGGGAAAAGGGGAAGGGAGGAGGTTAAGGGCAAGCTTAGCGGCTGTATCAGCCCTGTCATTGCCAGGGATGCCAACATGGCTGGGTATCCAGAAGAAAAGAACACTTTTCCTGCAGAGGGTGGGAGAAAAGAGTTTCCGGAGGAGGAGGTGGCAGGTGAGGTTATCCCATTTAAGATTAAGTAATGAAGTAAGAACAGCCTTTGAGTCAGAGAAAATGGCAAAGTGACTAAGAGGAGAGTACTCAATAAAGTTGAGGGGCGAGGAGAATGGCCTTAGCCTCGGCTGAAAAGATGGATGAGTGGTCAGGAAGTCTGCTACTGAGGGTGATGTCTTGGATGATGGCAGCAGCAGCTGTCTTGTTGCCTTCCTTGGAGCCATCAGTATAGATGGAGGTGTAATTTGAGAGTTGGTCTTTGATTTGGTTGTGGAGATTGATGAAGAGATTAGGTGAGTTTGAGTTTTGTTATAAGTGGAGAGGTCTAGGTGGACAGAAGGAAGGGGGGTGGCCCAAGGCGGAAAAGTGGGCCAGGAATAGGTGCCGAGTGGGCGGGGTTGATGCCAAGTTGAAAGAGGTCTGATTTAATGCGTAAGCTGAAGGGGGCGATAGGGTTTTAGTCCTATCAAAGAGGGAGGAGAAATTGGGGTACCTAATGAGGTTGTAAACAGGGTTCTGGGTGTTGGTGAGGACTCTAAAAGCATAGGAGAGGCTAAGCTGTTTACATCTAAGTAGAAAGGGGGGTTCGTTGGCTTCAACATGAAGGCTAGTGATTGGGGAGGTCCTGTAGGCTCCTAGACAAAGCCTGAGGGCTTCATTTTGGATGGTGTTAATGTGGTTGAGGTATGAGTTGTGAGCGACACAGTAAACAATATTGCCATAGTCAAGCTTGGCACGAATGGTGAGCCTGAAAATTTTGAGGAGAGCATAGCGGTTCGCTCCCCAAGTAGTGTTGGAGAGCAGTCGGAGGAGGTTGAGGGAGCTATTGCATTTTAGTTTCAGGTTGGTGATGTGTGGCTTGTAGGTGAGCTTGGGGTCTAGAGTAAGACCAAGGAACTTTGTGTTTTCAACTTTAGGGATGCGATTCCCATTGAGCACAAAGTTCGGGTTGGGGTGGAGGTTGTTGAAAAAGTGTATGAATGTAAGAAAACCATTCCAAAAACCGACTTCCTAACAATAACATATTATGAGGAAGTTGTCATCAATTAATAATTTATTTCTTTACTATTGCGGTTTATTCAATTAATACAAAGAACATATTCCTTCATACAAATATGGTATGCGAAGGATCTTGTCCTGTAATGCAGGCTGTAGTCGCCCTGTTCTACATACCCATTTCATAAATTGCGAGAGGTTAAAAAGCGGAACTGGGACAGCCACTGGGGAATACATCTGTCAATAAAGGCGACACTGTTACAAGAATAAATAACACATACATGTGTGCACATACTGGCCTGACTGACCATCTGCTCATGGCTCTGGTTGGTCTCTGGGAAAATGGCCGGCACAAATAAGGACCGTGAACTCTTAAAGGGGCTTAAAGTCGAAAAGTGAGGCATATCTTTTTACTAATTCATGGGAATAACTTATTAGAAAGATGACTTAAAGGAAAGGTATTGTCTCATAAATATGTTCAGAAGTGAATGCCGCTATGCTGGTAATGTCACTTCCGGTTGTCAATTCCCCTATTGATCGCGAGAAATCTGTGATATTATCGACCATACTTTGAAGGACCTAACATAAGGGCCTACATGTGTTATCGATAACAGCACAAATTTCTCGCAATCAATAAGGAAAATTGAAAACTGGAAATGACGTTACCAGCACAGCGGTGTTCACCTCTGAATTTATTTATGGGAGGATACCTTACGTTAAACATTTTCTCGAAATTAAGGAGATAATTTGTGAAGATAGGAAACTGAATCTCTCAATTGTCTCCCTTGAAAGCACTCGAGCAAAAATATCCCTCGCATTGTCCATAAAGCTCTAAATCGATAAAAAACCACCTTCTCCGATCCTCACAAACCAAACAACTTAATCTGGAAAACATAAATCTGGTGCCTTGATGGAGGGGGTTCTCGGGTCAGTGACAGCGATGATTGGGTCACGCCTTTGGGACTACTGAAGACTCATCTGGGACGTCCAAATGCGTCACAAATCAGATGCTGGAGATATATTGCCAATCTTTGTGAAATATTAATTCATAAAAAGGCCACGCAATCATCATTTAAGGGACCTAATGATGGGCAAAATAGTCGATCTCTTGTGATGTGTCCCGCCGTACAATTAAGAGACAAAAGCGTTTCTCGTTAATTGCTTCTAGCAGCTGTTCTCCATAGTCGAAATGACAGGGAGCGACACAAATGACAGAAGTGTTTTGTTATCACGTAGTTGTTACACTCTTTGGAAGTTTTATTTCTTTTATTAGTTTACGTTTATTATGGGACTTTGATAAAGATATAAAGTGGAGGTAAAAGGTAGGTGACACACTTTATCATAGCCATCATCGTATCAGATTTACCTACATCCACAAACATAAGTATGAATTAGATCATTAAAGCAGTCTCTTCTTCTTTTTGACTGAAAAGCCTACATCCACAAAACCAAACCAAATATTCTGAGAAACGGATAAAAGTGAGAAAATATGAACAAAACCACCCTTCCTTGAATCCAGGAAATGTTATTTATAAAAGTAATAGAGAAATTAGGCCTTTTTTTTTTTATAAAGGTAATAATAAACTATTGAAAGTGAAAAAGAACTTTAAATCATATTCACGTGAATTTTCATATGATAGAGGACTGTTAAAGGAATATTGCATGAATATTCATTTTCATATATATATATATATATATATGATAGGTCTATTAAAGGAATATTCTCATGAATATTCATTTTCATATAGATGATAGAGGACTATTAAAGAAACAATTTGGTGTAAGGAACATGCTGATATCTTTTTCCATTTAGGAGTTATTGTATTTTAAAGATTGTTCAAGTGTATTGAAAAGTGACCTCACAGTGTAAAATGTGATGTCATAAAGGCAAATCCAAGATCATTCTTACGTATTTAAAAAAACATTTTTTAGGGAGGGCTGAAAATTCATTCCAATTACATGGGCCCGCTTAGGGGCAGGATGACCCGGGGGTTAGAAGCCCGGCTAGAAGTGTTTCAGTGACAGAAACTATGGATACGCGTAATATAAGCATTTACATATGATATTTTTCTTAACAAACATGGCCACCATTTCTAGATTAAAAGCGTTCCTATCAATAACTTACATTGCATAAATTTGCAATTGCTTGGCATTAACATTAACCAAATTCCTCAGCCACGACAAACATGATGCTTGTCACACATATTACTATGAAGCAACAACTAAAGGTAAACAATCAAAACCGAGAATTGGTACAACGAAAAACACTCTATAAGCCAAAGGAATTCTTGGTGGAACCAGGAAGAAGGGATCATCGCTTGAATGACCGCGCGATGCGCAATTACAACACCTGATATGGTGTCAAAAAGATTTTAAAACTTTTTATATTTTTAGGCCAAAATATGCAAATTTTTGTTCCTCTCTTAAGTTTCTCTTGTGATGGATGACAGGGCGGAAATTCCTATTTTCTGATGTAAACCCTTTTTTTTTTTAATTGCTAGTCACACATTTGTGAAAAATGGAAAGAAATTTTCACCAAATATTTCAAAGTTTGGACCATATACTTAACCAAAATCTAGCAGGAATAGACTTTGTCATCATTTTCAGGAACTTAAATTTAGAAAGGAAGCTTTTTAGCTACCCACCTGGTCTCAAATCACAAATTTGATATAAATCATGCATTCACTGCAGATCGCTAAACTTTAATCAGTCATAATCAAAAAAACTATACGTGCTATTAACAAGATTTAAAAACTGTTGCATTTAGAATTTAATGTTCTTTCTTGTAGGCTAAAAATTTCTAGACAACAATAGACCTTTGTAACAAAACAAACATCAGAAGTGAAAATAAATTTAATGTGTTTAATATGAACATCAAAAGAATAAAGAATTTAAGAAAATGTTGAATAAAATAAACATCAAAAGTATAAAAAAACAAAAAAACAAGCATTTATGAATGAAAAATGTTTAATAAAAAAACATCAAAAGTATAAAAAAACAAAAAAAATAAAACAAATGAAGAAAGAAAAAAAAACAAGTACAAAATTATGAATGAAAAAGTTTAATAAAAGAACATGGAAAGTATACATTAGGATGAACAAAAAATGAATAAAACAAATAAAGTAAAATATACAGAAAAAAAATCAATATACTGAATATACTTTATGTTTAATAAAATGAAGATGGAAAGTAATAATTCAATGAATTATAAATTAATTAAAAAAATTCCTCTCAAGAGTTTTCATTAACTTCAATTAATCTTTTGTAAGTCAAACACTTTTTGAGGTGCAAGATTTATGATTGCTAGATTATTTAGGTCATAAAAACAATACAGAGTAATAACACCGTCACCAGATACTTTTCCTACGTGACTTCAAGGTACTTCAATTCAGAGCTAATTACAGTATCTGTGTAGATGGGCCCACTCATAATTAATACACTTCTTTACTTGACGTCAACGGACCACAAAGCAAATGGGCCTCTCCTAAGAATGGAAAAAGTATTTACCGCCTACTGTCTATCAGACTCCAAGCAAAGTAATAGAAATATCAATTGAATTCAAATTTGGTCGAAGATAAATACAGAGAGCTGGCAAAATTTGTAAGAATGTTTTAAGCTTTTATGAACATCAAATTATCAACAAGCTCTTGCAGGCTTGAGTGAGCTCATCGCAAAAGGTAAAGCTCACGACAAGTTTGTTTCGTATTCACAAAACTCTCACAACACAGGGGAGATGGAGAAAAATGCTCCGAATCGCAAGGTTTTCTGAGTTCGTGGGATTCGCCCTTTGGAATTGGTCAAATATCCCTGTTCCGAGAACAGTGCTTTTTATGCAGGAGCAGTGAAATTTCAAGCATCACTGTTTTTCTTCACAAGCATGTGGCATCAATGATCAATAACGTGATTTCTACTCAAGAAAAGTGTATGTTTGTCGAAATTATCCACAAAAAAAAAAAAAAATTCTAGAAAGGAAAAGCTTTTCCCACCTTGCCTGCAATTGTCAGCACAATTAATCATGAATACACAATGCAAGGCTGCTTGCACGTGTACTGATGGCATACATCATGTAAATACTAATACTGCCAAACATATTTCCACATATTAAGCAACAAAAAAGTTGTAAATTATGCCATTTTGAAGAAAGGCATTTGTCCTGTGATGGACAAAAAATTTGGAACAGTGAAAATGATCCAGAACAGTATTATTTGAGAAAGTACTGTTTTATGGAACAGTGGCAAACAATTTAAATTCTTACCCCTGCTTGGTCCCCCGAAAGCATTTGTGATATTTACACCTAGTTCAACATTTCTTTTTTGATATTACCAATTAATCCATTCATACCTATATTACCCCCCTCAACAAAGAAATTAGGTTTCTAAAAATACCGCAAAGACAAAAGATATTAATGTGAGCCCTAGATTTTGCAACAAGCAATTGACGCTGTCAGCACCACATAACATTACCACTAAGTGTCTTTTCTTCTTGTGCAGAAAATATTGCTGCTGCGTTCTCTACAGGGCCTTACATTGACAGTCACATGATAAAATATTTTGACAGGAGGAGAGCAGCTGGTATCATTGCATTCTCTGTAAGGAGCGTTGGTAAAAACTAGACTAGCTTGCTGTTTTGGCAATGCTCATAGGTGAATACCCTTTTGTTTGTGAAACTGCGGGTCCAGTGTACTCTATTTAACCCAACTTAAAGAAGCTGGAAACTCATCTTTGTTTACATCAATCATGTCTTGTGACATACTTCGGGTAGGTTCACAAAGGAACCTTATTTCTACGTCTAGCTCAAAATGTTCATATGTAAATGATTACCTTTTTTAAATATTTTTTTAATGACCTTTAATATTTTCTCTACCTCAGCACAGATATGCATTCAGTGGTCTGGGACAGTGGTTTCTACTAAACATAACTAAGAACTGGGAACTCATACTTGTTTACATATTTCTTGTGACATTTATCTTGTGACATACTTTTGGTAGGTTCACAACGAGACCTAATTTCTACATAGCTCAAAATGTTCAGATGTTAATAACTACTGTGTACCTGTTCTATGACTGTCAATCCTTTTACGACCTAATGTATCTGGTAGTTATGTTTTGACTTCCTGTAATACTTGCATGTTTCAGCTAATCCTCATGTGGCACATGGTCACAAGTTGACCAAAGAGTTGTCACAGATTGATGTTTGCCGTTTAGGCTTTTCGCAAAGGGTTGTTTTTTAGGTGGAATGATTTGCCTTGGAGTAAGCTTACCTCGGAGTGGGGTGGATAGCTACTATTCAGTTCAAAATTTAAAAGTTAACTTTGACTAACTCTGGGCATCTTTGATTAGTTTGTTTTTTCTGTTGTTTGTGTTTTTCATGAGAGCGGGTGAATCCTTCTTAGCCCATCATCTTGTTGTTCAAGTATATGCACTAAACACAGAGCACATGCGAACCAAATATAAGGTAGTTGATGATTTGTACATGCATTATATTAAAGTTAAATAAAGCTAAATAAAGGTAGGTATATCAATCCACGTACTATTAATAAGAAGTTCAGGATAATGACTGCGCATGCACGAGTGCCATATCTAGGTTAGATCAATTGGTAGTGGAAAGCCGTCAGATGTAAACAATGCCATCGGTTAACCACATGAAGGTAATTCGATCATGTCGTTTAATGTGACACCTAAGAAATTTAAAATATGCATTCATTTTCTTGAGTTTTTAACCGCTTTAGATTGCCTAAACTACAACGAATCATTAAAAGGCTTATTCGAACATATTCCAAATCTCCTATAAAGAATTAGAGGCAGATTTAGAGTAACTTGTGTGTTGTTGCCCATATATGGGTTACAATAAAAAAAAATCCTTTTCATTTTTAGTCAAAACTGATTCACTTAACCCACAGAAAACATCTAACCCTACCAACAGCTGGCCCTACCCTAACCCTACTGTAGCTGTATAGTACATTACAGGCATAGTATATGTATACACAATAACATAAATGTTATGCAAATCAATCTCTCTAGTTTACAAACATTATACAATTTCTATAGAGTATTGGCATTGTTGGACGAGCATGAAATTCCCATAAATTTGAGTGGTTGGTTTAGTCCATTTTTACAACAGGTGAATTTCTTACTGCAAAGCGAAAAATTGTTGGCAGACTTTTCTCATTTTTTTGTTTTTGGCGCCGTGTTTATATACGTATTTGATGCACATTCAAAGGACTTTGCACTCACGAATGACACTATAGAGCAGATCTGAACATTCTACTCGGGCCAAAGTCCTTTGCCCTGTGCATTAAATATGCATATAAACACTCCGCCTCAACATTTATCTAGAATTATCAATTTGGTAGAAAAGCTGATTGGTAATAGTAATACTGTTTCCATGCTTTAAGGCCATACTGTATACAGTTTCTGGAAATGTATAACATTTTCTATACTGCATTGCAAAAACAATTCCCAAAACCTGTACAGATCAATTTTTGAATTTTGAAAACTTTTGATTTATTAAGTTATGGCCAATCAAAGTTTGAATTGAATTTTTAATATATGCTGAATTTGTGATTTATGCTCAAATCTGCCGAGAATGACTCCGCAGATAAGTCAAAATCTGTATGTGATTCTTTAAATTTCTTTTCTACAATACAGTATATCTCAGTCATTGCAAATTAGTCTATTCCTACTAGAATTTAATTAGGGGAGTGGTAAAGAATCAAAAACATTTTGTAAGAATTTGCCACACCACCAAATTATTTGGTCTGATGAACAGAAGCAGTAATTGAAAAAAAAAAAAAAAAAAAAATCTCATCTGTTCTATTTTTATACCGTTAAAATCTACTCCCGGAAACTGAAGTTGGCAAAATCCCTTTTATATCCTAATCTTTTGATTAATCTTCCCCAACCACTTGTCACAGTCATCGCTTTCAAGTGTCCGCTCTTGTTTCCCTTCAAGCCATTTGAACTGATTGGAACAATACTCCAGAGAAATCTTTGCAGCCATTTCATATCCCTCCTAGACATTAAAATTCATTGTTTTATATTATGTCATCTCCTGACAGCGATGAGGCTCATAATGGTTGAATGCAGAAGAGACAGAAAGTGATACTGAAAATGACTTGTAAGATATATAGAGAAAGTAATAGAACTTAATTTTTTGCTCACATCAAGTTCCTCATTCTATATTTCTGAAAGTGAAAGTTGTGATGGAAAATTTGTTCATGGTTTTTAGAAAATAGTATGACAACATCTCTAGGCAGATCCTCCAGATAATGACTTTTTAGGTCTTTCATATCATATCACAGCATTTTTTTGTTTGTTAAGTGTTTATTTTTGAAACATTTTATGCAAATATCTGACATTTTGAAGGGTACAAAATCGGAACGAAATTTGGTGTGAAAATAGGTATTCCTAAGTAACCAGAAAACCAAAGGTTTTGCGATTCCGATTCACAATATGGACACTTTTCCTTTGGCAAAATAATATTAAGCCCAACCCACTACCCATATAACTGAAATTCAATATTTATATTCCATGAATTGAACATGTACAAACTAGCTAACAAGATAAATGTAATTATACCAAATATGAAGCAAAAACAAGTTGTTAAAATATGAGCATTTCAAGATTTGTTTACATTAAATGTCGCCTACAGATTAACATGCATGGCATCACCACCAAAAACGATAGGGCATTCTACAGACCATGGACTATTTGTGTACCACATATGACATGAATTCAGTGTACAGTTCTTGTGATATCATGTTTACAACTGGGCTTCACACATACATACATATGAAAAATATATATACATACATACATATAAAATATATATATATATAAATATATATTATACACACACCCGTACATACACGCATACATACACCCACCCATAAATACACACATACATACACACACGCCATCATGACCACATAGGTTCCTGATGTTGATCGCATCGGAACCAATAATGAGAAATCTCATGAACAGAGGAAGGCATCGGGGCAGCTAGGGGACGTAAGTATTCGAGTGCCCCTGAGTTTTTAAAAGAAATTTATCTTCCCCATTGGAAGCTTCCTCCCCATTTTGGAAGTTAACTTGGAAAATTAATTGAAATTAGAAAATAACGGTAAAATTTTTGGAAAATGTGGTAAAATTAATGGAAAATGTAGTGAAATTCTGGAAAATATGGTAAAATCTCCAGAAAATTCGGCACTTATGGAAAATGAAAGAAAACTTCCCCAAATTGGCAGATGTCCAGATTTGATGAGCACAACATTTGATGAGCACCAACATTTGATGGAAACTTAAATTACCAGTGCTTTAACCGGGAAAGTTTGTAGGGGTTCTGTCCTCCCACAGAGGTGACCATTCCTATGCCCTCAGTGGCAAGTTCTGAATCAGGACCTCTTACTTCTGAGAAAACTAAAGTTGTTTATGTTTTTTATTGCTCTTTTTGAATTCGTCTCACAAATTACTTGCTTAATAAGAAAGAACACCTTCAGAACATATCAGAATTCTCCAGTCATGAAGCTGCAAATATTATCTATGATTAGAATCCGGTGCAACCCTAAACAGTTTGAGAAGTCATCTACACAGTTGTGGCACCAGAGGAGAGGAGGGGAACAAAAGCCTATAAATCAGAAGAATTTTTTTTGTCACTTTCCATAAAGTTAGGGGGATAAAGCAATCTTGTCCCCAGGGAGAACCCCCTTCCCCCCTCCCTAGCATCGCCACTACATCTACTCTCTTCATATGAGAAATGGCAATACAAAAAACTTACATTATCACACTTCATCAAAAATACTGCATAAAACAAACTTTTCACTTGCAGTATGTACTAAATACCATGTGATCCACTTTCCAAAGTTTTCTTACACTGTGCACCTTTCACATTTAAATCAAGTTAGTCAACATACTCCATGATCACTTTTAATGATCGAAAATGAGGCTAAGATACGGCTGAAGACAACATTATGTGACAGCATCAGTTAGGGAGAAATCAGTCTAATGACAAGCATATAGGTCACCTTCTTATGACCATCTCTTGTTCTGGGAGAAATCAGTCTAATGACAAGCATATAGGTCACCCTTTCTTATAATCATCTCTTGTTTGTAAATTGTACTTCTTGTGCCACAATCTCAATCCTTTTTCAAGGTTTTTCATTTCATGTGCAAATTACCTTCTGAAGTACACACAGTAAAGATGTACATACTGTAAAGATAAACATGTTGAAGTAAAGGTATACTTGCAGTAAAGATGTGCATATATTAAAGATGTACAAGTTACAGTAAACTTGAGCAAAGATGTGCATACAGTAAAGTGTACATACAGTAAAGATGTACATACACCAAAGATGTGCATACAGCAAAGATATGCATACAGCAAAGATATGCATACAGCAAAAAAGTACATTCAGTAAATTCAATCAAGCAAAGATAAGCATCGAGCAAAGATGTACATCGAGCAAAGGTGTACATCGAGCAAAGGTGTACATCGAGCAAAGATGTGCATCGAGCAAAGATGTACATACAGCATTTTTTAAGATGTGCATCGATTCAAGATGTCAAAGATGTGCATCCGTCAGAGATGTGCATCCGTCAGAGATGTGCATCCGTCAGAGATGTGCATCCGTCAGAGATGTGCATCCGTCAGAGATGTGCATCCGTCAGAGATGTGCATCCGTCAGAGATGTGCATCCGTCAGAGATGTGCATCCGTCAGAGATGATCCGTCAGAGATGTGCATCCGTCAGAGATGTGCAACCGTCAGAGATGTGCAACCGTCAGAGATGTGCATCCGTCAGAGATGTGCATCCGTCAGAGATGTGCATCCGTCAGAGATGTGCATCCGTCAGAGATGTGCATCCGTGCATCCGTCAGAGATGTGCATCCGTCAGAGATGTGCATCCGTCAGAGATGTGCATCCGTCAGAGATGTGCATCCGTCAGAGATGTGCATCCGTCAGAGATGTGCATCCGTCAGAGATGTGCATCCGTCAGAGATGTGCATTCGTCAAATTGACAGCTTTAAACTTCCGAAATAAACCTATATATTGAATTCAACTGATTTGCATAAATCTACAGTATGAGCACTTATGATCAATATTCTATAAAGCAACTCCATGTTTTCTGCTTCTATTATTAGTTATTTGCTAATGTGCTACCATTTCCTCATTGTTTGCACGCATGCAAGGGAATTAATTAGTAAATATTTTGTGTGTTCTGGATATAATTGGTGTGTCTACTAGTAAAAGGGGTTCGGATATTGCATATTCATATATCTTTTATTGAGATGTTGAAGATGGAAGATTTAAGCAAGTGGAACAGCTGTTCTGATTGTTAATTGGTGTGCTGCTAGTATAAACTCGTGTGTGATTTCTGGAAGTAACTGGAAGACTCCAAAATAATTTATCTTTTCTGAATAGAATTGGTACATATGTCCTAATTAGTAATGTATATGTGTTCTAGAAGTAATTGGTGCACACCTACTGTCAGTATTTCATGTGTTCTGGATATCGTGTCAATCAGTATAAGCCGTTTCTTTTCTGAAGCTCCTAGAATAATATGTTGCAGACCCTGTAAGACTACAATAACTCCTCTATGTACCATTTCTAGCAAGAAAACCCATGCTGCTTGTGAAATCTAGATCTTAAGTGACATTTACCTATAAGGGTGTTTCAGCTGACGTCACAAGGTCACATGATTTTGTTTACATCGCCATTTTGTCAGTAAAAACTACTGCCATCTGCTGTACACTTAATTAGATTTACATAAGTTTGCATGTTATATAAGATTATTTTTGTAAGATAATCATGCTGAAATCTTGCTGTGCCATTGGTTGCACTAATAAATGTGTGTAGGGGAATAAAAACTATTTTCTCGATTTCCATCTGATCTTGATAGACGAATTGGGTTTCTGCTGTACGATGCAATGGCTTTCAACCTACGATAGGTATTACACGCTAAGATTTGCAGGGAGCACACTTTATATCCGGTATGTAGGCTTTGTCTGAGTATAACGAACAATCAAATGGCATAAAGCTTACTCTCATATAATACTCGGTGAAAATATAACTTACCTAAAAAAATCGGTTGCAAGCAAAAAAAAACTGCAATCAGTAAAATTCACTGAACTGGTACTGGTAGGTTAGCATGTAGTATGTTTGGTGTACAAGTGATGTGACTGAGCTGTGTGAAGATGCAGGAAACGCAACGATGACGCCGCTGCCCTGCAAAATGGAGTCCAGTTGAGTTAGAGTCACGTGATGAAATCCCTCTATTCCGTTTGATGGATGTAATGTATATTCATATTATGATTGAGGTGAGGAAGATTAAATATCTACTCTTGAAGTGTATGGAACATGTGCCAAGATTCCCTTTGGATGGTAACCTAACAGGTGCAATTGTTTAGAGTAAATCTCATCTCAAAAAATTGCCAAACACGTCACCATAAAATTTTATAAATACTAGTGACTCATCACTTCCGCAGCGATCATTCATTGGATCATCAGTATTTGTGTAAATATGTGGACCAATCAGAGACGTTGAATTGCTTTGTATATTTATCTCAACCTCCTCATAACACAATGACCTTTAAGTACCGACTTCAAAATCACTTTTGTTTAACCTTCCATCCTTGCTCCTTTTACCCACGCTCCAGCTGTATTTGGAACGACTTAGCATTAGCTGTTGTTCTCCTACCAACCACTGCAGCCTTTAAAGAAGCAGCTCTGCCAATCATCAGTCATGCTTCCTCCTCCAGGCAGCAAGCTCCTCTAATTCAGCTACAGTTCCATTGGCTCCTAATAGACTTTCAGGTAAAGTTCAAAATTAATCTCCTCACCTACAAAGCACTACTTGGTCTCACCCTCTCCTACCTCCTCACACCTTACAAACTAAACAGATCCCTACGCTCATCAACACAAAAATTGCTTCAGGAGAAGAGAGCGGGATCAAAGGTTGGCGACAGAGCCTTCTCAGTTTGTGCGCCAAAAATATGGAATGCCTTGCCAATCACTGTGCGATCGTGTAACACTGTTGCTAAATTTAAAACTTCTTTAAAAGATACTATTTTAGGCTTGCTTTAACATTATAATTGATTTATGCATTTTGGTCATCCATTTCGTAGTTGATCTCATTACCTATACATTTTTGAGTGTCATTTTATGTTCTTGTTTGCCTTGTTGATATCGTTTATGCTCAAGTTTTTATTTTATTTTATTTTAGGCATATTTACCTTTATCTTTGTTATTAAGCGCTTTAAGCAGCTTTGTTGATCTTGCGTTATATAAATATTATTATTATTATATAGTGCACCCTCAGTTCTTGATGTTGGTCGTCGTTAAAGTCGTCAGTGTTTTTGAATTGTCACCAGTTCCACCACCCCTATAATCCTCCACCTTGCACCTTTATGGCTGTGACACCTGCCCGTTTCATCCTAGTTTGGCTCACCTGGAGCTCATCAGGATTACTTCATCAAGTATCAAATTCCTTTTCCAAAGGAAAACAAATCAACATAGTTAAGCATAGCACCAATGTTTGAGAGGGACAGGGAAAGGTAAGCAATAAATAATGATATTACAGAATTGTATGTCAACAATATATCAAGTCATGGGAATGTTGAGTTATCATAAGGTAACCATCACCTCTATAGGTATATGAACAGGTACAAAAGTTTTGTTGTTCCCTGACCAAAGAGCATTAATTTCTTAATTTAATTTTTTGAATTTTAAAAATAGCATGAATAGTTTTAAAGTAATGAGTAATCAAAGTTGCAAAATGTTTTAATATACTGAAAAAATGTGATGTATGAACAGGAAACACCTTAGAATGTTTTTCTTTATATTTCTTCGATTAATTTCAAACATTGAAAATGTTCAAAATGCCTTGTACAGTTTGAGGGTATGCAAAAGATCAAATCCTCTTCTTCAGAATTATATTCACTTTTTCAAAGAAAAATGGCATAGGGTTAAAAAACAATGGATTTACATAAGAAAACAGAGGCTGTGTACCCTAAAACAGAGGCTGCGCCCCTTTAAACATCACAAAAATTGCACAAAAATCTGATAATAATAACTGATTTTGATGAAATACTTTGCTTTCTTCAAATTAGCTCCTGTTGTCTCATACACCTTTAGAGTTTGTAATTAAACCCTGGGCCCCAGAAGTTTCAGGGAAGATCAAATGCCTTTCATATTTGCAAGCACTTGTGAAGAGAGAAAGTCAGACATGATCTGTAGAATGAGCCAGTAATAAAAAAAAAACAAGAAGAATAATTCCCAAGGCCCCCTGAAACATGTATTGCCAAGGGTAAAAGATGGCTACGACGATCATGTCAAGGTATGTTCCTGCATCCCCCGACACCTGGCAACCTCTTGCATTTTTCCAAACTGAGGCATCTGTCAGCCAACTTAATAGTGGCACGGCAGAAAATTGACAACACCTTTATCTTGTGTCACCGATAAACATACTAGTGATCAATTGTGTGTCTGGGACACCCGTCACAGTGTACACCTGTTCTTGTTTTGTTTCTTATGGATAAAGAATTTATATAGAATTACAAAAGGGGAATGACTTCACATTCTCAGATATGTCAAAATATTTGTCTGCCTGATAACAACATCATTTGGGAGTGATCTTGGGATAAGTATTGTGGTACCAATGCAGCATTCAACTCCTTAAATATTTGCTCATGCTTTCTATTGACTTTGACCAGAAGATCTCACCTTTGTGTTGATATTGTTTGGCTTTTTGTTCATCAGAAATGTGCTTCAAATACTTTTGAAATGTTCTCATCAGCAGTTGAAACTATCTGAAGAAATTAGGAGAGCATAGCGACAGAGGCATAGCCTGGGATCATGCATTATATGCTAAGTTGCAACCAACAGTGCCCTAGCTATATATATATATGTGTATATATATACATATATATATATATATATATATATATATATATATATATATATATATAATATATATATATATATATATATATATATATATATATATATATATACATATATACACACACATACATATACATATACATATACATATACATACATACATATATATACAAACATATATACATACATATACATATATATATATATATATATATATATATATATATATATATACATATACATATATTTATATATATATATATATATATATATATATATATATATATATATATATATATATATATATATATTATATAGATATATATATATATATATATATACATATATATATATATATATATATATATATAAATATATATATATATATATATATATATATATATATATATATATATATATATATATATTATATATATATATATATACATATACATATACATATATATATATATATATATATATTTATATATATTTATATATATATATATATATACATATATATAATGACAAATGTTTTAGAGGTCAACTTTTTAACAACTTAGTATTTTTACCTCATAAGTGAATACCTTGCTTGGAAACAGAACACAGAATGATAGTAAGAAATTGTAGTTTCATTCTGAGGTAGAATTATAGCTAAAATCCCGAGCTTCACCAGGGACTCAAGCCTTCCTTACTCAAGGCTTTAGTGGGCCCTTTGACCCCACACACACTAAAGGCGCAGTGAGTGCTTCACATGCATTAATGTACCTCTCAACAAATCAAAACCCTGCCCCTCAACAAATCAAGCACTGTTTTCTTAGTTGAAAGAGGGAATGTTTTTACAAGTTTTATTATGTCAATTTTTTTTGTTACCTTTGTTTTCTGATGTTTATTCAATTTACAACAATATGTCTGACTCTTAGTCTTGTCTACTGTACATATTACAATAATATGTCTGACTGTTAGTCTTGTCTACTGTACATATTACAAATTCCAAATCAATTTTCCTCAAAATACCTTGACATTTGGAAGTTAAGTGAAACAAAGTTGCTTTCTATAAGGTAACAACTTGGGATACCAATCTTACTTGATGATTTAATATGTAATTTTGACTGAATAGACAAAGTAATCACTATACCTTATCCGTCAATCTCCATTAGACTATGTTTATTTAACCAAAAGGAGTAACTGACTTTGATCAATATCCAAAACATCCTCCCCCCATCCCCATTTTATTTTGCAAAATATCAATATTTATGTAGGGTTGTAACAATTTGGGAAATCGGACATCTGATTATCGTGGACAAAAATAAGGCAATATATCATCACATCGAGATATATATATATGTTAGGATTAATTTAGGAAAACTGCCTTGGTTTTCAGCATGCAAATCTCAAGTTTCCCATTAAATTTACGATCTAAGGAAGGAAAGCATAAAAAAATCAAATTTGCTGAAAATATTCTGGTAAAATCTCATTTATTTGAAATATTTCTGAGGTTTTGTTTAACATTTTTTGCTTTACTATGTAGTTTACCCTTACATAAATATTAGCTTGCAGCACGCTTGCAATAGAACGTGCTGCAAGCTTGCAGTAAGCGTGCTGCAAACTAGTATTTGGAACAAATTAGCTTGTGCAAGCTAGCAAAAACTTTTTGCAAGTTTGTGCAAGCTAGCAAAACCATTTGCAAGCTTGTGCAAGCTAGCAAAACCATTTGCAAGCTTGCGCAAGCTAACAAATATTTTATGCTCGCTTGCACAAGCTAGCAAGCTAGTCAGCTGCGCAAGCTCAAAATTGTCAGCTTGTCGCAAGCATGCTGCAAGCTAAAATTTCTGTAAGAGATCATGTGAAAATGACATATCACAATTTGTCGCTCCGGATACTTTTGATATCATGGAAAGAACAATATGACAGCATTACAATAATCAATATATCCGAAAAGCCCTACGTGTATATTTGTTGGGCAATGTCGAAGGTGAACCACCTGTAACATCACATAACAAAACAATAATTGGAGTAAAATAAAAATCATTTGCATTTAGCATCATGATTACACTAAATGCTCCCTACAAAATATCATTGAACAAATCATGAAATAATGATTTTCAAAGTTATTGGTCTTGTACTTTAAGGGTGAGTTGATGGCTCAATGCAATTCCATTTTTTATTTTTTTTTTAACCTTTCCCTTTGTGAAGGACAGAAGCTACCGCCGATATTTATAAAAGCGATCGATGTCTTTCATTTTGAAACCGAACATTCTGTTCAGATGTGTGTCTTTTTCTTCCCTTTATGTTATTTGTTTTCATGGTGTGAAACATCAATGAGATATCTGCATTATTTTAGAAAGCTTCTACTGTATGTGAGAACATGATTCAGTATTACCACCCAGAGGTACGGGTGTCAAATAAGATTGGGGAAATTCTGTGATTTCCTGTTTGGGGATCAATTCATCACTATTATAATGGCTGTCTGAATACAGGTGAATTAGATATTGATTACCATGGACAAAAATATGACACGTCATTTAATCCGTTATAATATAGGTTTCGAGTTCTAATTCAGGATCACGGCTCACATGCCTTTAACAATTTCCAATTTACAGGTAGCTGCAGTCCATTCATATAAGAAATAAATAACTAGAGACATCCTACATGTAATCAGATTAATGAGAATCACTTAAGCCTGGGGAAAAGGGGGTGGGGATGGGGGTAAACTTTCATACTGAAGTGGTTGGTATGTGCCGCCCAGGATTTCAAAATTGAACTGCAGTATGAGAGGATTTTTTTTGGTAACTGCAGTATGACAGTATATAATTTTGATACCAGAAGTATGAAAATAAGTGATTTTTGATACCCGCAGTACAAAACTATATAAATATTGAGACCTGCAGTATCAAAATATGCAATATTTTTTACACCAGCAGTATAAGAGATTGGATTTTTGATACCTGCACTACGAAAATTCAGAAAAAAAGGCAATGCTTGGGTGGCACATGTATATAAACCTGACATGTGGAAGTGCACCCCCCTCCAGCCCTGCACCAAAGTAACAACAAAATCAACCTCCCTCCCCCCAAAAAAAACAAAAAACAAAAAAACAAAACAAATAATAATAATAATAATAAATAAATCCATTGATTTCAATTTTCTGGCCTTACCATTCAAGAAAAACTACAATTTGTTTTGTCATCAGTTGAGTAGCTATCTATTTTCTTATGTACAAAATTCCATAAATTGTAGATTTATGTAGAATAGGTAAAATACTCATAATTTGATGCTCTAAATATGCATATATTTGCTATGTGACACTCGCATTTTAACACACTAGAAATAATAGAAGTGCATGTTAAATAGATAGAAGATCAATTGTCAAGGTAAAATAATCGTTTGGGTATTTCACCAATAGGGAGGGGGAAGGAAGTTTTTACTTCAATTATGATACTTATCTTATTTATTGAAAAAAAAGGTTACTTATGTTAAACATACTATTGAAACCAATTTCGTCCACATGTTCCTAAAAATCTTTCATTTATTTTTGAACATTATGAAAGGCCAACATGAACACTTCGCATGAATCGGTCAACAGATCACCCTCACTTTTTGACCAAATGATATTCACATTGCACCATTACTTGCCATGAAGAACGTTTACTAACTTTACAGTGACAAAACTAAGCTCGGTTAAACATTAGATAACTATCCCGTACGGAAAGGTAAAGCTGACCTGATTTAGACGTAACTTCAGCAGTTAAAAATAATAAAAAACATTACAAGCACCGACTCCCAAATTTGTTTCATGATAATTATGCCTGTCATATTCAAAT
This sequence comes from Chiridota heheva, assembly GCA_020152595.1. Taxonomy (NCBI): domain Eukaryota; kingdom Metazoa; phylum Echinodermata; class Holothuroidea; order Apodida; family Chiridotidae; genus Chiridota; species Chiridota heheva. Next base: position 1,762,597 of record JAIGNY010001799.1, on the reverse strand, counting down.
AAATTATCAAGATCTTCATTGAAAAATAAATCATATTTTGACAATGAATTGTAATTAAAAATGATGTGATTCAGTATCCGCCTCTACTCACTTGAATCTCCATAAATAATTTTATCCTCTGTGTCATTGACTCCCTATTTCGTCCAAAGATAAATTCAAAATGACAATTAACTACTTTTGCTCCATTTAAAATTAAAAAATGATGTCAGTATGCCAGATGGATATGCTGTCTCTAAGATTTCTTACAGGGGCACGGAGACCTGAGGGCCTTATCGAGAAAATAAGCACATCCCCAATTCTTTAGATTCCAAAGCAAATTAACAATCTTGTACTAGTTTACGGACAAGTCCTAGCTACATGTATTAGGGTCAAAAAGTTGGTGCTTGACCTTCAAACAGAAAAGTATGTCAGGTTGTCAAAACTACATACTTACAGATTAATTACTTGGTACACTTAAAGGATTAATTTAGTGGCTAGTCCTGTTTATCTTTAATGATCAAAGATAACATAAGGTACTGTATCTTATCGTAGTTTACAAAGAAGCTTCGACAGATTTTTAAAGAAATGACTTTAATGAGACTAGAAGTAACATAAGTCTCACATTTCTTAAAAGTATTGAATATTTTTCTCAACAAATTCTTGAAATTTTCCTATGTAAAACTTTCTTTTAAGATAAATTTTAAAGGAAAATTATCTTTCTTTTGCTCCAGTTCAAACTTTATAAAAAGGGATGTCAGTATATGCCTGATAGGCTGCCTCTAAGATTTCCTACAGGAACACTTGAGACCTGAGGGTCTTATCAAGAAAATAAGCACATCACCAATTCTTCAGATTCCACAGCAAACTTTTTATCTCCAACTAGTCTACAGGCAAGTCCTAGCTATCAGGGTCAAAACGTTGGTGCTTGACGTTCAAAGAGAAAAGTATGTCAGGTTTTCAAAACTACATACCTACAGATCAATTACTTGTTACACTTAAAGGATTAATTTAGTGGCTAGTCATGTTCATCTTTTTTATAAAAGTTTGAAGCTTAGACAGATTTTTCAAGAAATGACTGGAATGAGACTAGAAGTGATATCACAGCCTCACAATCCTTAAAAGTATTTGATATTATTTTCCGACAAATTCTTGAAATTTTCCCATGTAAAATTTTCCTTTAAGATCAATTTCGAAGGAAAATTTTCTTCTTTTGCTCCACTTAAAATTAAAATAAATATTAGTATATGCCAGATATGCTGTCTCTAAGATTTCCTACAACATGGAGACTCCGAGGGTCTTATCAAGAAAATAAGCACATTCCCAATTATTCAGATTCCAAAGCAAATTTACTATCTCCAACTAGTCTACAGGCAAGTCCCAACTATCAGTCAAAAAGTTGGTGCTTGACCTTCAAACAGAAAAGTATGTCAGGTTGTCAAAACTACATACTTACAGATTAATTACTTGGTACACTTAAAGGATTAATTTAGTGGCTAGTCATGTTCATCTTTTTATGATTGAAGACGACATGAGGTACTGTATCTTATATAAGCACATTGAAGAGATATTCAAATTTGAAGCTCAGGATACATTTTTTAAGAAATGACTGGAATAAGACTAGTAGTGACCTAGCACATCCCTCAGGGCTTAAAAGTTTTGAATATTTTCTTACACATATTCTTGTTATTTTGCGGTTTATGGGTATATATCAGTTCAGTAACTTACATGAGGAAAGCCTGGACAGATTTTAACAGGAATGACATGCATTGAGGTGAGAGGGTAAAGGTAACAAATTTCAGATGAGGTCACAGGAATTTTGGAGTGAATATTACTGATCTAATGTCAGTCATCAGACCTCTAGCTTGAATTATAAAGGGGGCAGGGTGCTGGATTTGTTGAGGGGCACGTTAATGCGCATGCAAAGCACTGTGCCATTCTGGCTAAGAGTCTGGGGGGCCCCCTTAAGGCTCTAGCCCCTGGTGAATCTCTAGGAATTTAGCTATAATCAGAATGAAACTATTCTAGTATTAAAGTAGACTGATAAGAAACATTTACTAGCCAAACAAGACAATTTCTTACTTTGCTATCATTCTGTGTTCTGTATCCATGTAAGGTATTTTATTTATGAGTTTAATTAAGAATTTTTTTAAATAAAAAACAAACATTTTTATGGTAAGGGGGGTAGGTCGGACCAAAAGGTGGTGGGGCGGGCCTTAAACAAATCTAGGGCACTGAATCTGCCCTGCAAGTATATCTACCAAATAAAGTTCTATGGACAGAAGGCAACACCTTATGCTTAATTAGAAAATATGCTTTGGTTACAAATTGCTCAGGTTTACAACCATTTTAATTTTAAGGCCTTATTATAATAAATTATGCAAATTGTATTTTTTTTTTTTTGACATCACAAAGAGAAGGCCTATGAAATTCCTTGTAAACTTACTGTCCTTCACCAACTTATTCGAATGGGAGAAACTGAATATGACCAAGGCATTTTGAATCTCCATCACATTTTGGCCTGAGAAAACAGTTTGATTATTTTCAGAGACTGAAATTTAAGACAAATAAAGAATTACACAAATGATATTGAGCTGCCATCTTTTCCATTATACCTCACAACTTTTGAATACATTCAAAACCCTTTAAAGTTTGATTAGCCGTGAAAATAACTTGAAACTATAGGTGCTTTCGACATAATCCAAAGATTATTCTGTTGTAAATTAAAACCTATTTCTGGTGAATATAAAATCCCTACCTGTCCATATAGCTTTTAAGGAAGGTCCAACCAATGACAAGGCTAAAAAAGATATTAAGAGTTTGATTCATAAAGTAGAGCTGGGCCCACCAAGTAGATTAAACGTCTTAAGATTCATCACAAACAGCGAAGAGAAATAAACGCAGGCCGTTTTAGATTACTGGCAGTCACGTCACAAATGCGACCCACTAGGCATGCATGCAGATAAAGAAAAGTTTAAAGGAGCATCATTTATGCAGGCTCTACTTCATAACTCCCGTTTCAAGGTTGTAACTCCTGTAAGAGGTAACAAAGATATACAAACTTTCATCCAAAATAACTATGTTAATCGTATGCCACATGACGTCTAACAATAAGATAATGTACAGATTGATGATTATGGTTGCTTAGCAACATGAGGACCCTGCTACAGTAGAGGGTGAAAGAATTTAGGAAGACAGATTTCAATGGACACTTAATTCTGATTCCTTTAAATTATAAAAACCTTACAACTTTAATGGAAATGAAGAGCACAACTTTCTTGAAAGGGGAAAATTTCATTGCTGAAATAAGGTACGTCCTTACTGTAACTCTTTAAAAGAGAGGTCTGTGTGCACCCTGTTCTGCCACCGCTGACTTGCCAAAGTACAAACAATGCTGGTACTCATTTTAAGTGGTGTAAAGTGTCTTGCTCACTGACATTATGCACTACACAATATGATTATGCTTGTTTGAGCATTTGTCATAGATATAGCACACAAAACAAGACTCGAAACAATGTAATTGTTGGTCACTGGACAAATGCTATATTGTTACTCGATTCTCAATCATGCAATCAAGTATACATGTATCAAAGAATAATGTGATTCCAATAGTAACAATAAATTATCACAATGACATCCCTATGAAAGGTGTTTCTCCAAACAGCATGATTCTTTCCCAGGGATCGTGTCTGGAATCAAACCCTCTACCAAATAATTTGATTTGGCTTTCTACCAATAAGCCACTGCACTCGTGAATGCATTGTATTATGATATATTGTTATCATATAATATATACGACTAAATAAGTGTTAATAATATGAAACAAACATAACCAATAGTGGCCACCACCCAAGAAAAATCTATTTTGAGACCAACTGCTTACAACCTATCTGAGATAACTGTCAAAACAACTTAAGAAGTTTTGACAAACACAATGCAAGATCCTTGCGTGAAAAGATTCCATTCTTGAAACCACTTGAAGAGAAGTACTTTTGGGTAGAGAACCTTCAAATTCAAGACACCAACTAAACTAAACTTTATTGACAACCTTAAGTGTTAAATCAATGGAGTGTCTAAGTGTTACATAAGACACAATTGTCAGACAATACGGGCAAGGTTTTAGTTTTTTGTATGAAAATCTGAGCGGTTTCAGTTGTCTAGTCTTATTTCTTGAGACAAATGAACGAGGAATGTGATACAGGGCTGTAACTGCGTCACAAATAGGCATTACCCCATTTACGATATCGCGTGAAACTTTTTGGTCGTGGCTCTCAAGCCACGACCGGTCTAGTATTGCTAAGTACATGCTGAAAATCTTTGATACTCAGAACCAAGCTTGATTTAAAAAAGGGCAGGATGTTAGACTTGTTGAGGGGCACATTAATGCGCACGCGAAGCTCTGTATCTTTTCAGCGTGGAGTCCAAGACTCCCCCCTCCCCCCCCCTTCCCTCCTTCAAGCTCAATCCCCTGGTGAAGAAGCTCTGGGATTTTAGCTATAATCATACATCTCGGAATGAAGCTATTCTGACTGCTAAGGACCAGTCATTAGCCAAAAAGGACAATTGTTTACTATGCTATCATTCTGTGTTCTGTATCCATGTAAGGTATTTCATTTATGAGGCTAATTAAGATTTAAAAAGTATTAAAAAAATTAAATCTAAAAAATAAGGATACATTTGTTTTTGTTTTTTGTAAGGGGCAGGGAAGACCACCAGAGGGAAGGGAGAACCCCCGGGGGCAGGGCAGATCCACAGAGGGGCAGGGCGGGCCGCCCCTGTGAAACTGCAAAGCTAGGGGTCTGACACTAACTTGGAAATTTTAGAATAATTACAAATGTTTGTAAAATCAAACTAATAATTTAAAAATATTTTTTTTAATGCGATTTATTACTGCAAGATTATTTTTTTTAAGGTGGGAATCAGAAAGAAGTAAAAACATTAAAAATATAATGAGATTCTGTCTAAAGTCCCAATTTACAATATATGTTGGGCACTACCATGAACAAAATGCATGTTGTCAGTAAGCTTGCATGGTCTACCACTTTCGTAACTCAAACCGGTTTCCCCAAACTGCGGTTTCCTGAAACTGCGGTCTGATTTATGTTTTTTTTAATAAAAAAATGAAAAACCGGAAAAAACAAATCACTGTAAAAAAAAAATTCAAAAAAATGGTAAAAATTGGTCATTTTCAATAAAAAGAAAGTTCATGGTTTGTGTAAGAATGTATTTCGAAGTATCTTTTGATATATTTGTGAATAGATAAGATATTTATGCAGATTAAATTAATAATAGTTGAGAAATGAGAATGTTTGGAAATGCAGTCATAACATGTACCTGTAATACAGGCTGTAATAACAGGGTCGAATCCGCTCGATATCTCTTTGCATTTTCTTTTTGGGCTAATATTTCCACGAGCACAACAACTGTACCTTCATTTCTTTATAATCTCTTTTATTTGAAGTCCTTAACATTCTCTCCTGAGTTCTTTTGTCTTGTAAAATACTTTGTTAATCCATTATAAATCCCGGCGGTAACAATATCACAAATCGCAAGATTCACTCATAAACAGCCCTGCCCTACATGCACTGTGCAAGACTATTAATTTGAAGTTACAACACATTATTGTGTATGGGCATGACGGCCCCTGGATATAAAACTTCTGAATGAATCATAAATCATAAGTGTGACTTCTGCTGCACATAGTAACTCGAAAAGTGTCGTCATTGCCCGCGTCATTGTTAAAAAAAGTGAACATTATTCCCGCTGTATGTAAATCAGCGCAAGAGGTGATTTTTTCCCCGTGCGCCAGTAACAACAACTTAGTGTGATTTATATCTTTTTCACCTGACTGCTGATAAGGGCTGATAATTTGTACCACGCTGTGTATCATATTTTCGAAAGTTTGAATCTGGGAAAAAACATTGATACAAATAGCATGGTTTAGAAAGTGAAATTGCATGATCCTTATGATATAACATGATACAAAATGAAGATAAATTATCCCCATGTGATCAGTATCACTTACCAGGAAGCAGGTATATGATTCACAATTAGATCGCAAGAGAAAATTACCATTCATCCCCTCGAAAAGTTTGTATTCCTTTCCGATCTCATTTCCATGTGTAAACTATACTTTTGAACAACTGTCCTGGTCAAAATTGTTCAAATTAAAAAAGAACAAAGGATTTCATGCATTTTGTTTTGTAAAATGTATTCCTTTCCCTGTAATTATGTTTACTCATAATAGCACTAGCAATGGAATCAACCATTGCAATCACATATGTATTCGCTTGGGGGTACGAGCTCAAATGATTTCATTGGTTCGAAGTAGAGCGAATTTATGTATGTTTTTTTGCGGACCCGTTAGGTGATAGCCTGTTAGTGCATAAATTAATCATATTTAGTTGTCATTTTCCGGTTGTTTGCATTGTAATATCATACGACTGTACTACGAACTGCGTATACTTGAATGCGTCAAAACATCATTTTCATTGTAACTGCATAGAACTTAACCAAACTGGGCAGGAAGTGGAACAAATCTGAAGTAATGGGGTCATTATCTGGAGTGAAATTGTATTCGCTTTTCGAGTCGAACCACTTTTATTCATTTGGCCAAACTAAAATCATATAATTGCAAAATGGCAATGGAATTGAAAAGATGTATTTGCAAAAGCCTTTATTCCGACCTTGCTAATAGGGCGTCTTTATTTTAAGTTCTATGGCAACGACCTGTGCTTTTGATAGGGCTATGCTTCATTGACTCAGGGAATGATGTACAAATCATTAGGCCAAAACAACAGTTATGCCAACTGCTGACTACCACAAACAATTTGGAATATCTGGAAGGAGTATCAATTAAGCTTAGTATCAATACTCAATGAAAACGCAATTGGTTAAAAACTTGGCATTTCCAACCTGCTCTTCCTTTATGCCAGTTTGGTCATTACTTAATATGAATGCCTTCCAAATCAAATTTCCTACAAGTAAAAGTTTGCCATGCTCTTTGGGAGATAGGACCAGGTATTCTCAAGGTCGGGGAGACGTAACAGTGTACGGACTCAGTACGATTTTGCTATGTTCAAGGGAAAACTTTATCATTACAGTCAATGGGATATTTTTGATGAATACTTGTGTCCCCTTAGCCAGTCAGAGAAAATTAATGGTACTCATATATGTTGAAAACTATTATCTAATACACAACATTTGTGAATAAAAATAAATTATGTCCGGTATTTGTTGAAAAATGACAAAAAATAGGTTTTTCTCCTATTGACTGCAATGATAACTGACTGTTTGTTTTCCCCTTTGACTGAAGTTTGAGATCGTCGAAAAAGCATTGTTACGTCGCCGTGCACCACAACATTCCCGAATGTCCTACCTCCCGAATGTCCTACCTCCAGAATGTCTCTGGTAATGCCCCCAATAAAAATTCTTAAACTTATTCAACCTTTTCTATGACTAAGATTCAGGGGAAAAAAAGAATTACATAAAGATTTTGAACTGCCCACCTAGTCAACATCACAAATTTCAAATGAACTAAAAACTCTTCAAACTTTGATCGGCAACAAACCAAACTTCATAAACTGATATGCTCAGATTTTAATACTTTCAGCCAATATAGAAATATCCTTTAATTGTGATGCACTATACATGTGCCAATCCTCAAAGCTGAATAATTTGTAGTGTATTAACAAACATGAAAATGATTTACATTTACCATAATTCTCTCATTATCATAACACCCTTTTTTATTAATAAAGAGACCATGGTCAGTCTTTACTTCAAAGGGAATGTCCAGTCAACTCCCTAGCTGCCTAAAATAATTTTATGTCATATTCCCTCACACCAACAAAGTTAAAATTAAAAGAAATGCCCACACCTAAATCACAAGTTAATTATCTATTACGATGAGCATGTTCATCTAACTTTAATACTGGGTCTACATGCACTCCAAAAGACATACAAAAGGAGATATGCCTCAACTCGAGACCGACCGCCAAAGAACTAACTGCTCCAATTAAATTTACAATTTGCAGATGGCATTTAGCAAAACCGCTTTCAAAACTTAAAACAATTCTTTCATTAAAATACTGCCTCTGCCAAACCTAACTTTACGATATGAGAAGAGTCTATCTACGTCAGCACGGTCTCCTTGATTGACAGTTCCAAGCATGTGTGGTTGCCAACATGCGGGTAAAAACCACACTTGGGTAACGATTGAGAAACAAGAATTGGCGCAATGATTTGATACTTGATGAGCCAAGAGCTTTTGAGGTCACTTGGAGTTCTTTGACTGGGTCTGCACCAGGTTTATTCTGATTGCGTTCATCTGCGCTACTTGGCAGGGAATCCATAGAGCCTCTTGTGCTTTCTTTTCTAATCTTTGGTCGACGACGATTGAATAAACAATACGATTGTTTATAATTGGATATAATGAAACACCCCTACGAATCAGATCAAGTAGACAAGATGACGACCTACGCACCACGAGTCAATAAAGAACAACGAACCTAATAACCTAAAAATTTAATTAACTCAGAATAGAAGTTAATTCCTCAACCCGTAATACAGATCAAATCTTAAAAAGAAAAGAAGGGAGGGGGGGAGGGGGGGGAGCGAACAAAGACCAACAGTAAAACACTTTTCAACTGAGAATTACTCCTTGATATAACGTTAATTTACAAGTTTGAAATTGACCTAAATGAGCTACAATGCACTATGACTCACTGCACCAGTCACTTTTCAAAACACTGTAAAAATCAATGAAATGCGATAAATCCAGTTTTAGTTTTAGGCATACTGTATCATTGAGTCTTAGTTTCAGGCATACTGTATCATTTGATAAATCATGTAGTTTGTAATGTCAGAAGTTAAACTTTTTACAAAAATTTATTACAGGTCAATTGTGGTCTTTGTATTGGTCTGTGGCATAGATTACACAATGTTATAGTCTTTTCAAAGTTCAATGACGTTTGGTATCAAACCTATATTGTCTGTAAAAATAAATCAAGCATTGTGTATGAATATCTCTTTACTTACTGTCCGGTGAATACTGATGGAAGAAGATGACACACTTTCAGTAAGATGCCTTAATTTTCAAATCAAAGAAGTTGTTTCTATTCAACAAACCAAAGCAGCATATGAAATTCAAAAATTAAACAAAAATGAAAAATGATTAGGGGAAGAGCTGTTCTCAGGAAAAACATTTAAGCATTTATAACACTTTGAGGGGTTAATAAAAAGATTCCTCAGGAAAACGAGAGTAAAATACTAAAACATATACAATTAATTAATTTTGGATGTCTTTCAGCTCTGTTGTGATTTGGTTTGGTTTGGTTTGGTTTGTTGATGTCTATTGTGCTTTGAAAAAGTGTATCTAACTAAAAGAAAATTCACTTTATTACAAAAGGTATAAAATTATAAACAAAAAGGATGTCTGTAGTATGCTATACACATACCTGTATGGCATGTTGCCATGGCAACTCCCTGTATTAACTAATGTCATTAACCTTGGCTCTTGTAAAGCTGTTGAATCTGTGCACTATGCAAGTGCTGAATAAATTGTGATTTTTTTTAGGATAGACTGTTATACTTACTGCCTTCTTTTTAGGTGGACACCTTGGCTCTTATGATTGTTTGTTTGATGAGTTTAACGGCACCACAACAGCAAGGGTCAAATTGTGCCTGGGAGATTAGATCATTCCAGAGGTAGCAATGAGAGTAAACAGGGAGAGATTGACAGAAACACGAGAACTAAAAGCCAGAAAGCTGGGATTGAGAGAGGAGGTGTATGGGTGGAAAAATAATGTAGAGAGGGCTAAGGAAGGAGGACTAAATATGGTTGCAGAGGGAAGCATGATGAAGGAAGGAGATCATTTTATCCGGAGGTTTTTTTGGGAAGAGCTCAGCTACTGAGTTGTGGGCAGCGAGGGAAGCTCTGGGAAGTTTGTACAGGGGGCAAGCAAGGAGAATGCGATGGACTGTGAGGGTGCAATGGCAATTGTTGCAGAGGGGTTAAGGGGAGTCAGTAAGGAGGTAAGAGTGAGTGAGGTAGGTGTGACCTATTCTAAGGCATGTAATGTGGACGTTGTCGACATGGGATAGGTTGTGAGTAGTGAGTGGGTTTGATCGGAATAGTGGGCTGGATGACGTGGAGTTTGTTACCAATTTGGGAGTCCCATGAGGTTTGCCAGCGGTCACGAACAAGGGAAGCGATAAGCGGTTTGATGTCAGAAAGGGTTTTGCGAAAAGGGGTAGGGGGAAGGGTAAGGGCAAGCTTAGCAGCTGCGTCAGCCCTGTCATTGCCAGGGATGCCAACATAGCTGGGTATCCAGATAAAAAGAATATGTTTCCTACGAAGGGGAGGCGAGAGGAGTTTACAGACAATGAGGTGAGATGTAAGGTTATCCCATTTAACATTGACTAATAAAGTAAGGACAGCCTTGGAGTCAGAGAAGATGGCAAAGTGGCTGAGCGGAGAGTATTCTATAAAGTTGAGGGCGAGGAGGATGGCCTTGGCCTCGGCCGAGAAGAAAGATGAGTAGTCGGGAAGTCTGCTACTGAGGGTGATGTCTTGGATGACGGCAGCAGCAGCTGTCTTGTCGCCTTCCTTGGAGCCATCAGTATAGATGCAGGTGTAATTTGAGAGTTGGTCTTTGATTTGGTTGTGGAGGTTGATGAAGAGGTTAGGGTGGGTTTGCGTTTTGTGATGAGTGGAGAGGTCCAGGTGGATAGTAGGGAGGGGGGTGGCCCAGGGAGGAAAAGTGGGCCAGGAGAAAGTGCTGAGAGTGGTGGGATTGATGCCGAGATGGAGAAGGTCTGATTTGATACTTAAGCTGAAGGAAGGGGATAGGGTTTTAGACCTATCAAAGGTGGAGAAATTGGGGTATCTAATGAGGTTGTAAACAGGGTTTTGGGTGTTGGTGAGGGCTCTAAAAGCATAGGGGAGGCTAAGCTTTTTACACCTTAGCAGGAAGGGGGGTTCGTTGGCTTCAACATGAAGGCTGGTGATTGGGAAGGTCCTGTAGGCACCCAGACAAAGCCTGAGGGCTTCACTTTGGATAGTGTTGATGTGATTGAGGTAAGAATTGTGAGCGACACAGTAGACTATATTGCCGTAGTCAAGCTTGGCACGAATGGTTAGCCTGAAGATTCTGAGAACTTGCTGGTTCGCACCCCAAGTGGTATTGGAGAGAAGGCGGAGAATGTTGAGGGAGCTGTTGCAATTCTGTTTCAGGTTGGTGATGTGTTGTTTGTAGGAGAGCTTGTGGTCTAGGATTAAATCCAGGAACTTAGTGTGGACAACTTTAGGGATGCGATTGCTATTGAGCACGAGGTTCGGGTTGGGGTGGAGGTTGTTGAAATGACAGAAGTGCATGCAAACTGTCATGTCTTTGGAGAATTTAAAACCGTTGTTGTTGCACTAGGCTTGCAGTTGGTTGAGGTTGAGTTAAAGTTCATTTTCGACAAGAGGAAAGCTTGGGGAGGAGTAGAAGATGGTGAAGTCGTCCACGTAGAGGGCATGTTTGATGTTGGGGCCAAGGCTGTCCGCTATGTCGCTAATGCTCAGGTTGAAGAGAGTGGGAGAGAGGATGCTGCCTTGGGGGACGCCCTCTTCTTGAAGATAGGTGTTGGAGATGGTGTGGCTAATACGAACTTGGAACTGCCTGGGTCAAAGGAAGTTTTGAATAAAGGTGGGGAGGTGGCCTCTGAGGCCGATGCTGTAAAGTTTGCGGATAATGCTGTATTTCCATGTAGTATCAAAAGCTTTCTCGAAGTCAAAAAAGATGGCAATGAGGTGTTCCTTTTTTGCGAAGGATTCCCATATAGCAGTGTTGAGTGTAATTAACTGGTCCAGTGTATTGCGACATTTCCGGAAGCCGCTTTGGTGAGGAGAGAGGATTCTATTAGTCTCAAGGAACCAGTTTAGTGTCTGGTTAATGATCCTTGCATAATTTTACAGAGACAGCAGGTGAGGGCGATGGGGCAGTTGCTGGAGGGGTCGGTACTGTTCTTTCCCGGTTTAGCGACGGGGATGACGATAGCGGTCCTCCAGATAGGGGGAAAGGAGTGTGAGGACCAGATGTGGTTAAGGATGGTGAGTAGGGTAGTGGTGGCCTTGTTGGGGAGGTGTTTCAGGAATTGGTAGGGAATGTTATCTGGGCCCTTGGAGATGCAGCCAGCATCATGGATGGCTTGATTTAATTCAGAAAGGGTGAGAGGGGTGTAATAGCTCTCGGTGTTGTCCGAGGGAAAGGTGATACTCTGGGTTTCATCGTGAGCTTTTTTGGCTTTAAAAGCATTGGGGTACTTGACCGAGGACGAGATGTTGCTGAAATAGGCAGCGGGGTGGTTAACGATAACGTTTTTGTGGTGAGAAGGTTACCATTCCAGGAGAGATGGGAGATGAGAAACTTGCTCACCCTGCCGTGGAAGCTGTTAACCATGCTCCAAATTTTCTTAGTGGGGGTGTTGGTGGTGAGAGAAGAGATGAAGTTGTTCCAATATTGGTTTTACTGTTCTTGATAGTGCGCATGGCTTTGGCTTGGCTGGTGTGAAAGAGGTCGAGGTTCTGGGTGGTTGGGTTAGTTTTGAAGTTACAGAGGGCCCTTTTCCTGTTCTTGATGGCGGTTTTGCAGTCATCAGTGAACCAGGAGTTGGGGGGGGGGGGTGATAAGGGGTTTAAAGGTTTTGGGAATAGAGCAGGTGGCAATGTTGATAAGCATGTTACTGAAAACTGACATGGGATCTTAATCCTCGAGGAGATGGGGGAGAGGTGTGAGTCTCAGAGGGTTTCAAAAAGGAGCCAGTTGGCCTTCTCGAGGTTCCAATTGGGTGTGTGGTCAGTGGGGGTTTAAAGGTTGGAGTGAATAAGAAGAGGGTAATGGTCACTACCACAGAGATCAGCAGTGACCTTCCATTTAAAATTAAGGAGGTTAAGGGAACAGATAGACAAGTCAATACAGGTGAGGGAGCCTGTGGCAGGATAAAGGTAGGTTGGGGAGTTAGTGTTGAGCAAGGACAGGCTGTGCTGTCGAAGAGTGTTTTCGACAAGCTTGCCTCTGGGGGTGATGGTGCTGGAGCCCCACAGGGGGTTGTGGGCATTGAAGTCACCAAGAAGGATGAAGGGGGTGGGAAGCTGAGAGATTAGGTTGTTAAGGCTGGTTGGTTGAATGTTGGCTGTGGGGGTGGGGGTGGGGGGGAGAAAGATATTGCAAAGAGTGATGGTTTTGTGGAGGGAGATGGCCTGAAGATCAGTGTTCACACGAACTAGGCTGTATGCAATATCGTGTCTAACGAGAATGGAAACGCCCCCACAGGCCTTGTCAGCGACCACCTGAAGTTTATGGTAGCAAGTAAAGTTATTAAGAGAGTATTGGTCAGTGGTTTTTAAGAAGGTTTCTTGTCGGCAGAAGATGATTGGGTTGAAGGTGGTGGCCAGAAGGTCGACTTCTTTCAAATTGGCCTTGAGGCTGTTGATGTTCCATTGTATAATGTTGTGGGTGTTATTGTAATTGTTTGTGGTGCACGCCATAAGGAGGCAGGGGGTTATCTAGAGGAAGATCTGTTGGGTCTGAGTTGGCTTGTTTTTTCTTTGGATCTGTTTCTTTGGGGGCGATTGTTTTTGAAAGTTGGATGAGAAGTATGATCAGTGTGTTCTGTAATCGAACAAGTTGATTTTTATGGCAAGAATAGAATGTGTGTACTAGTGAGTGCTAAACAAATTGTGTACATTTTTTATGACAGACTAACATTTACCACACAATTTTTAAAGCTATGTCAACACTTCAAGATACATCCATTTTAGTGTATAATAAAGTTTTTGTTTTTCGGCGAGACAAAATATAGTGTGACATGACCCGTCAAAATTTCTGTAAAAAAGATTTTTTTAAAGTTTAAAATTATACATATATATATATATATATATATATATACATATATATATATATATATATATATATATATACATACATATATATATATATATATATATATATATATACATATATATATATATATATATATATATATATATATATATATATATATATATATATATATATATATATATATATATATATATATATATATATATATATATATATATATATATATATATATATATATATATATATATATATATATATATATATATATATATATATATATATATATATAAGTAATATTTTTGCAATTAGCAAAGACAATGTTCAGATCAAAAGTCATCACTTCCACACATTTCAAACTTGGTACCCAACAAACATGGCTTCATTAAACTGGCTGAGAGCCAATGAGGGTCGGAGGGATTCCTGTACACTCGGACCCTTCTGGTAAAGCCATAATTGATAATATAGCTGTTCAAAGCATTGACAGATCCAGGGTTTTCCAAACAGGACTGACCATCCACGACTGCCTGTTTCTTCAACGAACATTCCTTTTCTTAATTTTTACAGGCACCTAGGGCTCCCTAGAATGCCAGGTCAGGAATTATGCCCCTTCTAGGTTGCGAATTCTTGGTTTGACTACACTTGAGTTGAGAAGAGTAGGTACATGATTCAGGTTTTTAAATTCCTATCTGTAATGAGGCTTTGACTTCCTGTAATTTCTTGCATGTTTTAGCTAATCCTCATGTGACACATGGGAACAGTTTGAAGTAGACCAAAGAGTTCTCACGGATAGATATTTAGCGTTTCAGCTTTTTGCAAAGAGTTGTTAATGAGTGAAGTGGTTTGCCTAAGTGAGTAGTTAGCTCTAATTCTGTTTACAATTTCAAAGTCAACATGGATAAGTTCTTTACTAACTCTGGGCGTCTTTATGATTTTTTTTTTTTTGGTGGTGGTGGTGTTAGTTTTGGCTTAGCCCGTCATCTTGTTATATTATGTTGTCAGTGGTACTGTTTACTGGTGAGTGTAACAATATTCAAAACATAAAATCAAGTACTTCATCAACACAGGGTCTACATATATGGAAACTGCATGTAATTATAATCCAAGAATACAAGTTGGTGAAATATAAGGTGAATAAAACAATTTGGCAATATGCCACCAAATCTCAAATGAATATTCATGTCTTAGAACAAAGGATGAAATATACCAATGAAATTGCAAACTAGAGGTAAATTCGACCTTTGTAACTAAACTTTCATTGAATCTATACTGGAAATGTTCAAGTTGCATAGCTTATGTTTCTATATTGGCATATCAACAACATACATGTCTATAATTTGTCAGCTTTTCATGATTATTTAACTTTGCTTCCTGCCTGCATCTGTACTTAAATACTGCACAATCGTGCAAAGCAACATTGTGACCAAATTTAGGTTCCCAAACACATATGCATAAAAATTGATTGCAATAAACAAAAGGAGTTCAATCAACATATTATAAAACTGGTGTGCCCTTCTTTGTAGACAAAAGGATTTTAAATATGAATGATAAATGAAAGAAATGACAAGTCTGCAAAGTCTGAGATTTGATTCTCAGTCAATCAGAAGTCAGAATACACGTGGTACAGCGCAAATACATCATTTCATCACAACAAGAAACAAGAAAAGACATCTAACACAGACAAGAAGACATCAATCTTATTTTATCGTCCTTTCTATGAAATCCTGTTAAAGAATTTGTGATCGAACCTGATCCGATCACATATCAAGCAAGAGACAAACATTTCACCAGCATTCAGGAAACCCATTAGATAACCCACTTTCGCAGAAGACGGAAAACAATCTTTGCGGTTTCAAGGACTGCAAAAGATAGTTCCCTAGAGAAATAAGGGTTTATTTTTAGCAAGCAGTATGCTCCCGCCGTAATTCCCTCTTTTCACCAAATCAGGCTTAAGAGAGTATGATTTGTAAGCGTAGCGATTTCGTTGGTTACGCCTGTCATATTTAAGGAGACACACAAGGGAAATCATAAGGATTTTTCGGGAAGCATGGAGATTGAAGCATTACCGTCAGTACTCTGTATTACATAGATTTGAATCGCCCAATGAGATTAATCTTGAGAATCACAACAAGAATAACATTTAACAATATCCATTCCGACAGGCTGAGTTGGAGTTCAATTAAGTCTTGCATAAAAATACAAAAATCAAATTAAAGGTAGTCCTTAAAGTAAGTTTATGTAAATCAATTAATAAATTTAGATTTAATGGAGATAATAAACAGACCCCTAGCTTTGCTGTTTTAGAGGGGTGGCCCGCCCTGCCTTTCCATGGGCCCGCCCTGCTCCCCTGGGGTCCGCCCTGCCCCTTATAAGAATTTTTTTTAAATGTTATTTTTATTTTATCTTATATATATATATAAACAAAAAATATATAGATTTGTTTTATTTATTTATAGAATTATCATTTCTTCAAACTTAATAATAATCTTAATTAACCTCATTAATGAAATATCTTACATGGATACAGAACACAGAATGATAGCATAGTAAGCAGTTGTCCTGTTTGGCTCATAATGGTCCTTATCAATCAGAATAGTTTTATTCTGAGGTATGATTATAGCTAAAATCCCAGAGCTTCGTCATCATGGGATTGAGCCCCTGGACTCCATGCCGAAAAGACGCAGTGCTTTGCGCGCATTGATGTGCCCCTCAACAAGTCTACCACCCTACCCCTATCTAAATCAAGCTAAGGGGGTCTGATAAAAATAAAACATTAATGATCTGATGTATCTTACATTTGATACAGAATGCATCAATCCTGTAGATTAAACATGTCACTAATAGAGCAAATATTTTATCAAACTAGGCATCTTCCATACTCCCGTATAAAGCTGGAAAGATTTTTTAAAGTCACCAAAGGCCGAATTTAAAGAAAAATACATGATCTATAAAGTGTAAACTTAACTGTATACAGCACAAATCGACCATGCATATACTGTATTTAATAGACTTTCTCCACCAAAATGTTTAGTCTTTCTAAATGGTAATTATACAGAAAATGTATTAATGTATGATATTGTCAATAAGTCCTTTAAGGCATAAGTCATTAATAGTAATATACTGTAATCCTGTGTCTCTAACTGAAATAAGAATGCACCTCTGCCTCATAAATTCAACATTTCAAATATGAACCTCCATTATCCCGACGACGACTACACAATTTATTGATGTAATTGGAGAAAAAAATGCTTTTTTACTTAGCAAGATACTAACACATTTTCCACACAATGACCGTATCATCAGATGACAATGGGCTTGTTTAAGGCAGTTAAAAAACAATAGTGAGATAATTATATTGTAATAACTGTTTACTTTTGACAGAACAAACAGTATGGTGCAATTGGCTTCTGTTTTGATGGGATCCAAGTTTGCTATTTTTGTTATGGCTTCACTACTGATCGTTTTGTTCGAAGAGGTTACAAAACGAATAAAAAGTAATGATTAACATAATAATTTTTTTAATGATGAAATAGGAATACTGGTCACAAAAAGGTACATATATTTATAGGTATACGGATGGTACATACAGCATAGGCAACATTAGCTTCATCTTTAAACCATGGAAGGAGAATTTAGCCAATATTGCATCTTCGTGTCATCGGCTTGAACCTCGCAACAAGATGCATGGATGTAGCTGGGGTGGGGGGAGGGGTCAACAGGGTCGCACGACCCCCCCAAAAGTAAAATGGTAATAGTAAAATGTTAAAAAAGGTCCAGAAAATATGCTAAAAGGTTTAAATATTTCCCTCGGTGCCCCTAATCCGAAAGGCAGGCTACATTCCCTGAGATGGTGCCTTTGTCCTTCTTATGACCTTGTGGTATTATAAATAATCTCCAAGAACAAACAAATGGGGCCCAAAAGCAACTGATGAAATTAAAGCCACGACTCCAATTATAAACCTCTTATAAAATCTATTACCAAGATTGGGTCAAGATAAAGATTTTGTAATCTCTTATTTGATAACAGCAGGTACAGTATTATCTAGCGGCTAGTATCATCTAGCGGCTAGTATCAACCCATGAAAACAAGTCACTCTTTTAACAATCAAAACGGTAAAACCATCAAAACCTTAATCAACAAAATTACACCACGGTACTTTTGTTTACTCGACGAATGAGACATGGCTAATTGCAATGTCTCTTACTTTTAAAGTTAACGAATCTCATGTTGGTTCCAAATAAAGTGATAGACTGATTTCAGCTATATCAAAAGTGTCTTCCTTAATGGCAGTGATTTTTGTTCAAGATTGGGAATGTGGTGGTGGAGGGGGTGGTTGGGAGCAGGGGGAATTTTGTTAATGTATCTTATTGTTATTCTGCAAAAAATCAAAGCTCTGCTGCAGTCATTCAAATGATTAAACACGTGTAAAATAGTGTTGATGCTTTTGTTGCTTCACAGAAATTAAAGGAGCACTAGACTTAAAAGTGAGGGCATATTTTAGGGGGTCCCCAAAAATCAAATCTACTGTAGCACGCAACGGTGCAGCAATTTTCTAATTAATATGAATATTCAAGTGACCTTTGCCTTCACGTCACCTGTGGGCTACAGAGGCATGAAGTTGATCTGATTTATTGTGGATAATATATCTGTAATATTTGGGAAAACAAGCGCCCCCACTTTTCTGTCTAGCGCTCCTTTAAGACCCACAAAAAGGGTTTTGGGGGGTCAAAGATAAAACGTAACAGTTTTTACTAAGATCCTTCTGCTGTTGATTCTTTTCAACTTTAAAATAAAAGTAATATTAATATTTCTATCAATGCTTTCACTTTTCTTTAGTATCATAGTCTATGCAGAAAAAATATCTCACCTTGATATTTTCTAGTATCAGCTCCCCGCCTCCTTTTTAACGCCATATTTTCCTCTTCTTGTGATTCAGCTGCCGCAAAAATTGACGGTGTCATACCCTCGTTCGCCAG
Source organism: Chiridota heheva (assembly GCA_020152595.1). NCBI lineage: Eukaryota > Metazoa > Echinodermata > Holothuroidea > Apodida > Chiridotidae > Chiridota > Chiridota heheva. The sequence continues at coordinate 1,743,758 of JAIGNY010001799.1, read as the reverse complement.
TTCCTCCATTTATGTCCTTGTTTCAATTCTTATCATGAAGCTATGTTGCAAGTGATTCAACTAGAATCTATTTTTCAAAAATGTCCCTGCGACAAGCATGTGTTCGTTCATTCCAAGTAAAACAATGACAGAAAATCATTTATCTCCCATTATTATTAAATCCCACGGCAAAAGTATAAAATTCCATTCCATATCTTGCAGGCCAAAAATATTTTATGATCTGGTTGTTGTTGCAATCAATGCTGTCCGCTCTACTTTACAGTCTCTCTACCCTGATATTTAAAAATCTTTACTCCTTAAAGCTTCTATAACACTTTTTTTAAATCAAAGAGGCTTGTTATCTATTGGAATTTTTAAATTTTGTATTAAGCATCCCTCATCTTATTTCTTGTTCCAGTACGAAAATAATCAGCATTCTGTTATCCAAATCATATACAACCTCAGTATTAACTTTGCATTCATTTATACTTTCTGAGTTCTACATCAGAAGTGATTTTAAAGCTGCAATCACCACAAATGGCAAATTAAATGATAGTTTGAGATATTATATGGTTACTGATTTATATTTATTGCTAGGAAATTTCTTGCATTGTTCAGAGAAATTAACTTCTTATAATTTTTTTAGAAAAATTAAAGATTTTCAAGTGTATATTCATCAAGACTTTTTTTAACTCAACATTTTGCCTCAAAAATGCCTCCCAAGTTTGGTTTCAAACTCTGAAAATAATAAATACCATTCTCAAACACCAGATATCATTGCCTATCTTTAAAATGGTTCCTTTTGTAAATATAAAATAATTGTCCGCATATAAAAAACACCCAAATAAAACAAGCTATAATCTTACTTTGTGCACAAAAGAAATATACTTTGTTATCGTTTTCAAGTTCTCCAATATCTTTTTTATTATTTTTTTACTCTTTCCAAATGCAGATCTCTTTCTGATATAATGTATCTAACAATTTTGTAAACTTTCTACATAACTCACGACCTCGATGACTGACATTATCTCTATTTTCAAACATTTTTGGATGTGCTTCCAAATATAAAGCACATGGAAGAAACAGCAAAATATAAGTTCTCTACATAACCCAAAATTCAAAAAAAAAAAAAAAATTTTGTAACACAGAACTGCATTCCTATACACCTATTATTGCTTTAGATTGTTTTTTTCTTTCTTTCTCCCTAACTTTTGGATGGAGATGGGATACAAATAAAAATTCAATTTCACAAGAGTAATGTTTATCAGCATTCAGCACCTTACCATCTACCTAGAATTATTTTGTTTGACTGGTCATCCATTTCGTACGGTACTCAAATATTCATTCATAGCAACTGTCTGATTACTAACTAGTAACCATATTTTTATCTTTCAAATATACAAATTTTCTTGAGGTAATATAGCACCCAGGAAATAAAATCCCTTTTGAAAATTGTTCTATCAGATTCTTTTTTTTTTTCTAGTAGGGCACACAAACTAAGCTCTGTCGAGTAAAGTCCAGGAATTTCCTGCCCCTCTGCGTCTCCAAAAAATGTTTAGAGCTGTATAGAATGTGAGCTTTCATTTTGACGATGAATGGAGCCCACCTCAGCTGCTACTGCTTGCATATGTCAAGCTCCTTTATGCAACAATTCATTAAAGGACTACCTGGAAAACAGAAAGGGAAAAGAAAAAACAGATTCATTATTTCTAAAGAATCGTAATCTCATCCGTCGACTCATTACTTGGTGAATGTGACAGCATGTTCTACATCTACACCCAAAGACAGATGATATAACGATCAATGAATATAAAACAATTGCTTTATTAATTCATTGCAACTGTATGGTTACTTACTGTACCAGTAACTGTAAACTTTTGATATCAACAAAAGGCAATTTCTATTTTAATCCCTCTGTACTTTTAATGTACAGTGAGTTCAGCTTGTGTATTGTTTTAACATACTACAGTAGTTTTACTTGTTCTGTATTCCTGACGATTCAGTTCCAAGAGGTGAATTATAAATTCATGTTATTATTTATTATTACATTGTTTGAAAGAGTATTAAAATCTGCGCTGATCAATTTTTAAATTTTGAGCGGAGGATTTGCAAAAAAAGCTTGCCCTGTAATACATCACATTTGCATCAGATACGGTCAATGATCTTGTTTACAGTAACTGATTTGTATTAATTTTTTTGCACACCCAAAGTGAGGAGGCAAAGTCACAAAGTTAGATTTGTCTACTGAAGATGGGGACTGAAAGTGGGAGATGGGGGGACTGAAAGTGGGAGATGGGGACTGAAATGGGGGCACTGAAAGTGGGAGATGGGGGGGGGAGTGGGGGATGCAAAATCATAAATAAATACAAAATCACAAAAGACACAAATATGGAAGAAATTGGGAGAAAAAGGCACCTCCTAATCCCACCCTATAGTAGGGATGGGTAATCCTGTTATAAAGAGACTTTAAAAATGTAATGTTTTGTTTCTTGCGAAGTTTGAGAATTAAGTTACGTGGAGAAAACAGATGCTCATCTGACACAACTGTTGTCTAAGTTTCTATTTAACCCTCATCAGACCAGGGACTGGAAAGAGAACCCGCACTTACCATTTCAAAATATATATATATAAATTATTTTTTGTTTGCCTCAATATCTGGACCTTTTACCTATGACAAGTTACCATTTGTACAAGGGAAGTTCTCATTTGCACAAGGGAAGTTATCATTTGTACAAAGGAAGTAACCAGTTGTACAAGAGAAGTTATCATTTGTACAAGGGAAGTTATAAAATATATGTACTGTACTTCACTCAAATTTCAGTTCGACGAGGGTTAATAATTACCCTTGTGGGACCATGCCTGGAAAGAAGACCTGCGCTTTACTCAATTTCAGTCTGATGAGGGTTAACAATTACCCTTGTGGGACCATGCCTGGAAAGAAGACCTGCGCTTTACTCAATTATAGTCTGATGAGGGTTAACAATTACCCTTGTGGGACCATGCCTGGAAAGGAGACCTGCACTTCCCTCAATTTTAGTCTGACAAAAGTAAATAATATTTGCAGCTCACGTTCTTGTGATCAATACCACAAGCATTTCCAGAAATATATAGCAATAATAAACCTATGGGACTTCTTAAGTGTTTTATTACACACAGGTGATTTATGTACAGGTATGTCTAGTACCCAGATATGACAGATTACATCCAGACAAGCACAACGTATGAGAACTTACTCAAATGAATCAATCTTTCAAAATACAGTAATATCAAAAAGATGAATGGCATATTAGGCTAATAATGCAACACATTTGGAACACCATGCTGAATTTCAAAATCATTTCTTAATATACAGTATTTATATATAGACAAGCATGTTATTAATGTCTTTATTGTAAAAATTTATTTTAAAGGAAATAAAAGCCACAACAGCCACTGTGAACTTTGTTTTATGCTTATTATAGTACATGTATTCATGCTTAGAGCAAAGGAAATTTACATGGCATGAATAAGGCTGCAAAGAGAATCATAGGCCCAAGGCAAACCAACATGTGGGGGCGCCTCATATCAAGACAAATTCTGAAGAGCAAAAATAACAATAATAATTTTGCTCTTGCAAGTTAGGTTTTTATATCATCATTTTACTCTTTTGGTCACCCTAAAATATTCTTGGGTACATTTGGGGGCCCTCAAGACAAAGGACACGTTCTCCCCTGCCCAGCCTCCATCCTTGCAGCGGCACTGAGCATGACATTATTTATAAACTATTGTGCTAGATTTCCTCTGATCTCTAAAACAATGCAATTGAACGTGACATGCAAGTCTTTGCAAGATCAGTACAGCAAACAATTTGAATGGACAATACAGCACTCAACGAAGCCAAGACTGATTGTCAGCTCTCTGGATAAAAAGAGGTAAAAACATGGATGTATCTTTGTCAGTGTTACAACTATGAATATGATTATGAAGATATGCATTCACAAATTTTGGTCTGGTTTACGGAAGGTAAAAAAGAAGGCTTTTATACTGAAAACAAGAAATTTAGGGCAAATTGTGGTGGAAAGCTATATTGATGTGTTAAGTTCAAAAGTCTCCATTCAAGGACAACCCTTGGCCTCATTTACTTTGGTTATTCAATGGCCACTAATTTGATATCGAGGACCATTTATTCTTCATTTTTTATCCTTATCTTTTTACTGTTTCCTTCACAATAACCCAGCAATGGTAATACAAATTCGTGTGTGCATTACAAATATGGAATATACCACACTGAATATATTGCGTAACATCACTCATAAGAAAGACTTCCATATAAAGAGGAATTTCATTACATGACTCTTAACTTATCTGGAAGCCATTTTGCCGGGCAAGCATCGTTGCATTTCACACAGCTCAGTCACAACACATGTACAACAAACATACTGCCTGCTAACCTACATTACCTACCAGTTCAGCGAATTCTATTGTTTTTGTTTGCAGCGGCGATTTTACTTCATATTTTCCTAACGTTTTATATATTCACCGGATATATAAAGAGTAATGTTTACGTGAACAGCATCTGATTGTACGATATATGCAGACAAAGCCTACATACCAGGCATAAAGTGCTCACTGCAAATCCTATACTGAAGGTTGAAAGACATTGCGTCTTACAGCAGAAACCCACTTCAAACGTCAATCAGATGGAAATCGAGAAAATATTTTTAATTTGCCGGCACTCGTCTATTAGTGCAAACAATGGCACAGTAAGATTCTGGCATAATTATCTTACAAAGATAATCTCATATAACAACATGCAAGCATTTGTAAGTCTAAATAAGTGTACAGCAGACAATCGTTCTTGGCCGACAAAATGGCGATGTAAACCAAGTCACGTGACCTCATGACGTCAGCTGAAACACCATAATTCTGCTCAAATCAATCTGTCATGTCTATACCTCTTTAACATACCATTTCACTACCAACATCACAAGTGGGAAGTCACCTGTTTCCTATCATATATTTACAGCCATGAAAGGACTATTCATACCCACTGTAAAAATCAATGAGATTCAATCGAAACACACTTGAGATCTCCACCAATTATTGAATATTTTTCTCTGTAGAGAGAAACCACTCCACAAGAGTCTGATAATATTTTATAGACTACAGCAGAATTGATATTTCTGGTGTTGGAAAACAGCACGACCAAACATTATTTAATGACATTGATGGAAAGAAACCCCTCAAATGGGAATAAATATCTTTAAATGCCTGTAATAAAGTAAAGAAATGGCAAACATAACTCTTAGACAAATCAATGAGCATCATCACTGGAAGAATAATGTTGCTCAAATCTGATTGGCTACCATGCATCTGTACATATTGTTCCTTCCGCACCAGTTTTAAATATCTTGGAAATTTGATCTCTTATCTATGTAATTTCTTCCTATTAATTTGAATTAAATTCCAACAACTTTGACACAGTGCAAAGAAAGACCTACTTTCTTAAATTGAAAACTAGTTCAATCTTCGTCGAGCTGCAATGAACAAAAAAGCTTCAAAAATAAGAATTCAATGAAATTTGCACTTTATATATTATTTTATCGATGGAGGAAAATGAAAAAAAAATAAGAAAGAGGATAATGTGTAATACCTTATTGTGTAGCTGGTCTAAAAAGAATAAATAATAATCTCTTTGGTCTTACTCAATAAATTAACAATACACCCACATTTACTCACAAAAAAAAAAAAAAAAACTAGCTACTACACTACCTTGTAACATGAGCTTCTGTAAATCTTAAGTGACATCTTCTTTTGCAATTATTTAATGTAATCTAAAAAAAGTGAGCTTTGTTTGTGCACAAGAAAAAGTTCTTTAAACTTTGCTAAAAATTACTTCTTTTACATTTTTAGTAGTAACTAAAGATTAATGTTTATGCATCCTGGAAAAAGGACTTTGGCCCTATTGCAATTGGCTGACTTATGGTTTCAAATATGTTCTGATTAACATTTTACAAAGTCAAGAATATCAATGGGGAAATGTAATATGATAATAAAAATTAAAAAAAAAAGTAGAATGGTAGTGTAAATACCGCCAAGGTTCGATGCCCATGCAAATTGACACACATATCATAAAACCAGGCCAATTATAAAAATGGCATTTCACACTAAGTCCCACATGACATCCCATGTCCCACATGACATTCCATCCCACACCATGTCCCACATGACATCCCATCCCTTGTCCATGGCATTTCACCATATTTCCCACATGGCATCCCAACCCATGTCCCACATGGCATCCCACCCTTTATCCCACATGGATCCGATCACATGTGCCAAATGACATCCCACCCTATGTCCCACATGGCAGACTCCTAGCTATGCTGTTTCTCAGGGGCGGCCTACCCAGCCCCTCCGTAGACTTGCCCTGCCTCCCTGGGGGCCTGCTCTACCCCTGGGGTCCGCACTGCACCTCATGAGAAAAAAAATATATATATATATTTTTTTTTTTTTATTGGAATAAGATATTTGAATGCTTTCTTTACCATTTTGTTTCTTTTGAAGTCGTTTGACCCCTGAACTTACCATTTTGTTTCTTTGAAGTCTTCTTTAATATAACAGGGACATGTTTGACCCCTGAACCTATCCTTTAAAGGAGCCCCCAGGAGAAAAGCTTTTTTTTTTTGTGAAAGTTTCTGCAAATTTTCAAGATCATTTGTTACATCTGACTGCCGATGGTCGATTGTATAATACATGTATGTTTACCTGCCCTGTAGAAGTAATCTTTTTGAAATCAGAATTCCAGCGCTTGATTTGTACATGTGAGTCAATACTTTTCCCATATTATTGCGTGATTTTTTATATTTTTTATTTGGCATCGTTTTGGGGCAATATTTTGTACCTAATGGAAAGTTGTGGTATTAATCGTGATTTATAGCTAAATGCCTGCAAAATTTAGCATTTAAACATTTACAAATTTCATTAATCGTTAATGTGTAGTTCCACCATGGACTTGAAGTACTGTAAGCAGTAGCAATACATGCAGGTCTTGAGAGTCGAGTTTGAAATGTGATATCAGAGACTTCCAGTGCTGTTTGTACCTGCAAGAAATTATTCAAAAGACTTCACAATGATTTACTCTTACGTTTTAGTTGAGTGCTCCCTTTACCCTTCACGGCCCGTGGCACGACCGATTGGACATGCACTTTTTTTTTTAAATTGCTTCGTCAAATAAGCAGAGATTCTGGTATCATTTGAAAGAGCTTGAATAGTTCTTTCAGACAACTCATTTTTTGATAGGGGGTTAAGTTAAAGATTTAAAAAAAAGATGGGATGAAATAGAGAAAAATTAAAAAATGTACAAAATATTAAATTTTGTACATTGTACAAAAACCAATTTTTTTTCTTTAAAAGCTTACTTGCCATACTTTCAGACCTTGCTTTTGCCTGAAAACTCGTGAGGAACTTACAGACATCAATGCATTCAATTCCGGTAGATTTTGACTGCCCTTCTCACCTTTTTTGGCAAAAGTTATGAAAAATATTGTATCGTGATTTTATCGTCTTTTTGAGATCAAAATGTGGCAACATTTGTAGTTTCTGATCGCAAGACAACTAATGTACGCAAAAAACAATGTCATTAAGCTTATTTTCAATTGAAAACACAAAGAGTTACTAACCCCTTTTTGTTCATAGTGTAATATAAGTACAACAAGAAATCCACCCACCCAGTCTAGTGCAGCAATTAGCGTTCAGGATTTTCATGTGGAATCAAACACCGAGCCAGATGCACGGCTTTGCTTTTCCGTGAGTAATTACAGTAGTGATCATTAATTGTTTGTTTTCATTGTTTTTGCATGTTTTGCTTTGAGAAAAAAACATTCAGACTGGCATCATTGGAAATGTTTGTTTGTTTGATGAGGTCTTAACGGCACCACGACAACGAAGGTCAAATTGTGCCTGAGAGGTCAGATCATTTTAGAGGTAGTAAGGAAAGAGACCAGGGGAAGAATGAGAGAAATTCAAGAACAAAAGCCAGAAAGCTGTGATCGAGAGAGGAGGTGCATGGGAAAAACTAAAAACAGAGTAGAGAGGGGGTGGAAGAGGAGGATTAAATATGGTTGTAGAGGGATGCATGCTGAAGGAAGGAGACTATTTTATCTGGAGGATTTTTTTGGAAGAACTCAGCAATTGAGTTTGGGGAGCGAGAGAAGCTCTGGGAAGGTTGTACAGGGGGCAAGCAAGGAGAACGTGTTGGATTGTAAGGATGCAGTGGCAATTGTTACAGAGGGTTGGGGGAACCAATAAGGAGGTGGGAGTGAGTGAGGTGGGTGTGACCAATTCTAAGACGGGTAATATGAACGTTGTCGATCGAGAAAGGTTGTTGATGGTGGATTTGATCGGGATTGTGGGCTGGATAACATGGAGTTTGTTATCAATTTGGAAGTTCCATAAGGTTTGCCAGCGGTCACGAACAAGAGAAGCGATAAGCGGTTTGATGTCAGAGAGGGATTTGGGAAAAGGGGAAGGGAGGAGGTTAAGGGCAAGCTTAGCGGCTGTATCAGCCCTGTCATTGCCAGGGATGCCAACATGGCTGGGTATCCAGAAGAAAGGAAATTTCACAAACAATCTAAATATGTAAAAAAAATCCTTCATTTTTATTATTCACAAGAAATAATACAAGCTCAAATAAATTGAGCAATTTTGACCTAATTTTGCCAAACAATTGCATATTTATGTCAATATTTTCTTTATTTTGACTTTTTTATTGAAAAGTTTGTCTTAGCATTCAAATAAAGCAAACTTGTAATGATAAAAAACGAAAGAAAAGTTGTGAAAATTAATTTTTGAAGAAAAAAAAGTTCCAACGAATTGCAAGACACGTTTTGAACGGCATGGGTCACAAAGGATTAAGACATAAACTAAAGGCATGGGTCACAAAGGGTTAGACATAAACTAAAGGCATGGGTCACAAAGGGTTAAGACATTCTGTAAACTAAAGGCATGGGTCACAAAGGGTTAAGACGTACTGTAAACTAAAGGCATGGGTCACAAAGGGTTAGGACATAAACTTAAGGCATGGGTCACAAAGGGTTAAGACATAAACTGAGAAAGAATCTTACAATATATAATATAAAGAAAGTTGAATTCAATCTAAACAAATAATAAATGATTTTAAATAATCATACCTCCGGTAGCTACACATTGGATTCTCTTGGACTTCTGCTGTTAATGGACGATTCTCTCTCAAGCAATGAATCACTTTCCAATATTGGCTCTCGTATAGATTCAGTTGATCCTGATATTAATTCCCCCGTTTCTGAAATCTGCCTGACTGTAGGGGCGTGCCAATCTTTACCTACAGATATGGGATCAGAGTTTCTATTTGTTATCCCCTTGGCGTCCCCCGCTGAAAGTGTTCTGTATCGCCTTCTAATGACCTCCTCTCCTAACCTCTCATCCCGATTGCCGTTGAGCCCGTTAAGACTCTGCTTCTTGACCATATTGTTCATGTAACGATTCATGCATTCCATAAATAACTTTGTATTGCCTTCCTCTTCAAGTTCGGAGGCCTGCTCCCGTAGCGTTTTAGCACTTACTCTTGGCATGTCTGGAACTGGATAATTATCGTCAAACTTGGAATAATCAATGTTGTACTGCTTGTCATTTTCACTGCGAAGGGACACAACAGAACTAGAGAATCGATGACCCCACAAGATTTCCTGGGGGAGGTAGGAAGTTCTTGCTTGGGTAGTGAGTCCAGTTTGCTCAACAACGCCCTCTAAGATAACGACGATCTCAAAGTCTGCACTTTGTAAATCAGAAGATGCATATTCATAAAGGGGACTTGTTTCGTTTATTACATGACATATGAGCAAAGGCCATACAAGGAAGATTCGATCCTCCCCTGTATCAAATCCAATGTCCATGTCATAATAATAAATTGGAATGATCTCCCCTTCCAAAGTTATTTTTGGTTTAATGAGGTACACCCTCATATGAGCCTCATAGAGATGACTCATCCTTATGTCCCCCACCCGAAAGATAAAACAGAGTTGACCGTCTCTCTGGGCTATGACTGCATTTCGACTGAACCTCAATGTCGCTGCTCTTTTCTTGGGGCGGGAAATTTTGGCAAAGACACAACCTATCATGGCCGCATCAATTAAGCAACTAAATACTGACTGAATTACAATCACAAAAACTGCATGAGGGCATTCTTCAGTGACAGATCGATAGCCATATCCGATTGTGGTTTGAGTTTCAATTGAGAAAAGGAAAGATCCAGTGAAAGTATCCATTTTATAAACACATGGTTGATAATCGTCCGACACGTTCCTCCGCGTGTAATCTAAATCGTTATGTGTAAATGCAATAAAATACCATATAACCCCAAACACAAACCACCCAATAACGTACGAAAAGGTAAACACAGCTAGTAACCACCTCCATTTTAAATCGACTAAGGTTGTAAAAATGTCTGACATAAAGGTCAATCCGCGATATTTGATGTGAGTATGAGCCACTTTACAAAATCCGTCTTTGCCAACAAGTCTCTGCATTTGTTTTTTCTTTTTCAGTTTTCTTAGCAGTCGATACGACCGCACCGATTCTTTTCTGTGGAGGTGCGGATTTGGAAGGGGGACAGCATTGCCATTGCTACTGTAAGCACTCTCCGAGGATAAACTTGTATTGCTGGCTCGGCACAAGTCTTCCACTTGGCCTTCCTCCTGGATTTGCATATTGGCAAAATTGCTTATCTTTAACGACTCCTCGCTCAAGCGGTGCTCCTTGGCAATTTTAATCTTTCGGCTACAGGTCATGCCCAATCATTCGGAAGTTTGACAGGACACTTTCATTCAAAATGTCTTCTTATAGTGACTTGCTTTAAATGAACCTTTGAAACTGCCATCTGGAAATAGAAAAAAAAATATCGATTCTAAAATTCATCCTGTATTATTGGCACTACAAATCAAACTTCCAAATTTCTGGTCCTTGTATGCTTAAATCAGGGAAAATGAAACTGCACCCACTTGAATGCTTTCGAAGGTCAGAGGTCGTACAGGTCAAGGTACAAATAGAGGTCATGCATATCAAGATACAATTATCGTATAATTTAATCAGAATATTAACCAAATGACTGTCAGCTTTGAATTTAAATCTGCTTTCAATCAAACACAAAACAAATTAATTTAGTACCATCTGCAAACAATGAACTAACTCAACTTACAAAAAAAGTCCAGATTAAATTGTCTTTCTAGTGATCTTTAACAGAGTAAGACTAGGCAACATGTTCCTGTTCTTTGGACTTAGATGATTATAATGTACAGGTAAGTATCAACTTGTGCCACACTAGTTCTTACAAATTTAAAAAAAAACTTTTTCACTGACATCATAATTTACCTCGTGACTGATCAGTTTCATTTTCGGAATCTCGAAATTCATTCCGCATTTAATCATAAAAACTAGTACAATGTGTTCTACAAATATTCTACATGCATCATTAACTTTTCCATAGCAACAAGTTTCTATTTAACATATTCTGTTCCAGTACAATGAACTTTCTAGTTTCGTTTTTCATAGAGAAACTTTTTGACTTAAATCCTCACACTGAAATTAAAACTGAAACTGCTTATCCCATAACAAACAGAAGTTGACATTATCTGCAAATATTTGCCCACATATTTCACACCCAGCTGCCCAAACCAAAAAGATAAAATATCTGTGGTAAGTTCAACGTTAGCAAATCAAGTAGGTCACTTTAAAGCTGAATTAATTTAATACACATCAAAAATCATGTAAATAGCAAACGATTTGGGTAAGAATGGCTAAAGATCCATTATTTGGAATTTTGCTACGGAATACGCTTAAAAGACAAGTTATCATGTTAACGTGCACAGAAATAAACAATACTATTGGACGCTTTTGATTGGTCTACAACATACTGACAAGCCAACCAATTATCGCTGAGGAAATGACGTTTCTAGCCTTTGACAAATTACAGGCAGGGGTCAAGCAATTTCCTTAAGACGAGAATCCCTCTTTAATTTGAGACTACTTTGAAAGAATTTCACATTAATGTTGCGAAGATTTGAATATGAACATGTTTGGTCGATAAACTAATCTTCATAATGTTTACACCCATTAACATTTTCTTTAAACACCTAAACTTATACATCAATGGTTTGCATTCATAAAATCAAAGCTGATTAGCAAAATGATACGTTTATAAAACACATCCGTTTAATAAACACCTTTCAGCTTCTAATACAAAATTTACAATCTTCAACAAATAACAAAATCTAAAATAAAATTTTCTGTAAATTTGAAAACAAATTTCAAAAAATATTTTTGTCTTTTTATCCTGCAAAATATTACAATTGATTTCACAACAATAGCACATTTCAAAAATCAGACCCTTAGCTTTGCTGTTTTATAGGGGCGGCCCGTACTGCCCCTCCATGGGCATGCCCCGCCTTCCTGGGGGTCCACACTGCCCCAGAAATAAAGCAAAAAATATATAATTATTATATATATATATATATATATGTAATTAACATATATATATATATATAAATATATATATAAATATATATATATATATATATATATATATATATATATATATATATATATATATATATATATATATATATATATATATATATATATATATATATATATATATATATATATATATATATATATATATATATATATATATATATATATATATATATATGTATATATGTATATATATCTATAATCCATATCCATAATCCATAAATTTATATAAGCGCATAATCCATCTGGCAATCTTCAGTGGCGCAAATAAAACATCATCACAATGACTAAACAAGAATAACAGCCGCTCTCCCAGCGCAACCGGACCGCTCTCCCAGCGCAACTGACCGCTCTCCCAGCGCATCTCTCCCAGCGGGGACCGCTCTCCCAGCGCAACCGGACCGCTCTCCCAGCGCAACACATCTCCAAGCGACAAAACAGCGCAACCGACCGCTCTCCCAGCGCAACGGACCGCTCTCCCAGCGCAACCGGACCGCTCTCCCAGCGCAACCGGACCGCTCTCCCAGCGCAACCGGACCGCTCTCCCAGCGCAACCGGACCGCTCTCCCAGCGCAACCGGACCGCTCTCCCAGCGCAACCGGACCGCTCTCCCAGCGCAACCCGACCGACACATACAAAACAAACAAAACAGGAGGTACCACTATAATTAATTGAAAAGGTACAAGTCTTGAAATGACACTTACAAACATTTACCGGCTGAGCAAGTTTAATATTATCTGGTAGGTCATTCCACCATGTCGGTCCCATGTAAATGGTACAAAAATCATTTCACATGAGGTAGCACACCTGGTGTTCCGTCTGTTAGGTATATCGATTAATAGATCATTCAAGTAATTTGGTGCCTGGTTATTTACACACTTGTACACTAAGGTAAGTAAGTACCTTATGATGATTTCAATTTGACAGGTGGCAAGATTACAGTGCCTACTGATGGACGGACGCTAACAATTTCTTAACCTGTTAACTTAGCTCTTTAAGTTTCAGAACCACATCTGGTGTAGTCAACATTCTGACCGTATTATAAGCTATAGCCCCCACATGACTGCTAGAAGTACTATAAGTATTTTCTAGTGCATGTAGTGCCTACCGAGCGAGCTGTTTATCTAGCTTCGTTTATTTGAAATAATATTATTCTCCTTCACTATCTCTTTGTGACTCTTCAAAAAATATTTTTGTGTAGTAAATATTTTCTATTATGTTTCTGAAACAGTAAAAATGTCTAAATAATACCATTCTTCAAATCACTTTTTAGACCTGGCTATTAAAATATTGGATTGGCACCAGAAGTTTTCATCTACATTCTCAACATTGCCAATTTACAGGACTCTTTCAAAAAAAAAAAACGTCATAAATTTCTTAATTAGCATTGCTGAAATTGATTGTTGCATAGTAACCATTAAAATACAACCTTCATCAAACAGCACTTAATTTGAAGTCCATATTCTCTTCATTTAATCAAATTCAGAAGATAGTACTCAATTAATATAAAAGATGGCAGATTTTGAGTATGTAGTGTACAATACTAGTCCTGTCGCGTCCTGAGGGCCACGACAGAAAAAAGGGCGTCGTGGCAATTAATTTTTTGCATGGATACCAGTAGCATGTCTAGGGGGTCTATTGGATGCTTAGTCTCCCTAAAAATATAGCCCCCTTTCTCCAAATCTTGTCAAAGTTATAAATATAATGAACTACATCAAATAAACTGCATCAAATGTGTAGAAAATAGAAGATGGCATTTTTTGTAATCGTATCGACTAAGTTATTGTTAATTTTGGACAAAAACTTTTAGTTTGCACCAAAATTCCTCCATTTTGGACCAAACACCTTTTATTTTTTCAACAAATTCTTAAATTTTGACCTAAGCATTTGTATTCTGGGATAAAAAATCTTCAGGTTTTTATAAAAATCTTTAATTTTGGACAAAAACTTTTAACTCTGGATCACAATCTACAACATACATGTCGGACAAAAAAGCTTTCAAATGGAAAGTGAATTTACAATATCAGCACATGCACGCATGGTCCCCAAAGAACCCACCCCACAATAATATGGCAATACAATTTTAATATCGGTTTTTACCTTTTCGACCGTGCTTATTAGGAAAAATTTGGGACAAGTTTTCTTTATTTTCAGGAATTTTTCTTCATTTTCAGAAAATTTTCATCAACAAAATTTCCTTCATTTTAAGGAAATCTTGGACAAAAACTTTCAAGTTTGGACCACAATCTACAACATACAGTGAACTTCTTATAAATATTAGGGCACCCTACAATATTTTTCACAGAATTACAATTTTTAAAACAATTGGGAATTACTTAAAACCCAGACAGACAGCTTTAAAGATAGGGCAAGGAAACTTAACAGAGGTTACTCAAGTCTCTTGCAGAATTTAAAGTCTAGAAATACTTATAATTCCTATCCCTGCAAATTTTTCTCTTACAAATCTAATCCTTTAGTCCTTTTGTCTTTTACAACTAAACATACAGTAAATAAAAATAGCACATACATATTTTTAGGGTTTTAAACTATTAGAAATTTCCTGTATTTACTTCACAGAGCGCAGAAAAGAATTTATGAAATTAAAATCATATCAACAAAAAAAGTCCCTATAGTACGAGGACAAATAATATAAAATTTCCAAGAGCTCAGTTTAAGAATAATCATATATTACTTCCACAATAAAACATCTAAATGAGTAAAGAACCCTCTTCAAATAAAACAAAACCTATCTTCCAAAGATAAACACTTTAAAAAAAAAATATTCCTCGGCCCAATTAGGGTGAATTTAATGCTCTGATACAATACACTCAAAAGAATACAAGAATTTCCAAACAGTTTCTTAAAAGAATGAATCCTCACATGCTGTCACCAAAATTGACCACTACACCCTCATCTACCCCCTCCCCCCAACCAACCTCCAAGAAATAAATGAAAATAGTCAACACATACATCTTTTAGGACACTCTTTACTTACTTATAAACTGTTGCAAAATCTTATTTATTCACTTTCTCTCAGAAAAAAAATTCTAAAATGAAATAATCATATTAAAAAAAAAAAAAAAAAAAAAAACATTTACCTCAAGCACAAACAATCCTTTAGATAAACAAACTTTTCAAGAGCTCAGTTTAAGAATATTCAAATTTTTCTTCCACATTAAAACAGCTAAACAAGTAAAGAATTTGTCCAAACAGAACAGAACCGGCTTCCTAAGAAAGAATATATATATAATTTTTTATTTCAAGTTTAACTTTAGCTCTGTGGCTCCACTAAGGTGACAAGGCTCTGATACAATACACCAGAAAAGAATGCAAGATTTGGCAACAGCTCCTGGAACAAACTTCTGTAAAACCTTTGAATATAACCGTCCTTTCAATGAACAACACTCCGGTTCACTCAAGCCGGTTTAATCACTTTGATTGTGGCACAGTTAAGCTGCTCTATATGCTGGTATTATCATACAGACTCATCAAGCAGTTGACATTAATATCTATTATTATTTGGCGGGGAATCAAGTGATTTTTATTAGTGAGGGCACTGTTTTTATTTATAACTATTGAGGTGATCCATTACCAGCAGAATGGAACTTAATATAAAGAGATAGGTAGGAAGTTCAGGTTTTTTACATCTCTTTTTTGTATGGAGAGGTCTACAGCCGTTTGATAAAATAGTTCTGAGGAACTGGTGAATAAAGACCCACCGTGGACCTCTAGAGCTGATGCTATGATCGCTACATCATGGAGGTCTCTTAAAGGATTACATGTAGTTTAGTGGTCAAGCATGTCCATCTTATATAAAAGAGGGCTTCAAAAGAAACAAAATGGTGAAAAAGCATTCAAAACTTATATTCCATTAAGGATATATTCAAGTTTAAAGCTCTGTTTTATCTGTGTAGAAATGACTGGTGTAGTAAGTTTACTATGGAAAGTTGGCATCTTCATCCTCACATTCTTAGCAATTGCTAATGTATTTTAAAGAAAGTTTATTTAAATTTTTCACCATTAAAATTAGTTTTCCTTGAGGGAAAACTTTATTCAGGGTGGTATATTATAAATACCCTTCCAAGGTTCAGTTTTGCAACTTTTTTGACATATCCAATAGTTTTTAAGCCACAAATGATAAATACATCAAGAATTTGATGAATCTGAGGCTAGTTCATCACTAGTCTGATTTCAGTCATTTCTATGCAAATGATACCAAACTTTAAACTTAGATATCTCCTTAACGAAATAATTTTTTGAATGCTTTTATCATTTTTTGTTTCTTTTGAAGTCCTACTTTATATCAGATAGACTTGCTTGACCCCTGAACTAATAAAGTTATATTTAAGGATTAGTTCAATAATAGTGAGACATGTCTACAATGTATTT
Organism: Chiridota heheva; assembly: GCA_020152595.1. Classification (NCBI taxonomy): domain Eukaryota; kingdom Metazoa; phylum Echinodermata; class Holothuroidea; order Apodida; family Chiridotidae; genus Chiridota; species Chiridota heheva. The sequence goes on along the minus strand of JAIGNY010001799.1, from coordinate 1,726,844 downwards.
ATCAAAACAACAAAAAGAAAAACAGAATTGTGAAGAACCTGCTTCCAAATATTTTTCCATTCAGGAGATTCAAACGTTTAAGAAGTTACAAGTTCGTGAAAGTGTGTGAAGTCTATGTACAGTACATCAAACTTTAATTTATCTCCTTAACAAAAAAAAAGTTATTTCCCTTCCTTTGTTTTGCCATTCCCTCCCCCCTTCCCCTCCCCCTTTCTGTTTTTCTCTTCATACAAAATGGACATGTTTGGCTATTGAACTTAACCATATTTTTTAATAGAGGGGGCGAGTATACTCATGTCTCCCACCCCAATAAATTCCTCAAAAATACAATAAGGTCACCCTACCTAAAAAAAAAATATCAAAGAATTATGTTCATGTAGCCCCAATCTCGAACAAAACCTTGACAGAGTTTGCCATAATGTGATGTTTTATCTTACTTTATGTACATAATGCATTGTTTTTCAAAGCACACGACACTCTCTGCATCATTCTCTCCTGTTTTAATCTAAATTTTGAACAATAATTTAAGCCATCTGCTCATGAATATCAACATCTGATCATGAACATCAATCGTTCTATATTCTGAACATGAACTAATGAACAAGTGCTTTAACTACTATTAGTAAGGTGTCTTAGGGGTGGGGGTGGGGCTATTGAGGGCTTAGCGCCCTCTAAAAGGGCTGTATTTCAATGAAATCTTTGCTACTTTTAATTTTAATGGTTTTTAATAGAATTTAAAGCAATTGAGCTTATGCCCTCTACACATCTATATAGCTTTAATAAATGCTAGTCTCACACACTATTAAATTGGTTATGTTATCATTTTGCAACTCAAAAGATTTTGACTATACAAAAAAAATACAGACATCACAATTGATACAAATCCCTCCAGACTAATAACATGCTTTTCACCTGTCACAACTGCCATCCCACCCTCCCTTCTGCATGTCTCATCCTATATCCTTCCTGCAGGAAATCATACATAAAATCCACATACCATTCCACTACATGACCCATATGGCATCACACCTGCAATCAAGATATCTCACCACACGCCTTGCCACCCTGTCCCATATACCATGCCACACTGTTCCATATACCATCCCACCCTGTCCCACATTTTATCCCTCCCTGTCCCATATACCATGCCACCTTGCCCCGCATCCCATCCCTCCCTGTACCATCTTACCCTGTCCCACATGCCATCCTACCCTGTACCACGTGCTATCCTACCCTGTAGTACAGGCCATTCCATCCTATCCAACATGCCATCCCACCTAAAATCCAGATGACATGCCATCCTGTCGCACATGACACTGTCCCCCATGCCATCCTACCTTGTTCCACATATACCTACAGTCCAGCCTGTCATAAATGTTATGACACTACCTTGTTTCATATGCCATGCCACCCTGTCCCACATGCCATGCCACTCTGTCCCACACGCTATCCCACCCTGTCCTATATGCAGTGACATCTTGTCCCAGCGTTCCACATACCACTCTGTCCCACATGCCATCCCACCCTGTCCCACATTTCATCCCATCCTGTCCCCCATGCCATCCCACCTTCAATCTAATGCCTACATCTACCAATCATTCTACCATCTTCCATCTAACATTCTTTCCTCTTAACTCTCATCTCCTCACTTATATCAACTCAGCATGCCCATTCACCTACCATCCCCCTGCACCTGCCATCCTCCATTCATCTACCATTCTCCATTCATCTACCATTCTCCATTCATCCTCTTATTCCTCAACATGGCCCATCACCTACCATCCCCCATCCATTCACCTACTACCCCAACCCATCTTTTGCCATCCACTCATCTACCAAATATACTCTTAACCAACTCATCATTTCAACTTTACTATAAACTCCTCCTACCCCCACCTCCCACAGCCTTAACTTAAATCTGACACTGCCAATAGAAACATGCTCAAATTTTCCCCCTCAAAAAAAAAAAAACCAAATAGGGATTGTTCTATCTACCAAATCAGAATCAAAATTCATTGAAGATTAACTTGGGAGTAAGTTAGTTGGAATTCCTTTCCTAGGGCAGCTATCTTTTGTTCCCTAGTAGGTGAACAATGCATGAGGCCAATTGGACAATATGTATGGATGAATAAATGGACGAACGGTAAAGATGCTATACCTCCCCACCTCTCTTCACAACTTTGTTGGCAAGGGAGCAACAAAAAAAAAAAAAACCCGAATCTCTGAAGTATACAATCAGTATTTCATCAAAAAAAGAGACTTCCGTGGCGAAGCGGTAAAGCTTCAATTTTCTAATCTAGCATCCCAGGTTTGATTCTCGATGGGTCTCTAACCAGTGCACCATGACTGGTTAATCAAAAGACCATGGACGACTTGACGTAAATACTCCAATAAAGGTCTGTTGGGACATTAAAAACCTTGATAAACCAACCTAACAAAAACACAGCTTAAGTCACGAATATTCATTCAATATTTGACCTGCTTACAGGAGGTCATAGTCTCTGCATAATTTAATTCCTCCAAGAGCATCACACTTCTTATAGACTGCTCGTTGATAACAATAAGCTTTCCTCTCAACGACGATGAGTGAACATGCAATTACAATGACAAGAGTCATCGCCTGCTTATTCGGTTATAATAGTAACAATGCTTTCATGAAACGCTGAATACAACCCGGACGAGAACACAGGTATGACGTACGGACAGACATAACATCGACAACCAAGTCAATGTCCGCAGCCTTTGACAACCAGCTGTGGTGCACTGGCATGTCTACCCAACCCAGGCTTGAACCCAGGGCCTCATGGTCTGTACACTTGTATGATTACCGCTACACCACAATAGGTAGACAGCTTTCCTTTCTTAACAAGCACAAATTTAAAACCAGAGGCAGAAATCCCTCGTGGTTCCGATGCTACTGTAAGTTTGGATTGGTTGTATTCTTTAATTGTATTTCTTGAAAGTGTTGTGTTCTACATGTTTAGTAATTTATCACACTGGAGCTAGGTTTTTTTTTGCATTTTGTTTCTTGTTTTAAGTATTAATTATTCCTGCCTCCTCATTAATATTCATGACATCAGCATCAAAAATAATAGGGATCATCTAGAGTACATCAGACCACATCCATATATACCAAGTATGGCATATAAATCCACCTCAGTGATCTTAAGATATTGTGCTTACAAGCTTGTTAACAGAATTTTATATTTCGCCCACCAACTATTTAATATTCATGACATCAGGCTCAAAAACAGGGATCATCTACAGACCACAACACATTCATATACCCAGTATGACATAAATCCACTGCACGATTTTTGAGATATCATGTTTACAAGCTTCTGTCACAAACACACATACAAACATATATATATATATATATATACATACATACATAAATACATACATACATACATACACCAACCTACACATGCACCTACACATACATTCATACATACATGAAATACACATACATACATATACACACACACATACATACATACACAAACATACATACATATACATACATACATACACATACATACATATACATACATACATCGCATCGACCAAAAATTAAGTAAAAATCTACAATAATTTTGATGATTTGATAACAAAAAAAATCAATTTCAAACCTAGCAAATATAAAATTGAAACAATACACTCAGGTTAGATTTCAATCAAAAAACTCACTTATAACAAAAATCCTCTACACTCCCTGATATACAGTATTTTGACATTAGTGACTTCCTACCATGGAAACAAACAAATCATAATGCCCATAGCATTTGTCTCTAAGAAGCTTTGTTTTAGTTTGTCATCAGAAAAGATAAAAACTTGATACATCATGAGGCCCAATATTGCTGAATCAAAACAATTTTCTTTGATTGTTGATGCATTATTTGTGGATGCGATAATCTATCATCACAAAATTTGAAAATTCAACCGACACACATTTAACACATGAAGTTTAGCAATCAAAACAGGAAAAAATATATATATTCATGAGACAAATTTTACTGTTTGTTGTTGAAGCTTCATTCCAATGATTTTGAGGTCATTGCAAAATAAAAATGATGACCTTGTTAAGTGATGTAAATGGTAACATTAGGTGGTGTACATGGTAACTACATCCAATTGTGTACGATGACCACCTCAGATGGCGTAAAATGACCATAACAAATGGTGTACAATGATGACCACCTGAGATGGCGTAAAATAATGACCATAACAAATGGTGTACAATGATGACCAACTCAGATGGCGTAAAATGATGACCATATCAAATGGTGTACAATGATGACCACATCAGTCACAAAGTTTTAAATGATGACCACATCTAGTGCTTCATCAGATGGTTTAAAATGACCAAACAAAAACAACAATTTAAATCGATGACCACATCAGGACAATGATGACCACATCAAATGGTGCAAATGATGACCACCACATGCAGACTAGAATCATCTCCCAATGATGACTAATCAGTTTAAATTTGAACATTATCCAATCAGACAAAGCAGTATTCAATGTAGAAACAATGAATGCCAAACGAAGATGAAACATCACGACTGCATTGTGAAATGTTAAATCAACATGGATCATGGACTCCCACGGGACCCTACCATGAAACGCATTCCCAGGTCCCTCACAGGTACCCTCCACACAATGTTTAAATCTAGAATACGTCAAGCACATATCAAGAACAGGCTGTGCCAAGTCAATCACTGGACGAGTTCAACTTACTTTTATGTTATCTACGTATTTCAGTTTATCAGCAGGCAGACGTGAGGCTTATCATCAAGCAAGAGGTATTTTAATAAAACTGGGACATGCTGGAGAATGTAACTCTGTGCTGTCATTGAATGATTCTTTTTATATTGTTGTACTTCAATTTTTAACAAGTTCCATAATCGTTATCTTTCAGGCAAAGGCTCAGCTGGATAGATGACCTATTGACCAACATTTATTAACAACCTAAAAACAACTTCTACATGACTTACGACCCTACCATAGATCATAAGACTTCACTCCCAGGTCCCTCCAGTATATTTTCCACACAATTCTTGTTGTAATGTCACAAAAATTAAATAAAATTTGCATAATTTACTATTAGGCCTTTAAATCAAAATGCTCTATAATGGTGAAATTATTAATTGAATTTAAATGAGTTTCCTTCCAATTAACTCAAGTTGTTGCTACCATTCCATAGACAGATCTTTAAATCTAGTATGCGTCAATCACATGACGAGAACAGGCTGTGCCAGCAAATCACTGAACAAGTTCATCTTACTTTTATGTTATCTATTTCAGTTTATCTGCAAGCAGGGGTGAGGCTTATCATTACAAGCAGAGGTGAGGCTTATCATCTTGCAAGAGGTAACTTTGAGATGTTGATAAACTGGGACAGACAACAGAATGTTACTCCGTGCTGTCATAGAATAATTTTCTAACACCAATGTACATTAAGTTTTTACAATCTCCATAATCCTTGTCTTTCGGGGGCGGAGGCTCCTTGGGTAGCTTGTGACCTACTGATGCATATTTATAAGCCACCTAAAAGAACTTCTACAAGATTTATTTTGGTTGTGACCAATGGTCCCTACCATCAATTGACAATAGAAGTGCACTCCCAAGTCCCTCTGCTGCCCTCGGGACAAATATGTTTAATGCGAATATGCATCAATAACATAACAAGAACAGGCTGTTCCAAGCCAATCACTGATCAAGTTATTCTTACTTTTATGTTATCTATTTCAATTAATCGGCAAGCAGACGAGAGGCATATCGTCTTGCAAGAGGTAGGCCAAATGTTTTGATAAAACTAAGGCATAGTAGAGAATGTTAATCCGTGCTGTCATTGAATAAAATTAACCTTTTACATTGTTGAACATTAAGTTTTAACAATCTCCATAATCGTTGTCTTTCAGACTGGCTGACTGAATAGCTTAAGCCGTGTGATAGACATTTATAAGTGACCTAAAACCAACCTTTAAAGGAAAAGTATCGTCCCACAAGTACATGCAGAAGTGAACGCCGCTGAGCTTGTAACGTCAATTCAGGCTTTAAATTTTCTTTTTTGAAATCTGCAATGTTATCGATCACACACCTGTCGGACCGAATATACTAATATAGGGGCTTACATGTGTTATCAATAGCTTCACAGATTTCTCATAATCAATAAAACAAATTGAAATTTGGAGGTAACATAACCAGCTCAGAGGCGTTCACTTCTGCATTTATTTATGAGACGATTACTTTCCTTTAAATGACTTTATTTTGGTGGCAATAAATGGGAACCTACCATACACAAATAGGACTGCACTCTCTCATGGGTATCTTCCATATAATTCTTGTTGTGAAATCAAAATTTTTATTTTTGTGTGTGCATAATTCATCATAATTAAGGCCTTTAAATGAGCTACAATGGTAAATACCGCCAAGGTCGCATTCCATGCAAATTGACACCCATATCATATGACTCGGCCAATTATAAAAATGTCATCTCACACTAAGTCCCACATGGCATCCAATGTCCCACATGGCATCCCTTCCTATGTCCGTATGCATTCTCATCCTGTCACACTCCCTGACTGAGCATACTAAATAAAAAATAGTCTTGTCAGTTCATATACTGTAGCAACTTTATGCAAATTAACACAATAATAAAGGCGGAGTTTAATAATCATGCGTGATACAAGCGTTGGTGCCCAAATATTTTGAAGGATTTTAAAGGATTTAAAAAAAAGAAAATCTAACCTTCCATAAGGATATCTGAAAACACTTGAACTTTTTCTGAGGAACTCTGAAGAAACTGTTAACATTTTCTAAGGAATTCTTAAAAACTTTAACATTTCTGAAGAAATCTCAGGAAAAACTATGGACAGCCAGACAGACGGACGGACGAAATCGCCATTACATAGGTTCGCATTATGCTTCACATGCTTACCAAAAAGTCTTGTCAGTTTATATTTGGTTCCCAAATATTTTGAAGAATTTTAAGGACTTTAAATCTCCAGAATTAAAAGAAAAACGTTTGAAAATTATATCATTTTACAGTTATCTTGTGAGGAAATATCAAATATTTTGTAGACTTTTGAAGGAAACTAGTTTTCATTCTGTCCTAAGGGCCTCTGAAAAACTGTAACATTTTGTAAGGAAATTCTAACCTTCCATAAGGATATCTGAAGAAATTTAACTTTTTCTCAGGAAGTCTGAAGAAACTAACATTTTCAGAGAAATTCTCAAAAAACTTTAACATTTCTGAGGAAATTTGAGGAAAAAACTGTAAACGGTCGGCTGACCGGACGAAATCGCCATTCGTAGGTTTGCAATATGCTTCACATGCTCACAAAAAATGCTCTAAAATGTTCATATTTTAACTGAACTGTTCCAATTACGGCAGCTTAAGTTGTTGCTACCTATTTAAAGTATGCGTCAATCACATAACAAGAACAGGCTGTGCCAGGCCTATCACTGAATGAGTTCCTCTTACTTTTATGTTATCTTTTCAATTAACCTGCGAGCAGACGAGAGGCTTATCATTTTGCAAGAGATAACTTTGAGATGTTGCTAAAACTGGAGCATACTAGGGAACGTTTCTGGAACAAAAATGTTTCAATAAATAAACAAAACTGCATGATTCCCATTTGCAATGTTTTACATTTGAAAATTATTCTTTTCTGCCTGTTTGCCTTCTTTCTCTATTTGAGTAACGATTACTTTATCCTCTGACATGGTAAGAAAGAAAACAACTTGTTAAAATTGGCAAGTATGAACATGTCCATGTGGGTATGGATGTACATCAGCACTTATCTAAATTTACATCAACTGTATTGCATGCCACCTTAAATACATTTGAATAAAATCATGGATATTTTCTAAAAACAAATTTCTGTAAACAACAATGTTTTCATTAGATTTTTAAAAACTACATGTAAGGTACTTGAAAGCAAAATCAATTTTAAGATAGCACACAGATATATTGTGTTCAACCTAAAATTGTTGGTGGGGGCACAACAATCACCGATACTATTTTTACAGGGGACACTATGGGCTTAAGAGTTCGTGCCTCTACCTGACTGTTTTGCACCTCCCCCTCCCCTTATCTTCACATCCGGTGCCTATGAACATAATTCTCTTTATAATAATTGTTTGTATTTTAAATGCTGTAGTGAGGACAACACATAAACAGTTGTTACCGGAATGTTCCCATGGAATTTCATTTTGATCATATATGATAGAGAAATTTTTTTAAATAAATGAAATAATTGTTAATATCTTCATCTGTTTAGAAGTTACACAATTTATATCATTTTTGAAAGTAGACAAAAGTTGACTGATTGGCAACATCTGTGATGTCATAGATGTCAACAAAACATCTTTTGTATTTCTTCAAAAATAATTTGGATTTTTTTTTTTTTTTTTTTTTTTTTTTTTTTCTTCATGGAAAATGTGATGTACACCAAAATGTTTTCTTGTAAATGATATATTCCACCTTATTTTTATAATGAACCAAAAATGCTGTTCAATAATGTAAAAAAATGTGATTGAATTTTTAAGAAATACATGAGAACTGTGCTGAAATTGCCATGATGACATCACCAAGATGAAGGACATACATGTGTACTGTACAAGGTGTTTTTAAGAACATTTTTCTACACTTAAAATTGTTATAAGTTTTAAACTGAATAAGATATTAACATAGTTTTTCAACCACTTTGTTTCTACAAATATTCTCTATCATATATGGAAAAATAAAAATCCATGGGAATATTCTTGTAATAGGCATTAAAAAGGTATGCAACTTTAAACCTACAATATAACAAATAATTATAAACCTACCAACATATTGCTGTGCTACGACTATAAATAGAACTTATACTTTCATAAAAACAGCAATAGCTGTTGAAATTCACAAGTTCTGAGTCTGACCTATTTGTTGGGTGACACACAAACTGGATAAACGTGTCATGTACAACAGATGACCAGTGCAACACATGTGTAAAGACTGTCATTATTTTCAAACTAGGCAAAAATATGACCCTGAAAGGTGACCAAAAATGCAAATTCCCTACCTGTTAATAAATACATTTCATCTACCACCCTGAATTAAACTAGTTTCAACTAGATTCATGTTGAGGACTTATCGAACCAGACCACGTCCCTGTTTAGACAAATAAAATTTTCTGACGTGATGGCAAGCTGGTAAAAAAATTATTTTAAAACTAGTCAAAAATATGACCCTGAAAGATGACCCAAAATGCAAATTCCCTACCTGTTAAGGGATACATTTCATCTACCACCCTGAATTAAACTAGTTTTAACTGGATTCATGTTGAGGACTTATCGAACCAGACCACGTCCCTGTTTAGACAAATAAATTATCCTGACGTGGTGGCAAGCTGGTAAAAAAACTGTAAATGCTTAATTGTGTGCATCCTTTTTATGACACAGTCAGTCCTTTATTATTGTAATGCACCGATCAATAGATTGGAATCAATAGTTTGGTTAAAAGAAAAGGAAACCAGCCAGTCACATGGCTTTGTCAATGATATTGATTGCCGACACGAGCTGACAACACTAATATTATTATTGGGGTATGGATCATAACACGCACCACATAACCTGTCACAAAAAAACTGTACATCAGTGGGCATCTGATTATTTTTTAGATCTATCAACCACATACAATTGTGCCCATCAACATCAAAATCTAATCAATTCAATTTTTAGGCCATCATAAAAGGACAAATGATTGGAAAGGACAAATGGTCTGGGCCTGTCTCAATCCTACCCTTTATTCAAATTTAGCAAGGGATAATAATTTGAGGACTTTCAGCAACTGAAATCTAGGACAGAAAATTTGAGAATTTCATTAAAGATTTTGAACTGTCTTATCTTTCATACATCGTAATTCTTCCATGCATTAAAGGATTAGGTCAGGGGTCAAGCACATCGTAATTCTTCCATGCATTAAAGGATTAGGTCAGGGGTCAAGCACATCGTAATTCTTCCATGCATTAACAACTTCTTCAAACTTTGATTAACATAACAAGATGATGAGCTGAGAAGGGTTAGTCACCCCATAAAAAGCCTAAACTATCACCACCACACACACACACACAAACAGACGCCTAGAGTTAGTAAAGAACTTATCAATGTTGACTTCGAAATTGTGAACAGAATTTGAGCCAACCACCCACTCAGGCAAACCATTCCACTCATTAACAACTCTTTGCTAATAGCTAAAACGCCAAATATCTATCCGTGAAAACTCTTTGGTCAATTTCAAACTGTTACCACGTGTCACATGCTGAAACATGCAAGAAATAACAGGAAGTCAAAGCATCACTACCAAATAGGATTAGCCACTACTTGGAAAATACAGGTACTTTTGCCATGATTTTGACACTCCTGTTCAGAATTTAAAGTTCTTTCTCGTGAAAATAATATCCTAACCTGTTCATATAGCTTTAACCGAATTACCTGTTACTACCCAACAGAAATATTAGATTGCAGCACACTTGCAGCAAAGTAACAATTTTTAGCTTGTGCAAGCGTGCTGCAATGCTGCAAGCTAGTATTTGAAGAAATTAGCTTGCGCAAGCTAGCAAAAACTATTTGCAAGCTTGTGCAAGCTAGCAAAAACTATTTGCAAGCTTGCGCAAGCTAGCAAAAACTATTTGCAAGCTTGCGCAAGCTAGCAAAAACTATTCCCAAGCTTGCGCAAGCTTGCGCAAGCTAGCAAAAAACTATTTGCAAGCTTGCGCAAGCTAGCAAAAACTATTCGCAAGCTTGCGCAAGCTAGCAAAAACTATTTGCAAGCTTGCACATGCTAGCAAAAACTATTTGCAAGCTTGCAGACCTGCCAACCTTTAGGATCACCAAACTGTATTCTGGAACTACAAAAGTTGTATTTTTGATAAAAAAAACTGTACTCTGCAAACTGCAAACAAAATGTACAAAAAAAAAGGTTTACTGTGGCTAAAAAAAAATTACCACTGTACTTTCAGTTTCTCTTATTGTACGAATCTGAATCTGAATCGGTTAAGTCGGCAAAATCAATCCTTCAAGAGGACATGAACGCCACCCGAGCATAAACAGTATGAGTAAAAAAATATATATATATATATAAAAATAAATCAATCGTATTCTGGTGCCAAAAAACGTACAATCGTATTCTCAACATTTTCCCGTATTAAATACAGCAAAATCGTACTAGTTGGCAGGTCTGAGCTTGCGCAAGCTAGCAAAACTGTTTGCAAGCTTGCGCAAGCTATCAAATATTCTATGCTCCCTTGCACAAGCTAGCAAGCTAGTATTTGTTCCAAATACTAGCTTGCTGCAAGCTTGTGCAAGCTAAAAATTGTTAGCTTGTCGCAAGCATGCTGCAAGCTAAAATTTCTGTTAGGGCATTCACTTACATACTGTATAGACTTAACATATTTATCAACACTAATTCCAGGGTAGTTTCATTCTTATCTAATCTCTACAATAACTGACATTCCTTATCAAATTCTTTTCTTAAATAGCTGAAAACATAAACTGAAATTCAACCAACTCTTTCCTTGTAGATAAATTGCAAGCTGTCATGTCCCACGAAAACTGATCCCAAGTTTCCTTTTTACATCCTGATTACAAATTCCAAACTTGTCAAAATAATCCACCTTCCAACAAACACTCACTGTATCACAAAGTAACAGAGGCTTGCAATTTTCTTCAAACTGCTAATTTCTTCAAAGATAAAATACATGTTTGTTCATTTAAAAATGTAAGTACTAGAGTAGAGCCTTGGTGAACATTGAAGTTTTCAAAACTGATAGAATATCACCAAAGGGAAATTAAGCCATGAAGAACTTCACAATACTGCATTTACACAAGTGTGTATTAGCTGTACTCATTTATATGCGACAATAATATGTTAATTTTTCACAGGTTACTAAGAGATTATATTGCATTCTTCCTTATTAAAGGCCCATGGACATTTTCCTTATTAAAGGCCCATGGACACAGACATTTTTGTTCTTATTAAAGGCTGACGGATATTTTCCTTATTAAAGGTTGACGGATATTTTCCTTATTAAAGGTCCACGGACATTTTTCTTATCAAAAGCCCATGGACATTTTTCTTATTAATGGCCCATGGACATTTTTCTTATTAAAGGTAAATAGACATTTTTCTTATTAAAGGTAAATGGACATTTTTCTTATTAAAGGTCCATGGACACTAATATCAGGCTAGTTGTGATGTCACAGCCTCATATTCCTTAAAGTCTTTTTGTATTCTATCATATTTTGTCTTGCGATTTTGTGACTTAACAATTAGATATGTCAGGAAAGTAGTAAAACAGAATACAGTAAGGGTAATATTTTAACACCTAAAGAAAGTTTAAGGAAATAATTCAAAGAGTAAAAAGTTAAATAAAATTTCTTTAAATACATTAACAATTAATTGTTAAGAATATGAGGGTAAAGGGGCCAACCTTCCTTAGTGGCAGGGTTGGAATACCTTGCAACTGTTCCCACAAACATTAAGAAAGAAAGGCTACTCTTCCCGTTAGTTGTTTGCGTAGCAAACATGCTCGCACATTAGCCAGAGCCATAACGGTGTGGGGTCCAGGCGGGGTCACGTGGTGGAACCCCTTTGTGGGCATCCAGGAGGCAATGTCCCCAGGAATTTGAAGTTTATCATGCATTTCAGCCTTCAAAATACATGTAATTCAGGTTGTGGAAACAATTTATCACATTGGATTTTTTTTCCTCCATGTTTTGTTCCGGAGATGAAAGACGTTGATGTGAATGAGGTTCACGCTGTTTGCAAGGTTTTCCAACCTTGCATAGTTGACTTACTACACCAGTCATTTCTACAGAGATACTGTAAGACAGAGCTTTAAACTTGAATATCTCCTTAATTGAATATGATTTTTGAATGCTTTCTTCAACATTTTGTTTTTTTAAAGTCCTATTTCATATAAAATGAACTTGCTTGACCCCTGAACTAATCTTTTAAAGGGCTAAGAAACTGGAAAATTTACAAATTCACAATACAAATAAATAGTTATTTTTCAAGAATTAAAATTCATCAATCTGTATTTCACTTTCTAAAGGCAACAAACTGTCAATTAAAAACAATACAAATCCACGTAAAATAGTGAAATTCTATATCTTATTATTCAAGGAAATACTGTATGCAAATCTATTTTCTAAATCACTGATCCTATAACTGGCAGGCTGAATCTACTCGATACATTCCACAAGTTTTTTTTTAATTTGTTGCATACCACCAATCAGCATTTTGATGAGAAAAATGAATCAGAAAAATTTGTAGAATCTCATTTAATTCAATTTGCTACTGTACATCACAAACTCCGCAAATGTCAAAAATAGGTTAAACGTTGATCAGTCACTTTTTACTTATTAACAAGTAAAATTATGCTCCTTTATGACGAGCAAATATTTTTTGATACATACATGTACAAGACATGCATACCACCAATCAGCATTTTGATGAGAAAAATGAATCAGAAAAATTTGTAGAATCTCATTTAATTCAATTTGCTACTGTACATCACAAACTCCGCAAAAATAGGTTAAACGTTGATCAGTCACTTTTTACTTATTAACAAGTAAAATTATGCTCCTTTATGACGAGCAAATATTTTTTGATACATACATGTACAAGACATGCGATGTCTGATTGTAAAAAAAAAAACTCTATATTTCATTATTTTGAATTTGTTTCCTAATTTCAATGATTCAAAATTATAAGATTTTTGTTTACTGTTACAGTAGATCTTGAAGGTGCTCTCGGCCATAAAGTGAGGGCGCATTTAGTGTGAGTCTTACACTAAATCAAATACTTTTGTAGTACAGAAATATCCTAAACATAACTAACTCCCAACCCGAGTACTCAAAATTTGTATGCGTTTTCCAACTGACGTTTTGGAATTTGTTCACTTGCAAGCGAGGGGTGAAAATTTCTGTAAAAAGCAGACCATGTGATACAACTTCTATTACTTAAAGGAATGTTCCCATAGATTTTTTTTTTTCTTCCATAGAGAAAATTTGTAGAAACAAAGAAGTGAAAAAACTATGTTAATATCTTATTCCTTTTAGAAGTTATAACAATTTAAACAGTAGAAAAATGTTCTTAAAAACACCTCATACAGTATAGGCCTATATCCTTTAGTTTGGTGATGTCATCAAGGCAATTCCAGCACAGTTCTTATGTATTTCTTATAAAATCAATCACACTTTTTTTATATTATCAAACAGCATTTATGGTTCATTACAGAAAAAGTGGAATATATAATTTTACAAAAAACACTTTTCTTTTCTTGGTGTACATCACATTTACAATAAGCAAAAAATTGTAATAATTTTTAAAGAAATACAAAAGACGTTTTCTTGGAATCGTCTCTATGACATCACAGATGTTGCTAATCAGTCACTTATGTCCAAATTAAAAATACTTCTAAATTTTGTAACTTTTAAACGGAATAAGATATTAACATAGTTTTTTCACCACTTTGTTTCTAAAAATGTTCTTTATCATATAAGAAAAAAATGAAAATCCATTGGAATATTCCTTTAAAATTTACATAAATGAGCCACAGATATATAAGATATCTATAAAATTAACAAAAACTAACACCCTCACTTATTCGACTAAGAGCGCCTTAATTTGCTATTTATCTTAGAAGAACTGTAGCAGTCAATCAAAGTGACACTAGACAGAAAAGTGAGAACTTAATTTTCTAGACTCTAAAATATTCAACAAAGCTTTCTGACCCACATGGAAAGCTACAAAATTTCTCTAACACCAAAAGTAGTTTTCTAAGATTTATAGGCAATAATATTGTATCCTTTTAGGAGGCAAAACAGGTTAATGAACATTTGAAAACTTCACCAAAATGACTAAGTTTTCCATAAAATTTCCATACTAAAGGCATGAAAATTCAAAAAACTGTAAAATGGCACATCTTTAAACTTATTTAGATTTGTATTCCAACAAATTCTAGATATGATACAGAGTCAAGCAAAAATCAGTTATATGTACTATACCCATGCCTTTTGCTCTTTCCACTGCTTTGACCACAGTAGTTTAACTGTCTTTCACAGTGATTTCAGCTTAATGAAGAAAACAGTCCTTTGATTAAGAACGTCTTACAGTATATGGCCATCAATTTCAGCGTATAGGCTTATCAATAATTCATTCTTCTCATCTTCATTTCTAAGAAGCACACACACATCAGGAAATTATTAATGCCGCTCCATAAAATACGAACAACAAAACAAAACTGCAAAAAAATGCTAATATTGCAAGGAAGTAGATTAATATTGAATAATAAGCACTATACTTTGGCTCATTTACCTCCTTACAAATCATTTGGTAAATGGACGTCAATTATCTCATCTATCGCACAAATGCATTTCTTCTCTGACGATCATCGTTCTGGATTTCCGAGAAAGTTTTCCCGAAGATTCTACTCATTAAAGCGCCACGGAACAATACAACATCAGAACATTATCAAATAAAGCACCCGCTGCTTTAGTAAAAAAAAATTAAAAAAAACATATCACAGAACAACAACAATATGAAAATTAATTAAAGTCTTTGTTTGTTTCCTACGTAGATTGTTGACTCATTTCCAGTTATTGAGATTCAAATAGATTTCCGATGCATTTCAAATCTGATGTATCTTAATCAAGATTGGAAGTATTTATTCATCAACGGATAATGAACCCTGCATGTAGGCAACGGCATGTTTGTCCTAAATGTGACTACAGAGTATTTTCAGGAAGTTGTGGACTCCTTGGGGATTCAAAATTAAAAACAACAACTGTCTGGTTGAATGGCATTGTGTAATCATTACACAATTTAATATTCAAATTTGTTATTTGTGGGATTGTGTTGAGACATGTACAGATTGTACCTTAAGGACGTCCACCTTAAATGGACGTCCACCTTAAATGGACGTCCACCTTAAATGGACGTCCACCTTAAATGGACGTCCACCTTAAATGGACGTCCACCTTAAATGGACGTCCACCTTAAATGGACGTCCACCTTAAATGGACGTCCACCTTAAATGGACGCTCCATTTAAATGGACGCCCACCTTAAATGGACGCTCATTTAAATGGACGCCCACCTTAAATGGACGCCACATTTAAATGGACGTCCACCTTAAATGGACGTCCACCTTAAATGGACGTCCACCTTAAATGGACGTCCACCTTAAATGGACGTCCACCTTAAATGGACGCGTCATTTAAATGGACGCCCACCTTAAATGGACGTCATTTAAATGGACGCCCACCTTAAATGGACGTCCACTTAAATGGACGCCACCTTAAATGGACGCCACCTTAAATGGACGCCCACCTTAAATGGACGCGTCCATTTAAATGGACGTCCACCTTAAATGGGCGTCCACCTTAAATGGACGTCCACCTTAAATGGACGCTCATTTAAATGGACGCCCACCTTAAATGGACGCCACCTTAAATGGACGCCCACCTTAAATGGACGCTCATTTAAATGGACGCCCACCTTAAATGGACGCTCATTTAAATGGACGCCCACCTTAAATGGACGCTCATTTAAATGGACGCCCACCTTAAATGGACGCTCATTTAAATGGACGCCACCTTAAATGGGCGCTCATTTAAATGGACGCCCACCTTAAATGGACGCCCACCTTAAATGGACGCCCACCTTAAATGGACGTCTCATTTAAATGGACGCCCACCTTAAATGGACGCTCACCTTAAATGGACGCTCCACCTTAAATGGACGCTCATTTAAATGGACGCCCACCTTAAATGGACGCTCATTTAAATGGACGCCCACCTTAAATGGACGCTCATTTAAATGGACGCCCACCTTAAATGGACGCTCATTTAAATGGACGCCCACCTTAAATGGACGCTCATTTAAATGGACGCCCACCTTAAATGGACGCGTCACCTAAATGGACGCCCACCTTAAATGGACGCTCATTTAAATGGACGCTCACCTTAAATGGACGCTCATTTAAATGGACGCCCACCTTAAATGGACGCTCATTTAAATGGACGCCCACCTTAAATGGACGCCACATTTAAATGGACGCCCACCTTAAATGGACGCTCACCTTAAATGGACGCCCACCTTAAATGGACGCTTTAAATGGACGCCCACCTTAAATGGACGCTCACCTAAAATGGACGCTCACCTTAAATGGACGCTCACCTTAAATGGACGCCCACCTTAAATGGACGCTCACCTAAAATGGACGCCCACCTTAAATGGACGCTCAAAATGGACGCCACCGCTTAAATGGACGCCACCTTAAAATGGACGCCCACTTAAAATGACGCCCACCTTAAATGGACGTCCACCTTAAATGGACGTCCACCTTAAATGGACGTCCAACTTAAATGGACGTCCAACTTAAATGGACGTCCAACTTAAATGGACGTCCAACTTAAATGGACGTCCAACTTAAATGGACGTCCAACTTAAATGGACGTCCAACTTAAATGGACGTCCAACTTAAATGGACGTCCAACTTAAATGGACGTCCAACTTAAATGGACGTCCAACTTAAATGGAAGTCCAACTTAAATGGACAGCCAACTTAAATGGACTGCCAACTTAAATGGACTGCCAACTTAAATGGAAGGCCAACTTAAATGGACGACCAACTTAAATGGACGGCCAACTTAAATGGACGGCCAACTTAAATGGACGGCCAACTTAAATGGACGGCCAACTTAAATGGACGGCCAACTTAAATGGACGGCCAACTTAAATGGACGGCCAACTTAAATGGACTGCAAACTTAAATAGAAGGCCAACTTAAATGGACAGCCAACTTGAATGGAAGGCCAACTTAAATGAACCGCCAACTTAAATGGAAGGCCAACTTAAATGGACGACCAACTTAAATGGACGGCCAACTTAAATGGACGGCCAACTTAAATGGACAGCCAACTTAAATGGAAGGCCAACTTAAATGGACGGCCAACTTAAATGGACGGCCAACTTAAATGGACGGCCAACTTAAATGGCCGGACAACTTAAATGGACAAACAACTTAAATGGACAGACAACTTAAATGGACAGACAACTTAAATGGACAAACAACTTAAATGGACAGACAACTTAAATGGACAGACAACCTAAATGGACAAAAACTTAAATGGACAGACAACTTAAATTCAACTATTGTTACCAGGAAGTTGGGATTTGTTAACAATAGCAATAGTGAGCAATACTCCACAAATAGTGGAATAAAAATGGTGCCTTCAAATATTTGTTTGATGGAATCGAGTGATCAGTTTGTATGATTATTACTGTATCTCCTCCGAGTTGGACGGAGGTTATGTTTTCGCCTCAGTTTGTTTTGTCTGTTTGCCATCAAGATATCTCAATAACTAATGATTGGATTTTGATTACATTTGGTGTGTGGTTTGTTACTGTTTCAGGATGAAGTGATTTACAATTTGGGACTTATTTGAACAGTGGAAAGGCAGAAATGGAGGGTGTGGATGTTGTAGGATAAGATCTGTCAAGACTTTGTCGGACTCTTTCCAATGGAATGTGCTGAATGAATCCGTCTTTGAATGAATATCCAAACAATCCATTATCTGCACTCTAAGGAAACTTAGATCAAGTGGTTTGTTATCAAACAAAATCAAAACAATTGGTTTTTGGCATAAAAAGAAAATGATAGAATGTGAATTGTCTGCAAGGAACTCAAACATTGAATGCTTAGCCTGAATAAAACTAAAAACAATGAACAATGAAGAAATCAGTCAGAAGGTAGATCTGAAGGGCTTAGAATGCAAATAGGCAATACTGATTCAAAGTGAGGAAAAGATTATGTGGGGTTAAAACTCAGTGGGTTCCTGAGGTAGATTTGGAAGGGTGGGTAGGGGGGAGGTGAAGTTGGGAAGGGTGAGTGGGGGGGGTTAAGTTGACAAAATATTAGGCATATCGGAATTGCAAAGCAGGCACTCTACAAATGCTAATGTTCTAGTTTAGTTATGAAATCATGTTAATGATAACAAAAAAATCATAATCACGAGAAACTAATCGAGGCCTGACAGCACTGTCAATTGAAATTCATTCAACTAATCCTATCAGAGTATGATAATCTCAGAAAAGTGGTTTGAAAGCCTTACAAACAACCCTCAAGTAGATGATATAAGTAAGTGTTATCAGCTTGTGTTCATGACAACGATTTCTCATAAAAACAAGTTTTCCCAGTTGTAAGCAGGAAATGTTAAGGTTCTTGCTCTCACCCCCAAAGGTGACCCTTCCTACACTACTGAGCTCCAGCTCTACTAAGAAGATAGGAGAGAGAGAGATGAACACACAATTACAATGACGGGGTCGTCGCCTGCGTATTCGGTTATGATAGTACAAATGCTATCACGAAACGCCTAATACGGCCCGGACGAGAACACACGTACGACGCACGGACAGACAGAACATCGACAACCAAGTCAATGTCCACGGCCTTTGATAACCAGTTGTGGTGCACTGGCGTATCTACCCACCCCAGGATTGAACCCAGGGCCTCATGGTCTGTAGACAGGTATGATAACCGCTACACCACAGTACGTAGATAAATAGGAGAGAGTCCTATAATGTACACCTTTAAATGATCAACTTCACCCTGCCTGTTGACTCTTCATATAAATCCAAACAATGTTATCAACACGATACCAAACAAACTGAATAGTAGACAAACAGATCCATATTAATGGTGTGAGTACTGCAATCAGCAAACCAAACAAGTACTTCATGAAACCCATATAAAAGCCGTAAACAATATTACGGGCAATTGAGATAAACTAAACACTCCAAAGTGGAATATTTGACAATATACACGTAGGACAAGATGATAACAAGCTTGTTGTAACGGGGTGCTGATATAAAGCATCCTTAAGATAATAATATTGTTTGATGCTACTTTTGAAAGTGATGTTATACCAATGCCCCTTCCCAGCCTTTTCCCAGGTTACGCACTTGTCATTTGTATGACTCACCCCTACTACCCCCGGCAATGTGAGTCAAAGGTGGGTCATTGACATATGAAAGAGTGACTAACATGTGCGTCATTGTACCAAATTGCCGGTCACCAGGGTAACTCTGGGGTGAGTCAATTTACTTCAGACCCCTTGACTTTGTACAGAGGCGAGTGATTTGGGGTAAGTCATTTGCACAAGAAATGTCAGTCACTTAAGTGACTGAGAGGTGCTTCAATGTACATGTTTTGGTCACCCACCGTGGTGCAATGACTCACCTTGTCCGGGGGTGTAGGGGTGAGTCACACAATTGACAAGTGCATTATAATGCATAAAACTAGGGCTGTTCTGTATAATCAGATATCGATTATCATGTACAAAAATATCACGATATATTGCAATATATCACCATATTGTGATATATTTCAGAAAATTGCTTGGGTTTTCAGCATGCAGATCTCCATTTTTCCATAAAATTTATGACCTAAGGAAAGCAAAAAAGATTCATGATTTGCTGGAAATATCCTGTTAAAATCTCATTCATTTGAAATATTTTTGAAATTCTGTCTCACAAGTTTTTGAAGTAATATGCAAAAACATGTGAAAATAATATCGGTCGGGATATTTTTGATATCATGGCAAAAAACGATATGACGATAATTGATATATTATGACAGCCAGGCAAAAATCTGTTACTTAAAAACTATGCCTATTAGCATATCACCCTCTTGCTTCACCCCAAATCAGAAAAAATTTAGGCTTGTGACAACTCTTTTCTATTGATACAAACAAAATTATCCAACAAACTGAAATATACAGTACACTGCTGATACTAGTCATATTGTTCTTGCTCATTTTAAAAAATTAGTTCAGTGGTTAAACATGTCCATCTTATATGAAAGAGGACTTCAAAATAAACAAAATGGTGAAGAAAGCATTCAAAAATCTTATTCCCTTAGGGAGATTCAAATTTAAAGTTTGGTATCATTTCTGTAGAAACGGCTGAAATCAGACTAGTTGTGATGTCACAGCCTCAGATTCCTAAAAGTCTTTATGTATTTTAAAGAAAGTTTATTTAATTTTTTTACCATTGAAATTATTTTTCTTCAAACTTTCTTCAGGTGGTATATTATAAATACCCTTCATAGATTCAGTTTTACTACTTTTTTGACATATCCCATGGTTTTCACTAGGCCACAAAATTGCAGGACAAAATATGATAGATTACTAGTGCCTGTCACGACATGGCTCTATTACGTATCAATTATCATAGAGAAACATATCGCGATATATCGTAGTATCGCGATATATCGTAGTATCGCGATACGTGTTTGGTAATTCAGCCAACATGACCATGAATCATCGAAGTGAGACATACTAGACCAATTTTTTGTTCTTTTCGGTTTTTTTTTTTTAATTAGTTGTTTTTGTTTCCCAATTATTTTGCACGTTTTCATTGGCCTAAACTTGACTTTTACATTAAGTAACGTAACGTTAGAATTGTAACGTACAAAGTATCCTAGCCTCGTTGCGCAAAAATTTCTTAGTTGAGTATTAGTTTTTGGTAGCATGATTGCGAGAGGCATATTTAATGTCAAGGATAAAAAGATAACGCGATATCGATATGTCATGACAGCGCTATAGATTACACGAAGAATTTGAGGAATCTGAGGCTGTGACATCACAACTAGTCTGATTTTAGTCATTTCTATACAAATGATACCAAACTTTATATTTAAATATCTCCTTAACGGAATAAGATTTTTGAATGCTTTCTGCACCATTTTGTTTCTTGTGAAGTCCTCTTTCATATAAAACAAGACTTGCTTGACCACGGAACTAATCCTTTAAATGAAAAACAAAATTTGCAATAAAAGAAACTCATTAAACTAAGTGTTTGACATTTTCCACAAGGTTTCTTGTTGGCACTTAGTAGTATTTTTTCAATCAACTGGACAAAAAATCCAAATAAGCCAAACAATAATAGTATTTCTAAAAATGATACACAATGTACATGGCCTTGAACTTGGTTCAAAAAGACAAAGAAATAATTTGAAATATTTTCATCGAATTTCGTTCCCAACTAGGCCTCATGCACATCAGACTCAAGTTGTGTATCACCCAAATTGCCTACCATGAGAAATGCCTGTTGAAGCATTTTGTTGAACACTGGTCTGTGTAAAGCTTCAGCCATTAAGAAACAATTGTTATGACAAGGGTGAAAAGTTCACATAAACATGAAATGTATGTGTATACAAAAGACAAGAAGTATAAATGACCAAAATGTTTCACATTACCTTGAAAATAAAAGCATCCCTAGGCAACATTTTTGCTGTAATAGCTACTAAAACTACCCACAAATATGTTTGAATGTGTTGGCATATAAAATACACTCCAGACAAAAGAATTCTTTCCTAGAAGCTAATAAAAACGTAACCCTTGATGACGAACATACTGTATCATCTAGACTGCCAGGCTTACCATCATATCAAGGGAAAACTTAAATGAATCAAAGGACTGCCAGGCTTACCATCATATCAAGGGAGAACTTAAATGAGTTAAAGGCAGATCCAACATTCCTAATTGGTGGGAAGGGATCACTGATGGCTGGTTAAAATTTCAGAAAAACATCACTCACTACCTTCTACAATTGTTTGAACTAAATTGACACTTCATGTATAATAAAATTTGATACGACAGTTTTGATGGCAGTTTGCAAATATCAAAATATGAATGACTTTGTCAAGTTTCAACCACATGGTGATTGCTTTCCTGATCTGAAAATACCACGTGATAGGTGGAGTGGCTCAGGAGTCACGCTCGTATTCCAAAGGTACCGCGTTGATTCTCGTTGCGAGTGCTGCATTGTGTCCTTGAGCAAGACACTTTACTTTAATTGCTTCAGTCCAATCAGCTGTAAAATGAGTACCAGCACTGATGGGGAATTAATCTGTGATGGACTATTGTCCCGTCCAGGGGGAGTCATGTGCTCTCATCCGCTTGCGCCATTGAAACCTGGGATAAGCACCGGCTCTATGATGCTCGGTAGTACTCCCCGTAGTACCGTCGGACTGATACCAGCCGTGTTAGTATGGCTGCCATTGGTGATAGGCTGGCCAGGCGAGGGTACAACAAAATCCTATACTCTTCTGTGCTGTTTTAAGCAAGGTGTTAAAAGTATAGGAAAATCTCAGTTTTAAGATCTTTATAAAAAACAAAACCATTTTACCTTTTTTTTTCCCGCCCACAATAATCAGAATCGTATTTGAAGCCCATCCATGTGTTCAAAAACTGTTTTTTAGGTGATTTTATTTACTTTTATCGAAGTACTTTAGACTACTTTCCTTCCGTAAAAATCGTCTGACGAGCTCTTCAAAGAACGGTCAAAGTTCAAAACACTGCCATCCAGGGCTATAACATTTTAGCGGGGGTAATGTTTTAGATTATTTGAAGAAAAAATTAAGATAATAATTTTAAAATACAATTACATAATCTAAACATTTCTTGATTGTTTAATTAATCATTATTATTATTATTATCATAATTATTTTTTTTTTTAAGCAAAACTATTTTTTTTTAAATTATATAAACAAACAAAAAAAATGTCAGCAAAAATCAACTTGCAGTTTAGTGGAACATTTTAAAACTTATTTGCGGGACGTTGAATAATTAATCACAAACCTGCGGTGACTAAGAAAATGGCAATCAAAAATAAATCTCGAAGAACTTTATCCTGTCGTGGTGCTAAATAGGTAAAGATTTTGGGAAAGTTTTTTTGAATAATAATATGGATATGATAATGATAATGATAATGATAATGATAATGATAATAATAATAAAAATAAAATATAATAATAATAATAATAATATATAATAAAAATAATAATAATAACATATAATAATATATAAAGAATTAGTTCAGTGGTCAAGCATGTCCATCTTCAAACAAACAAAAATGGTTAAGAAAACGTTCAAAAAATGTTATGTTTAGGAGATATTCAAGTTTAATGCTCATCCTATCTGTGTAGAAATGACTCGTGTAGCAAGTCTACCATGCAAAGTTGGCGTCTTCATCCTCACATTCTTAACGATTGTTAATGGATTGTAAAGAAAGTTTATTCAATCTTTTTCACCATCTAAATTAAAACTACCCTTCCTAGATTCAGTTTTACTACTTTTTTGACATATTTCATGGTTTTTAAGCCACAAAATCACAGGACAAAATATAATAATAATTAAGATTTTGAGGAATCTGAGGCTATGGCATCACAAATGATACCAAACTTTTAACTTAGTTGTCTCCTTAACGGAATAAGATTTTTGAATGCATTCTTCATTTTTTTGTTTCTTTTGAAGAGCTTTCTTATAAAATGAACTTGAACTAATCCTTTCTTTCCAACTCCGATTGAAACCACCCGGCTCATTGCTTGGAGATTTTCCAAACAAAAGGGAAAACAAAATATATCACACATGGGATAGACCAGGGACAACTCCCTGGGTGAACAGACCTTTGTAAGGAGTAGTAACCAACAATTAGTATATAATCATTTCACTGTAAATGATGTTCATTTTAATCCTGAGATTATTATTTTTTTAATTCTATACTGAATGTCTTTTTTTCCGTCCTGAACAATGGTTTTCAGCCCCCCCCCTCCCCCACCTCCCTTCCAAAATGTATCCGTCCTGAAAAAAAAAGTGGTTCAAAAAAAATAAATGTAGGTAGTTAATTACTATAACCATCTCAGTGTATATAAAAATTAGTGCTGTCACGGCATGGATCTATTACATATCGATTATCGTGGAGAAAATATCGTATCGCGATACTTTTCAAGAAAACGGACTCACGACACAAAATGCTAATATCACTAACTTTACTTTTTTTTATGAATGCAACAAAAAATGATTTGCAGATCTACATGCTGTGTAAATACCATTACTACAATTGATCAAAATATCCGCTGTACGGCGGATTTCAGAGAGCTTAATCTTCCAGCTTGTCAAAAACAACACTCATTTCTGAGATATTACCTGTCTGAGCTTCCGCTTCGCTGAATTTAATGAAAGGAACTATTGTTAACCAGCTTAATCACACAAGTGCGGTGTATTTGCTTGCTATATTTGTTCAGGATAGTGGAGCAGAAATCTTACTAAGCAACAATAGTTGGCTGTTTATTGGCATTTAAAGGTAAAGGATTTGTCTGGAGTGGGCATGCATGACTACCTTAATCGATAGTCAAGTCATAGAAATATTTTCAGAACAGAGCCTAACAGCCTTAACGCCTCATGTAACAGACGACATGATCGCGTGACTATTATGTTCATCACGTATGTGTTTGGTAATTCAGTCAACGCGTCCATGAATCATCAAAGTGAGTACCTGAGAGGCATGTTCTGGGCCAATTTTTCAATCTTTTTGCCATTTACACTAGAACATGCCAGTGTGGGGTGACAGAGCACAATCTTTAATTAGATTTTTATTTTATTTTATGTTTCACGCTATTTTTGCACATTTTTAAAAGCCTAAACTTGACATTTATTTTAAACACCATAACGTTAGAATTGTAACGTACGAAGTAGCCTAGCCTAGTTGCATGAAGATTTCTAAGTTGCGTATTAGTTTTTGGTATCGAGATATGTCGTGAGAGGCATATTTCATGTCGTGGGAAAAAAGATCCCGATAATCGACATGTCATGACAGCACTAATAAATATATGAAAAAAACATGTTTTTCCAATGAACTTTACTTCCTTCCAAAATGTGGCAAAAAATACTTGATCAAAAATAATGCCAACAACACATAATTAGTATTCACTGATGCATGATTAATCTAACCTAAATGTTGAACGGCAAAAAAAAGAGGACATAATTAAAATCAATGCTGTGATGTCCAGTATTCAACTCTTCTTGTATTAAATGTTATATTTCATCTACAGCCCACCTGAGCTACAAAATTGCTATTCAACACAAGAGGTGAATAATTGGGTTAAATAGGACAAAAAATCAAAATAAAAGATTCTTGGATTAATGAAATACTCATACGCCCCCTCCTCTTCTGCTCTGCAAAATCTTAAAAACGAGCAACAACATTAAAAAACATTAACAAACAACACCATTAAAAACACAAGGAAATGATTTCAATCAACGCATTCATCGCAAATGTCGTCAACAATCCAATTAATTCACTTAAAACTGGAATATCGCCAACAAAAAGTGGTTTTGCAGACATCCTCAAAGGCCATAATGAAGAGTTGTCTCTTTCCCAGAGTACTTGCAGATTGAATTAAAATAATCAAACAATGCAATCTTTCTGTCGTTCAAAACAAAGACAATCAAATAAAGATACACTTAAAGTCAATTCCTTTATACTGAGAATAACATTCTTTCTTCAAAACCAATATAACAAAACGTCTTTTAGATCATTTCTAAAAACCTTAGGTGGATAACCACCCTTGCAGAAAAATTAGGTTGCCGCAAGCTTACAATAAGCTAACATTTTTTAGTTTGGGCAAACTTGCTGCAACCTTGCGGCAAGCTTGCAGCAAACTAGTATTTGGGACAAATGCAAACTTGTTAGCTTGCGCAAGCTGACAAATATTTGTGCAAGCTAGCAAGCTTGCATTTGTCCCAAATACTAGCTTGCTGCAAGGTTGCAACAAGCTTGCGCAAGCTAAAAGTGTTACCTTGTCGCAAGCTTGCTGCCAACAACAGCAAACAACAAAGGCAGCCAACAACACATATAGGAGCAAATAGCCTGAGTGTGTTTTTTTGGGGTCTTTGCAAATTTGTAGGAATTTCACTTGGTGTTTGCTTAGCCTATGCTTAGGCTCACTACCACAATGAACAGACATGAGTACATACAGAAATAGGTGTTTGCTTAGCCCATGTAGCTATGCTTAGGCTCACTGCCACAATGAACAGACATGAGTACATACAGAAATAGGTGTTTGCTTAGCCCATGTAGCTATGCTTAGGCTCACTACCACAATGAACAGACATGAGTACATACAGAAATAGGTGTTTGCTTAGCCCATGTAGCTATGCTTAGGCTCACTGCCACAATGAACAGACATGAGTACATACAGAAATAGGTGTTTGCTTAGCCCATGTAGCTATGCTTAGGCTCACTACCACAATGAACAGACATGAGTACATACAGAAATAGGTGTTTGCTTAGCCTATGCTTAGGCTCACTGCCACAATGAACAGACATGAGTACATACAGAAATAGGTGTTTGCTTAGCCTATGCTTAGGCTCACTGCCACAATGAACAGACATGAGTACATACAGAAATAGGTGTTTGCTTAGCCTATGCTTAGGCTCACTACCACAATGAACAGACATGAGTACATACAGAAATAGGTGTTTGCTTAGCCTATGCTTAGGCTCACTACCACAATGAACAGACATGAGTACATACAGAAATAGGTGTTTGCTTAGCCTATGCTTAGGCTCACTGCCACAATGAACAGACATGAGTACATACAGAAATAGGTGTTTGCTTAGCCTATGCTTAGGCTCACTACCACAATGAACAGACATGAGTACATACAGAAATAGGTGTTTGCTTAGCCTATGCTTAGGCTCACTACCACAATGAACAGACATGAGTACATACAGAAATAGGTGTTTGCTTAGCCTATGCTTAGGCTCACTACCACAATGAACAGACATGAGTACATACAGAAATAGGTGTTTGCTTAGCCTATGCTTAGGCTCACTACCACAATGAACAGACATGAGTACATACAGAAATAGGTGTTTGCTTAGCCTATGCTTAGGCTCACTGCCACAATGAACAGACATGAGTACATACAGAAATAGAAGCAATCAAGCCAAAACAAAACAAAAAAAATTATACTTTTTTAGGGTCTTGTTGCAAATTTGTAGGAAATTCACAAGAGGTGATCACATGCACTCATTGTCACACTTAATGAACATCTGTACATAGGTAAGTTCACACACCATCGCAACAGGGTTCTTCTGATGAACATACAACTGCCATCATAATATTGAAGAAAGAGGTATTATTACTGTTGGGACAAAAATTACTCACAAATTTGAAATAGCATTTCCACCACCTACCCGTTTCAATGTTAAATGCACTTTGCAAAACACATGCTAAAATGCCACTTCCAAAATTGATCAAGGGGCCCAATCTGCCCCAACTATACTTATGGCTGCGATAGAACACAGTGGATATCTTAGATCAATGGATATTTTATATCATTGTTTGTTTGTTGAGGGGTATACAACACAGTGAGTCAGAGTCAATCTATAGCAACAATTAAATCAAAAATGCTATTCATAAGAAGGGGATAGAGATGAATATGAAGCGAGGTATATGACAGGAAAAAAATGGGATCTTAAATCGATGTTGATTTTGAATGGTCTTTGGTAGAGACAGTACATACAGGTGCAAGTACGGTATTTGATCTTTCTAGGGTCCCACAATATTGCTCCTTCACTTTTCAGCTGAGTGCTCCTTTAAATCACAACCATGTAGAAGATTAATCCACCAGCTTCTTTTAAGAAATGTTTAATCAATAAACGAACGACTCACATGTATCTCTTTATAAAGTGCTCATTAAACATGGACTTCTGTCCATAGAAAAGCAGACATTTGATGGGCTAATGAGCCTGCTACTGACGTCAATCAGATCTGAGGATTAACAAGCAATCAAAAAGTGGTCCTTGAACCTACTTAAACCAAGGAATGAAAACAATGAGGAATTACCAAATAAAACTAGTAAGATGATGGTTAATAGCTCCACTGATTAAATCATAATCATTCTTTTATTGATTATATATATATATATATATATATATATATATATATATATATATATATATATATATATATATACATATATATATATATAGTACAGGCTATATAAGAAGTACTGCATTTAAATTTGATTAAAGGACTATGAGTACATGAATTGGCTATATATTTGAAATCTAAAAACAAATTCCAAAATTTACATTAAAAACATAAAGAAATTGAACATGAACTAGAGCCTTTTTGGTATGCTAATTCTCTACATAAAACTTGATTTGATTCTTTCCCTCTGCCACAATTCTTTTAGAATTTTCTTTTTTTTCTAGGAAGGGCATACATTGGATCTTTACAATATCCTCAATCAATCATCTCACGAAGGAACAACATTTCATGTATGTTCAGTGGATGTTTGTTTGTTTGATGAGGGTTTAACGGCACTACAACAACGAGGGTCAAATTGTGCCTGAGAGGTTAGATCATTCCAGAGGTAGGAAGAAAAGAAAATAGGGTGAGATTGAGAGAAACACAAGAACTTAATGCCAGTGAATGTAATTAAAGGAATATTCCCATGGATTTTCATTTTTTCATATATAGAGAAAATTTGTAGAAACAAAGTGGTGAAAAATCTATGTTAACATCTTATTCCATTTAGAAGTTATAACAATTTAAATAGTAGAAATTTTTCTTAAAAACACCTTGTACAATAAACAGTATGTCCTTCAGCTTGGTGATGTCATCAAGGCATTTCCAGCACAGTTTTCTTATAAATTTTATCACACTTTTTTTTACATTTACTGAACAGCATTTTTGATTCATTATAGAGATAAATGGATTATATAATTTACAAAAAAGATTTGTTTTTTTCTTCAAGTATATATCATTTTCAATGAGTAAAATCCATATCATTTTCAATGAGTAAAATCCAAATCATTTAAAAAAAAATACAACAAATTTTTTGTTGAAATTGCTCTATGACATCACAGATGTTGCCAATCAGTCACTTTTGTCCAAATTCAAGCATACTTTAAGAATTTGTAACTTCTAAACGGAATAAGATATTTACATACTTTTTTGACCAGTTTGTTTCTAAAACTTTTCTCTGTCGTATATAAAAAATGAAATCCATGGGCATATTCCTTTAAGAAAAACGATTTCAAGAATGACATAAATTGTGCTTTTAGCTAACTTGCGATTCACATCACAAATTTTGTGAACATTGAAAAACTTGCAGCGTTTGCTCTGTTTAGCTGATAAATGAACTCTAGCTGTCATCCATCCATTAACAACTTCAACAATCCCAAATTCTCAAATTGGTTTTCCTTGATATTTGAAATTAGCGACGCCACTGATGGTGCACATTGTATATGTGTTATCACGAAAGCTTTATATTTTCCTCACGCCATCTTACTTTAAAATTGGAAAAGTTGACCCCTTCTCACTCGTCACAACTGTCTCCAAAATAATAAAGAAGATATGATACTAATAAAATAATATTAATAAAATATAATACAATTTTTTTTTTTATATTATAATATCTTACCAGTCTCCAAAATAACAAAGCAAATATAATATTAATAATATATTATAATATTAAAATAATATTTATATAAATATTATTACAAATATAAATATTAATATTATAATACCTTACCACCGTATTCAAATAACATAGAAAATATCATATTAATAATATATGATATCAATATAATATTAATATAAATTTTAATACAAAAATAAATATTGATATTATATTTTGTTATCCTTTCACTTCAGACTTTTCATTTTCTGATCTGTGAATTGAACTACTCCCTCTTCTGGTGCACTGCACTACATAGCTCTTACTTGCCCATCTGTGTAGCTTTTTCAAAGTGACCATGTCAACAACTTCAAACATAGAACCGCTCCAATGACTAATCTTATCATGGGTTTTTCGCAAGTAAAGGTGGGTATGCTTGTAAATATAAGGGATTCCTGCTGGTACACTCACTGTAAGTATCACTACACACTGTGCAACATAGTCACCTGATGAAGTGACCCTTCTAGATAATAATTATCAGGAAGTCCTCGTAACAATAAACTTGCAACAGTGTTAAAGTTCAATATTGCAAAAAACATGCACATCCATTTCTTCTTGCGTCACAAAGTCTAGAAATGGAGCCATAAACTTTTAGTTTAAAGCTCCGTGACCACTTACAGGATGCAAAACAGGATGGATCAGTGATGGACCCCCACCCCATCCCCCTGTCACCCCACACACTTTTCTGCAAATCTGTAGTACCATTCCAAACACAAATCTCCCACATTTTTCTTGACCTATATGAATGCCTGTTTCCTAAAAGTTAAACACATACAAAACATAAAATATCCACTACAAAATATTGTTTTATTAAAAACTTATCACAAAAATTAATTTGGGAAAAGATTTCAGTGCCTGAAAATGTAATATTTAATAAGCCTAATATTTAATAAGCATAATATGTATCAGAAATAATGATCCAATTAAAGTACATGAAAGCAAACATGACCCAATTTCAGACTTCAAATACAATCAGCACTAATTTTATCGCGACATTTCGTCAGTCTCAAAAACTTCCAATTTGATGCACATCTGAGCTTAAGAACACCGACCAATTTAAGACTGAATAGCCTGCAGCCAATCGCATCATGTTATTTAAAGATTTGCAAGGACTAGCAATAATCCTGTAATTTCATTAGTTGCCCATTAAAATGGTTCCCTAAATAAAACAAAATGCCGTCTTGTCAGATATGAACTTCCGAAGCTGCAGCTGCTGTCATCTGTTTACAGATAGGTTGATTTTTTATTAGATGCTGCCTTTAATGGAGAGCATAGAGAGAACTAAATCTAAACATGGGCTTTCATGTTCCCATCAGTGCTTATACCCAGTTTAAATGGCATAAGCAGGAGAGATTCAAGAGAACACATGACTCCTGGATAGGGCGCCAGTCCATTGCAGATTAACTCCCCAACAGTGCTGGTACTCATTTTAAAGCTGAGTGGACAGTGAAGCAAATAAAATGTCTTGCTCAAGAAAACAATGGCAGCACTCATGACATTGGGTACCTTTCACATTTCTCCTTAACCACTAAGCCACTGCACCTCTATAGAGAACAAAAATAATCACCACAAAATTTGAGCACTGACATCACATCTCATCAAAGTAACAGCTCCCTGGTACAATACTATTTTCAAAACACTTCAAGAATTGGTTCAGGGGTCAAGCATGTCCATCTTATATAAAAGAGGACTTCAAAAGAAACAAAAATTGTGAAGGAAGAATTTAAAATCTTATTCCGCTAAGAAGATATTTGAGTTTGAAGTTTGGTACCATTTGTGTAGAAACGACTAAAATCAGACAAGTTGTGATGTCACTGCCTCAGATTCCTCAAATTTATTATGTTTGTTTGTTTGATGAAGGCTTAACGGCACCACGACAACGAGGGTCAAATTGTGCCTGAGAGGTCAGATCATTCATTCTAGAGGTAGGAAGAAACAGGGGGAGAATGAGAAAAATACAGGAACAAAGTGTCAGAAAGCTGTGATCGAGAGAGGTGACATAGGTGGAAAAAACAAGGTAGAGAGAGGGGGTGGAAGAGGAAAATTAAATATGGTTGTAGAGGGAAGCATGATGAAGGAAGGAGATAATTTTATTTGGAGGGTTTTTCTGGAAGAACGCAGCAATTGAGTTGTGGGGAGCGAGGGAAGCTCTGGGAAGGTTGTACAGGGGCAAGCAAGGAGAACATGATGGACTGTGAGGATGCAATGGCAAATGTTGCAGAGGGGTTGGGGGAGCCAATAAGGAGGTGGGAGTGAGTGAGGTGGGTGTGACCTATTCTAAGATGGGTAATATGAACGTTGTCAATACGAGAGACGTTGTTGATGGTGGGTTTGATCGGAATGGTGGACTGGATAACGTGGAGTTTATTATTAATTTGGGAGTTCCATGAGGTTTGCCAGTGGTCACGAACAAGAGAAGCGATAAGCAGTTTGATGTCAGAAAGGGTTTTGGGAAAAGGGGTAGTGGGGAGGTTGAGGGCAAGCTTAGTGGCTGCATCAGCCCTGTCATTGCCAGGGATGGCAACATGGCTGGGTATCCAGAAGAAAATAATACTTTTTCTGCAGAGGGTGGGCGAAAGGAGTTTCCGGAGGAGGTGGGATGTGAAGTTATCCCATTTAAGATTAAGTAAAGAAGTAAGAACAGCCTTTGAGTCGGAGAAAATGGCAAAGTGGCTGAGCGGAGAGTACTCAATAAAGTCGAGGGCAAGGAGAATGGCCTTAGCTTCGGCAGAAAAGATGGATGAGAAGTCAGGAAGTCTGCTACTGAGGGTGATGTCTTGGATGATGGCAGCAGCAGCTGTCTTGTTGCCTTCCTTGGAGCCATCAGTATAGATGGAAGGTGTAGTTTGAGAGTGTCTTTGATTTGGTTGTGAAGATTGATGAAGAGGTTAGGGTGGGTTTAATTCTTTATGTATTCTATATTTTGTCCTACAATTTTTTGGCTTACAAACCATTGCAATGTTAGGAAAGTCGTCAAACAGAATCTTGTAAGGATAATAAAAATAAAAATATACCACCTGAAAAAGTTTGAGGGAAAATGATTTAAATAGGAAAAAATTAAATAAATATATTTCTTTAAATACATTAACAATTGTCAAAGATATATTGACAGGTACAAAAGTTTTTGTTCAGCCACTGACCGAAGAGAGCAATAAATTCTGAGTTTAATGGTGTTTTCAAGTTATGGGTAAGTTATCATCAATTTTAATTTATTGAAAAAATGTGATGTACGAACAATGTCCCAAAAAGCTTGTTTTTTCATATTTCTCCCTTTACTTTCAGAACTTGAAAATGTTCAAAGTACCTTTTCAGATTGAAATTGCTAGGGGTGTGGTAAGATCAAATCCTCTTCATTAGAATTATCTTCGCTTTTTCCAAGAGAAATGGCAGAGGGTTAAAAACAATGGATTCACATATGAGAATAGAGACTGACCCATTCGTACATCACAAGAGTAACACAAAAATTTATATATTTGCACAAAAATCTTCAAAACCTGTTAAATGGCAAATTTTAACCAATTTTTGTTGTTGTTGCTTTCTTTATGTTTTTGGGGATTCCAAATCAATTTAGCTAATGTTGCTTCTACCTGTCTATATACCTGTAGGAATTTGAGGATAATTGCACCAACCTTTCATAATAGACTTACTACACCAGTCATTTCTACAAAAAAAAGAGTTTCAAACTTGAAAATCTCCTTCACAGAATAAGATTTTTGAATTGTTTCTTCACCATTTTGTTTCTTTTTAAGTCTTCTTTCATATAAGATAATTTGCTTAACCACTTGTGTTAATTTTATAAAAACAATATCAGCTTATTTTCAAATATATAAGAGTAAAATACTTGTATCTGTTTTCCAACTCCTTCTTACTTGTTATATGTAAACAAGGTGCACATGTGTAACCGAAGGTACAGCATGTCATAAGGAAAGTTAGAAAATGGTATTGTCTAATCGTTGTCACAATAGTGACCAAACAATCAGAACCTGTAACAAACTGATACACAGACAATCATATACACTGCATTTCTATACAGTATACCTTAAAGCTTATTATAAATCTCTTTCAAATTAAGCAAAAAATTACTTTAAATATATGCAAATTTTACCTCTCGGTGAAACTTATAGTATTCCTATTACATAAACAAGACTTCTTTTTTCTGAATTTGCTTTTCTTTTTTACAAAGATCGAGAAGAAACTTTCCAAAGTAATGAAAAACTAAACAACAAAAGGTCTTCAAGATGCTACAATTTGCCCTCTGATTGCAAAATGTAGGACACCAGGACACAAACCTATGGTAGGTATGCCTATTACAGAAACAATGCTTTTTCCTGAATCGCCATCCTTCCTTACAAAGATAACGGAAAACTAACCAAAAAAAGAAGGTCTTTTTAACTCTATGAAGATGTAACACTTTGCCCTCTGATAGCAAAATGTAGAACACTTGACACAAATAATAACATTTGTGGCAGTGAATCTTAATTCAATAAACTATTCCACTCAAAACAAGCCAGCACCCCAATACAAACAAACACATCTGTGTGTGACTTCACATTTCCTTCAAAAAATAGAGAAAGAAGTCAGAAAATTAAGCTATTCATTTAATCAAATAACAAATTCTATTCTAGGCCAAGTTAAGAAACTTGGCTGAATGACTTGAATAGAATAACTTCACAATTGAGCAATGAAATTTCAAAGGCATTGTCAAAATACAATCCCAATCTTAAGGAAAGTGAAGAGGAAGTTTTTTACGTTACACGTCTTATTAGCTGTGAACTTCCTGTAGGCAATACAGTATCATTGAGTAAATAAAATAATGTTCATATAAGCAGCTGTTAATACAGTGGAAGGTCATTTATTTCCTGTCGCTAATATATAATGTAAATTTGGCTGATAGCCCTGAAAAGTGTTCATTTGCTAGATACATTACAGTACATAGTGCTAACTTGCTAATAACCTTCAGTGCTAATTTGCAAGTAACTCAACATTTTTCTTTCTAGCATAGCCTACACTATATTGCTCGTTTGATAGTAGCATTGAACAAAAGTCTGCTAAAAAAACCAAATTTATATTAGAAAACGTTTTCTAACTATCCTGTACAGTAACAGTTAACTAGTTATAACCTGTTACAGTACTTACCAAGTTTGCTAGTAATGTTAAATGAAATTGAATATCAGGAAATAGGAAGCACAGTGCTTGCTGTTACAAGGAGCTGGCGGCTGAAAAGTATTTTCCTTGAACACAATTTTAGTGCAGATGCTACGAATTTGCAGATTAATTCAAATTATTTCTCATAAATAAAGTAATTTTTCAATGACTTGAGTATCAAAAATTTGACATGTCTTATTTCAAATTTTCTTTTCAAATTTTCCTTTTCAAATTTCCGTTGCCCCCACCCCAAAGTGATTTTTTTTTTAATGATTAACCACATGAAAGGACCGCACAAAGACTTCAACAAGAATCTACTTATCACATATAAAAGCGCTCGCGAAATTATAATATGCGCTGGTAAAAACATAGCATGATAGAAAACATTTCCGACATTAGAATTTGAAAACCTCCCTGTAAAATTTGTAATCACAATCTTGAAAAATTTCAAACTGCTGACGTTGTACCAATAAAGATCGAAAATTGAATGATGCATGGAATTTACTGCAAAATATCATGTTTTAGAGAGCAATTATATATCCCAATTGGGAAACTGCGACAGCTGATAAAGGACTGACAACAACCTGTGATTGCAACCACTAATTATCTGGGAGGAAGTTACTCATTAGAACATGTAGGGGTGTTAATTAGAACACCTAGCTTCATCCAGAAAGGGACAGGGTGTCACTGACTAAAAGGCGCAGGGTGTCACTGACTAAAAGGGGCAGGGTGTCATTGACTAAAAGGAGCAGGGTGTAACTGACTAAAAGGGACAGGGTGTCACTGACTAAAAGGGGCAGGATGTCACTGACTAAAAGGGGCAGGGAGTCTTTGACTAAAAGGGGCAGGGTGTCACTGACTAAAAGGGGCAGGATGTCACTGACTAAAAGGGGCAGGTGTCACAGACTAAAAGGGGCAGGATGTCACCGACTAAAAGGCGCAGGGTGTCACTGACGAAAAGGGGCAGGGTGTCACTGACTAAAAGGGGCAGGGTGTCACTGACTAAAAGGGGCAGGGTGTAACTGACTAAAAGGGGCAGGATGTCACTGACTAAAAGGGGCATGGTGTAACTGACTAAAAGGGGCAGGATGTCACTGACTAAAAGGGAAAGGGCAGGATGTCACTGACTAAAAGGGGCAGGATGTCACTGACTAAAAGGGGCAGGATGTCACTGACTAAAATGGGCAGGGTGTCACTGACTAAAAGGGGCTTTTTTAAGGCATTGAAGACAAGTTTAAAAGCACTTGAAAAGTAAATAAGAGAGTGATCAATAGAAAAATTTTTATTAGGGGAACTGTAATCAGCTAGAAACGAAGGCAAAATCTTAGTGCTCTATAAAAAGGGGCATGGTGGAGGCAATGAGGGGGGGGGGGAGACATCCTTCTGTAAAAGTAAACCTAGTGGCCTGGATCTGTGGACAGGTACCAACAACTTGGGGGCTTTATTAGAAGAAAATATGTTATAAACCATCATTTTGTTTCATCAAAATTGGAATGTAATCACCATTTAAAACATGCAGGGGTGCTAA
Source organism: Chiridota heheva (assembly GCA_020152595.1). NCBI lineage: Eukaryota > Metazoa > Echinodermata > Holothuroidea > Apodida > Chiridotidae > Chiridota > Chiridota heheva. The sequence goes on along the minus strand of JAIGNY010001799.1, from coordinate 1,689,791 downwards.
TTGAATATGGATAGAAGCTAATTAATGAATATGGATATACTGTACTGTAAATGAATTCACATTGCCTCTGCTATGAGGGAGTCTAGATAAACATTTATTCCAATATTTTCTTGTCTTACAAAAATGTTTTTCCAGGAATTCTGAGCATGTGGTCAGTACTGAAATGTTTCACTCCTCTTTTTAGAAATTGGCTGGTTGGTAACATTCCAATCTGAACCACCAGAAGATACCCAATGAACTACTGACCTGCCAACAAAGAATGAAACAAGATGACTGTAACATGGCCCAGTTTAGAAAACATTTATTTATAGTTGTGATAAAACTTATCTCTTGAGATGGATTAGAGAGGCACAGTCTATCACTGCAGGAGTGTTCTCACTTATCATGGTCATGATTCACCGACATTAAAGATTGTAGAAAAAAAAAAACCTAATGTGCAAACACCTACCTTGATCGAAAAGGGTAATGGGTGTCACTCACCAAAAATATGCATTTATAGGGTATCAAGGACACTTCTAAGGGCAGGTTTAAGAGGACTTGAAATGTAAATATCAGGAGAAACCAATACAACAAGTAGTTTTCTGCATCTTTTTATATTGAAAATGTAATCAGCAAAGAAAGCAAAATAGTTCTCAAAAGTATGTTTTTTAACAAAATGTTGAGTGCTGAGTGATAAGGGGTAACGTGGAGCAAGCACCCCTCCAAAAAGCACAACTAGGGTGGGGTGGGGGTAGGGTGGGAGAACTGATCACAGGTTTAAATGAATCAGAAGTCTAAAGGTAAGTCTTTTTAAATCCCAAATGTAATCAAGCAGCCCAATTGTTTGCGCAATATAAACAAATTAAAACAGGACATTGCATAACTAACGTGATCACAGGATACTCATTTTTTTAAATATTTCATCAGCGGATCTGATCGCCTGCTCCATAAATCATAATCCCACTCACCTGGGATCAAGATCAATTGACTGTGATCAGATCTGGCGAGCTGGCACTCTCACAGTAAAAAATCAAAGGATCTGATCGCCTGCAATGGGTCTGATCGCAATCTCCTACTTAAGTGTAAACAGACTCTATGGTACTTGTGACAATAAACATGATTCCAAGACTCATTAAACAAGGTTTGAAGTAAATTAGAACTATTCAAAGCTTTAATTAGACTACACAATAAACTTCCAAGGGTTGAAGAACGTGTTTACTTCAATCAGGAACTGTCTTCAAGGAACCGTTATGGCACTTCAACTCAGCTAAAACATGACTGCTCCAAGACAATGAGATGAGCTTACAAAACCACAAGTATGGATAAAAATAGCCAAATGCACCATCAATCACCACCATAAAATGCAGCTGAATATGAAGGGATGTTCAGCTGATGGCATTAGGAATGTCTTAAGTTAACCTCAAGGGTCAGACAGAGGTGACTGACCAGTATGGTTGTTACAGACACAAGGGCAGGAATGGGACAACCCTAAAAAAACCAGCAAGAATAATCACCAGCCTACCAATAACAGATATGATAATGATAATTAATCATGTTTGTTGCAGAACAACAATTACACACAACTAGAGCGCTAATGGCTCTTGGCTGATTTTCCAAGTGAATGCCAATTAAGTTATTAGCTATAATTGGCAGAGGCAAAATTACAAGATTTTCTGAGTAAAGTGCTTTATGATGCCACAGGAAGAAGGGAGATGACAAAATTACTCTAGTGCCAAAATTACTCTAGTGCCAAAATTAGCACTGTTCATTATTTCTAAGAAGATGATAAATCAGGTTTTTTTTTTTATTATCAAAACAGAATTATTTCAAAGGGACTGCAAAGATAATCTCAATATAACTGAGAACATAAATAAGTCAAAAGATATCATCAACAAATGGCTCACATGTACAAAAAGTTCATTGGAAGTTTAAAAAGAAAAGATAATCTAAAATACAAGTTCAAAAGATACCATTACTAAATAACTGAAAACGTGTACAAAAAAGCTCATCTGAAGTTAAAAGACAACCAGAACCAAAAGGTTTTGTGGTTCCTATAGTTCTTATTCATAAGCTGATTATTTTGCAAAATTTGCACTTACTGTCATTGCATATTATGAAATATTTGTTCCAGGATACCCACCATGCAGATCAGTGCAAATGTTGACAATATTAGCAATTTACACAATAATTAACAAGATTATAATAGCAAGTATGATGCAAAAACAATTGCTCATTTATCCAATTGCAAGAATTTGTCAGTTAGCCCCACCTATTCATTTATATTCACTACCACAACATTATAACATATGTACAGACCATGCCCCATTTTATACCTGATGTAGCATAAATCTGATGTATTGTTCATGTGATACAGTATGGTGTTTACATCATATAGCACTTTCACATTAAGCCACACCCACCATGCATATTAATGACATCTGCTGATAACATAAGCATGTACACAATTACCAACAAAATTACCATGCCCAATATGATGCAAAACAGACATACAGTTGCTCATTTATCATTTTTTCAAAATTTTCACTTTAAGCCCCTCCCACTCATTAATAGCAAGATATCACCACCAAAAACAATAAGGCACATCTACATACCATGGGCTTATATGTGTACCCAATATGACATGATTCCAGTTTACCGTTCTTGAGATACCATGTTTACAAGCTCTTTTTAGCAAAATCATATTAAGCCCCACCAACTGTGCATATTAATGAAATTCAACGTTTTTACAACATTAACATGTACACACCAAGCTAACATCATAATGATCCCAAATAAAACAGACATGCGGTTGTTAAAATATGAGCATGTTAAGATTTGTGTATATCATTCATGAGATACATGCATCATGTTTACAAGTTCTTCAACAAAGTCATATTGAGACAATGAACATGTACACACCAGTTAACATTTTAATTAAACCAAATATGAAACAAAACAGACAAGCAATTAAAACATGAACATTTTAAGATTTTTACATTAAGTCCCGCCTACTTATTAATATGCATGATATCACTTTCAAAAACAATAGAGTACATCTATGGACCATGGGCTATCTGTGTACCACATATGACATGAATCCAGTGTATCGTTCTTGAGATATTGCATTTACTAACTGGCCATCACAAACATACACACACATACTGTACTGTACATACACCCACACACCATCATGACAGGATAGGTTCCTGATGGTATTGCATCAGAACCAAAAAAATGGATAATCTAAACCAGAGCATCACTGATTGCAGATGAGAATTTTATAATCAAATTCTTTATATTTCTGTCCTAAATTTCTGTCACTGAAAATCATCAAACTGACCAATTTCAGAGATTAAGTTTGAAACTTCTTTGTCATACTCAACTGCTCCCATTCAAATAACGTTGGTGGAGATTTGAAAAGCAAGAAAATAACAACTTAACATACAGTAAGGAGATTATAGGTTTTATGTCACAAAATATATATTTTTTTTAATTTCTATTGTTTATTACAAGGCCTACAATTTAAAAATGATATAAATTGCCCAACTTTTACTGATTTAGATGAAAATGTTTATTATTTTTATTTTTTGTAGCATATTTTCTTCCAGTAAAGCTTAAATTAAATTACGCTCAACTACCCGTCCATACAAATATTTCATTTTCCATGAAGTTTCATACAAAGTTGCACTTGCAATTGGAACAAGAATAAGTATCATTACTGGGGAAACAATTTATTGAGATAAGGAATATAAGATTTCCAAATAATATCTTTTAAATAAGCAATAAATCATATACCATAGTGGTATATGTTGGTTAATGCATGATGGGTAGTTTGATCATAAAAGCTGGTTAATTCACTGATGTCTATTCATGCATGATGGGCAGTCCCATTATGACCACTGTTTAATTACCTAATGTCTATTCATGCACAATGGGCTGTTTGATTGGAAAGAAAAGGTGAGCTTGTGTGAAACATGACACCATGGTATATCTCCAAAAAAACTCTATAAGTATAACACTATAACATCCATGATGTAGTAGCTCAACATATATTTTGTAGTGGGTATAAGCCTGTTTATGTGAGTGGCTTTTTAATTTGAGTAGGCTGGGGTTGTTAGGAATATGTCAGCAGGTCAGTGTCATTGGAAGTGAGGAAGGGGGCTGGGAGATTCATTCACCATCCCCAATTAATTGCAGACCTGTAATAAAAATTGATGCCATATTTTCGCCATTGCAAGTAAAGAAATTAATCAAAGTGTTCCCCAGCCTGGTGACCCACCATAGTGCCATAGAGGCATTATGCACCAGCATCCAAAGGCAGTGGAGGCCAGTGACTTGCCCCACCACCCCTACTATTATTATTATTTCAAATATTGAAAACTGCATTAAGCCTAGTATAGCTGCACTAGTACCCAAATTTCTTGGTCTTTGGGGGGGGGGGGAGGGGGTTAAGACCCGAGAAAATTTCCACATAGGCCTACAAGCAGAAAATTAACCTAATGTCCAAGTTGTTCCTAATCAAAAAATCTCAAACTATCGGGAAATACCCTTTAATTTTGGGAAATTGTCTTTAAATTTTCAGGATTGAAGGATTAGTTCAGGGGTCCATCAAAAAATATTCATTCTGAAGAATATCAAACATATAATACTTATATTTATCAATTTGGTTCAACAACACCAATGAGCAGAATAATTTCTCATGCCCACTCTTTCAACTATCAAGAGCTGTAGTTGCCAAGTACAGTTATATTTTATCATTTATACTTATAAGAGAAAATTTAAGCTCGAAAATGCTTTTCTACTAAATAACATGATACTTAATTGTCTCAGAAGAGAAAAGAAACATTCTCAGTGATGGGCTTAACTGCAAAAAAAAAAAAAAAACAATCTGTATAATGAAAATTCAAATATTTCTATGATTACCCATTTGGAACAAGAATTTTTTTGTATCAAGAAAGGATTCCAACTATTTTGAATATTAAATACACTTCATACCAGAAAGTATGAATTGTGATATATCTCTCTTAAAACAGCTTCTTCCATGGTTGTTGTTTATCTTTACTTGTCATCTTTGTTTTATACCACATGTTCAATGGATAATATAGTTATCAAGGGTAGAACAATCCATGACACTGCATAAACTGCCAGCAAGAAGAATTTGTTTATTTACCTTGCATCTCTCTATACTATGTACAGGTGAGCTCCAGTAGGAATTATATGCTGCTAAAAACGTCATAGCAAACTAATCAAATGAAGGGCTAATAGGGCTAACAACTCAAGGTGCCCTAAGATTTGAGCCCAGACAGCAGGTGAAGGTGATGTTGTAATATTCAGTAGTTTGTGTTGCAGGCACGTTCTGTACCCAAAATAATATACAGACCCCTAGGCTTTGCTGCCCGCCCTGCCCCTCTGTGGGCCCGACCTGCCCCCTGGGGGTCCGCCCTGCCCCCTTGGGGTCCGCCCTGCCCCTCATGAGAAAATATAACATGGCTACAGAACACAGAATGATAGCATAGTAAGCAATTGTCCCGCTTTGGCTTATGAATGGTCCTTTTCAATCAAAATAGTTTCATTCTGAGGTATGATTATAGTAAAATCCCAAAGCTTCTTCACCATGGGATTAAGCCTTAAGGGGTCCCAGGACTACATGCCAAAAAGACACAGCGCTTCGTGCACGCATTAATGTACCCCTCAACAAGTCTAGCACCCTGCCCTTTTTAAATCAAGCTAGGGATCTGATATACATATTGGTTTACAACAATCATTTATGTTGAACTGCAAAAGATCAGACAACTTCAGCAGTGATCAGATATCCCATGTTTTGTTGTTTTTGTTTGTTTTGTTGTCCGGGACAACCAAAACACTTACATGGACAGATATACTGTAACTTATGTACAGTTTACCAAGTGAAACCAGTTTCTTAGATGAGTTTATATTGCACTGACATATCATGGAACAGGAACTAGGGCTCAGATACGATATCTTGATTATTGCAATAATGCTCTTTCCACAATATCAAAAAATACCCTGACCTGATATGCCATTTTAATGTATAAACTGCATATTGTAACAAAAGTGTGAAACAGAATTTCAGAAACATTTCAGATGATTAAAATTTTACCAAAATAATTGCAGCAAATCTGATTCTTTTATGCTTCCTTTTCTTATATCTTTAATTTTATGAAAAAATTGACATCTGCATGTTGAAAACCAGCTCAGTTTTTCAATGTTAATAATCACAACATAGATATCGCGACACGGTGAGTATCGCGATATTTTTGTTCATGATAATCGATATCTAATTTACCTACATTGTGACAGCCTTAACAAGAATTATGCTTGATTTATGAAACCCTGGACTTCAGCTCTTCAAAAAAATCTACTCCATCATAAACTTTGCCCTCCTGCAACCTCTTATCTCAAAGACAAATTAGTGCTTCCAATTGTATTCCAATGTAAGGCACATCTTACACACTCCAGAGAAACAGAGTAAACACAAAGGAGAAAAATAAACAAATAACTTTGAAGACACCAACAAAAACTATTTATCTGACTAGCTTGGCAACATCAAACAAGGTCCATTAGAATTAAGAATTTGACTGATAGGCTTTATCCAATCAGGGAGCTGTTACTTAGACGTCCAATCAACTATAGAGGACCATTTTAAATGCAAAGTTGACTGAAGTTTTCTGTTAAATGCAAATTTGTGAATATCCTTGTCAGACCCCTAACCAAAAAACAGAAGGTTTTGTGTTTGTGATGCTTCTTTTCATATGCTGATTGATTTGCAAGTTTCGTATTAGCTGTCATGTCATTGCATATCATGAAATATTTGTTCCAGAATATTTATTCATAAGCCACAACCATAATGCATTATGCAGATCAATAGAATAGACAATAATTAACAATAATATCAAAGCAAGTATGATGCAAAACAGACATAGGGTTGCTCATGTATCATGTTTGAAGAATTTTACTTGCTAATATGCATGGTATTACCACCCAAACCAATAAGGCATATCCACAGACCATGGGCTATCTGTGTATCACATATGACTTGAATCCAGTTTATCATTCTTTAGATACCATGATTACAAGCTTTTTCCAGCAAAATCATATTAAGCCCCGCCCACTATGCATAGTGAAACTCAACATTTTATACCATGAACATGTACACACTAGCGCACATGATTACTGTACCAAATATGAAACAAAACATACAAGTGGTTAAATTCATAACTACATGTAGCCCAACAAACCCAAGGCGTGAAGAACTACTAGACCAAGTTTAATTATAATGAACAAGTTTTTCACTTGCCTGCTGACCAACCTTCATATAAAAGTGACTACTGTAAAGATATTATTGACATTTTCAACAAACACTAAAAGAACTATTATCAATTTTACAATCTGTCAAAAACTCTGTCACGGTGTCTTAAACATGTAGGTTTACAGATAAGATAAAGACTAAAAAAAAAAATTTCTTTCTCTAATGAATTTTTTATATTTTTCCTACCTACCAACTCAAGAGGTTGTGAAAATAAATGCAGAAACAAACATGTATTGTGACATTTGTTACATGCAACCTTTCATCAGAGTTCACTGACTTTGCAAAGGGAGACGGAAATTGCGCAATGACACTGTGATATGATGATTCAGTAACTGCGTGACGCAGTTCGAGAAAATTCCACAATGATTCACATTGACTCTTGCTGACCTGCTGATGTCATTTCTTGATGTGGAACATTGAATTTCTTGATGTGGAACATTGAGACAATATTTCTAAAAATATGACATTAATCAGAGGACTACGCCCCAGAGGTTGCGTTATAATTTTACTTTGAAGTTCAGCGTATTTTGTCAATTTGCCGTCGTACATGTATGTACAGGGCACTGCGTAATGTACAGGGCACTGCGTAATGTACAGGGCACTGCGTAATGTACAGGGCACTGCGTAATGTACAGGGCACTGCGTAATGTACAGGGCACTGCGTAATGTACAGGGCACTGCGTAATGTACAGGGCACTGCGTAATGTACAGGGCACCGCGTAATGTACAGGGCACTGCGTAATGTACAGGGCACTGCGTAATGTACAGGGCACCGCGTAATGTACAGGGCACCGCGTAATGTACAGGGCACCGCGTAATGTACAGGGCACCGCGTAATGTACAGGGCACTGCGTAATGTACAGGGCACCGCGTAATGTACAGGGCACCGCGTAATGTACAGGGCACTGCGTAATGTACAGGGCACCGCGTAATGTACAGGGCACTGCGTAATGTACAGGGCACTGCGTAATGTACAGGGCACTGCGTAATGTACAGGGCACCGCGTAATGTACAGGGCACTGCGTAATGTACAGGGCACTGCGTAATGTACAGGGCACTGCGTAATGTACAGGGCACTGCGTAATGTACAGGGCACTGCGTAATGTACAGGGCACTGCGTAATGTACAGGGCACTGCGTAATGTACAGGGCACTGCGTAAAGTACAGGGCACTGCACGCAAGCGAAGCATGCAAGTATTTGTTAACACACACATTTGTGTAGGCCTGCCTCGCTAAAGTTAATAAAAATTACGCTTAGAATACCAAAAACATTAACAAATCGGACTATTACTATCATAAAAATATTTTAAAAAACTTAATATCCAATCCTTGTATAATGTTGATTGTTGAATCATGAAATTTAGGTTAACAATCCTAAATAAACTAGAAAATACTTTTGATTATCGTATACAAACTTTCATGAGGTTTTAGTGAACTTTGACCAATTGTAAACAATAATATACTATTCAGATTTCGAACACGCCTACAGTACTTCTTTACAGTATAGTAACTTGACCTGCAGACTGTGATCACTTCACAGATACACGATCAACACAATACAGGAGGAAAGTTGAATCCTAGCTAGTAATATCGTTGACAATTGACAGCCTGCATTCAAAACAACATCAAAACTTTCATGTACACTGTACAGTGTACGTACATGCATAGGGCCTATAAATTAGCCTATATGTGTTTATGTACAGTACTTGTACGGGCATGTTGAATCATTCAGAAGTTAGTCTTGTAGTTGTGTCATTTTTCTTTTATTTATAAGTAATTCAAAATCATTTTTGTGTAAAATACCACTTTTGAATCGCATCAGAGGTAAGATGTTCATGATTTTCATTTGTATTAATGAAAAACTAGCATAAAATTCCATATGCTATATCCAAATCTTACGACGCAGGTACAACCTGTGTCGTGACAAATTTCAGTCATGGCGTAATATACGGCAAATTTGTCGTTAACGTGATCTCTGCTATGCCCTGCTACACATATTTCTTAAAATAGAAACTGCTCCAAGTCTATATAAGCAGCTGTTCTCGGAACATTATGGAGGTTTCATCAATTTACAATTAACTGTGTCTTGTTCTTTTACATCTAGAATTACCGTACCTGCCTTCATTCATTCAGAGTGGATATTGATTCAAGTCAACTTGAATTTTCATTGACTGCTGCTTGAAAGTGATTGCCTTAAACTGTCTGCCGATATATCATAAAAGTGGATCTTACATCTGTCAGGCATATCAATTGTTTTAATGAGCTCATAACTCCTGCAGACTTCAAACTTTGAGAGAAATCATTGCATTGATCAATATTATTTATCGTCGCAAATTTATAATCTTGGAATATTAGAACTTACCTAAATACCAACCGTCACCTAAAAAGAGAGACCAGACAGATAGCTCGTCATCTTCACCACCACAGTATCAGGTTAGGATATTTAAGCAGGCTATCTTTAAGAGTATTGTTTTACTATATTATCTGAATAGTTTTGAATACACCAGGTTCAATTTCAAAGTCACTGATCCTAATCACATTGTTTGGCATTCTTCTGTTACTTTTCTATTTTCATTCCGTAATATGTTGCAGATCAAAGGTGATCTTCAGTCTAAAACTGTGTCAGTGGAACTATCGGTACTACCATTTTGAGGGATTCAATTAGTCTTAGAGTCCAAAATAATACTCCCTCACTCTTCAACCGGATGCCCCGTTAGAAATGAAAAGAAGAAAACAATCAAACATTACCTACCAATATCAAAATAGATTTCACAGAAATGTCAACTTTCTTCAGCTGGACAATGTATATGACATCATCAAGAAATTCATTGAAGCCTCCAAGCAAAATTTTATACTTTGAAGATTTATTCTAAAAAAACACCATAGTTCGCTTTTCAGTTACAGGTTTGTTTTTATTTTCTTTAGCAAAGTTTAAGATTCAAGATAATTGTACATGTATGACTGACCAGTCACCAATGAATCTGACACATACTAGTAACATCACTTCCGTGGCGGTAAATGATTGGCTTGCCAGTGATTGTGTATATATTTCAACCAATCAAAAGCTTTGGATTGTAGTGTATTTTTCTCTCCGCATTTACACAATATCTGGCCTTTAAAATTTTGGAATAGTTTTCTTTCACAAATAAAACAACAGATTCCTCAAAATACTGAGCAACTGAATATTACTGATACATAGGATTAAAATCAAAATCAATCATACAGAAATCATAACTTCGAAAATTGTAAATGATGTTAAACATCAAAGTAACCTTGTCCCTTCCAACGATCTATTGTGTTATTCCCAAAACCTTCACATCATAAATTTGTGACTGAAAAGGCGACGTTAATTTCCTTTTACAACTAATACTCTCGAGAGCAAATACAATCGTAACTTAATTTTAGGAAAGATTGGCCCCAGGCCAAGTCATAATTTTGATTCTCTGAAAACTTTTGAGCGAAAACAGTAACAGCAATTCTAAATGAACTATCATATAAGAGCGCCGATCGCGAGTGTGACATGCAAGCCTACAAAATAGAAAGGACTTCAAATGGTTTGACAATCAATTTTCTCAAGAGTCAAGGAAGGTGAATCAATACCATTCACATAAAGAACGGGTGAAGAAATCTGTGAATTATGAGAAAATAGCAAATGTTGACATACATCAACTAACTGTGAAGATATTTTATTAGATCAATAGGGTTGCGGAGCTATGGGAGTAAGATCTACATGGTAGCAAAAAGGCAAGATCGCGCTTGATTGGTCGTCTGAAAAAAGTGAGACTGATTATCTGAAACGAGTTGAGGTAGACATCACAAATGTTATCATCAACTTCTAAAGCGTAAAAATAAATAAAAATAAAGATAAATGGACTTTAATTCAATTTGTAAAATGTCACAAATGCACACCAAACAGCTTAAATAGCATTAGGGTGAGAAGGCAATAAGAAATTGTGCATTCCTGCTATATCCAATCAGTGATGCAAATAAAGCTGGCTGCATAAGTCATATGTACCGGTATGAATTAATTCTTATTTCATTGATTTGTATATCAAGTTGTAAAAAGAAACGTTTAGTGGTGTTTGCCTATAAAATGCTTTTACGCAAACAATGTGAGTAGAACGAGTAAATCATTTAATTTGTTAACGAAGACCACCTTTAATAAGAAACATCTGTGTGTTATAGCAATCATCAACAGCTGAATTTACAGAAAATCCATAGAAGTATACACAGATTGCAGGCATGCCTTCAACTATATCATGATTGCATGTATTACATTATAAACGTATAAAACCAGAAAACCCAAGTTTTGAGGCTCCAATGCACAATATGGATTTTTTTTTGTCTTCAGCAGAATATTATGGTGCCACCCACCCACCCCCTCACACACACACTACTCATACTGAAATTCAACATTTTTATACCATATATACTGAAATTCAACATTTTTATACCATGAACATGTATAAACTAGCTTACAAGATAATTGTATTTATACCAAATATGAAGCAAAAACAACTTATCAAAATATGAGCATATTAAGATTTGTTTACATTTAACAACACCTACTCATTAACATGCATGACATCACCACCAAAAACAATAGTGAATATCCAGACCTTGAGCTATGTTTATTACGTATGACATGAAGCCAAGTTATCGTTCTTGAAAATTAGGTTCCTTTCAACAAAACCATATTAAGCCCCGCCCACTATGCATATTAAAAGCAATTCAACATTTTTATACCATGAACATGTAAATAACAGCTATCATTAATATATCAAATATTTAACAAAACAGACATGCAGTTGTTAAAATATGAGCATTTTAAGATTTGTACATATCATTCTTGAGATATCATGTTTACAAGCTCTTTTCAACAAAATCATATAGCCCCACCCACTCTGCACATTAATGAATTTCAATGCTTTTATACCATGAACATGTACACAAAAGCTAACGTCATAATCACACGACATACATGTATGAAACCAAACAGACATTAAGTTGTTAAAATATGAGCAATTGATGATTTTACATTAAGCCCCGCCTACTCATCAATATGCAAGATATCACCATCAAAAACAATAGGGCACATATACGGACCTTCAACTATCACTTACCATATATGACATGAATATAGTGTATGGTTTTTGAGATCTTGTGTTTACAACCTGAGCGTCACACTCACACCCATACATACACACGCACGCCATCATAGCTTCCTGACGCTTTCGCATAAAACCAAAAGCTTGGAATTTAGGCCTACTGTATTAACTCAAAACAAGCAATGGTTAGAGACTTGCTCTACTCAGTATTGGATACTCTTTTGCATACTGTACACATCAAATACAAAGGTTACTCTGCAGTACACCACAACTTTGCATACAATTTGGCATATTGATGCCTGTTTAAAAACACTGTCAAATTGTTCTTTTAACCAATTTTGATGAAATTGTTTTGATACTTTCATAGTTTTCAATTTATTTAAGGGATACTCCCATATATTTTAAAAGGAATATTTCCATGTTTTCAAAGAATATTCCCATGTTTTTAAAGGAATATCCCCATGTTTTTAAAGGAATATTTCCATGTTTTTAAAGAATATTCCCATGTTTTTAAGAAATATTCCCATGTTTTTAAAGAAATATCCCCATATTTTCAAAGGAATATTCCCATGTTTTTAAGGAATATTCCCATGTTTTTAAAGAATATTCCCATGTTTTTAAATGAAAATTCCCATGTTTTTAAAGGAATATCCCCATGTTTTTAAGGAATATTTCCATCCTTTTAAAGAATATATCCATGTTTTTAAGGAATAGTCCATGTTTTTAAAGAAATATCCCCATGTTTTCAAAGAAATATTCCCATGTTTTTAAAAATCCCCATGTTTTTAAAAGAATATTTCCATGTCTTTAAAGGAATATTTCCATGTTTTTAAAGAAATATTCCCATGTTTTTAAAGGAATATTTCCATGTTTTAAAGGAATATTCCCATGTTTTTAGAGGAATATTCCCATGTTTTTAAAGGACTATTCCCATTTTCAAAGAACCTTTCTTAAGAGAAAATATTATAAACAATTTAGTACAAAAATCATGTTTATATGTTATTCCTACCAGAAGATATTCAAATTTTTAGGGTTCATAGAAAATGCCAATAAATTAATATGAAGAGGCTCAGTATGACATCACAGCAACACATTCTCCCACAAAGTTGATGTATTTCATTAAAATCTATCATCGTTTTTTATTAGCAATACCTGCTATAAAAATAAATTGATGAAAGTCAGGCATTTATATTCATTGCCAAATATAATATATTTAAAAATACATATCTCCTGAACGGAATATAATATCAACCTGATTTTTGTACCAAATTTGGTCTAAAAGTATGCTTTCAAATAAACTTTTACAAAAAACCATGGGAATATTTCTTTTACAGCAATTACGGTAAGCTCAGAGTTGGAATTAATTGTAAAATTTCCCACAGTTCTGACTTAAAGGTGTCAAAAATCTTCCCACTAATAATTATGACATAATATTAATATTATAATGTAGTAAATGCATCTTTACATGGTCACGCTTTACCACGTTCCCTCTTTTGTAATTTAATGTACACTATTCATCACACAATTACTTGGGGACAAGTTCTAACAAATTTTATAAAAGAAATATTTCTTTCTGTTAATTTCTGTTCCAGTGGTTAAACATAACCACTGGAACCATGGCTCTTTTCCAGGTCTGTGTAAGCTGTTGCTTCTGCAAATATATGCCTTTATATGCCTTTATACAATATTTGAACATATATATCTTATAAAGTTTTTGACAGTTCATACTGTTATTTTATGGATTTTCTACTTATAATATATTTTAAGAGCTACTATAGCCTATCTACCATTAGATGCAATGACTGTGGTTAAGTAGTCATGCTCATATGTGACAAATACAGGAGGATTGGACTCCTGCCGCGAGCGCTGCATTGTGCACTTATGAATCTTGACTAGCGCACGTCCACTCCGCTGTAAATTATGTACCAGCGGTGCTGGTGAGTTAACCTGCGATAAACTGGTGTCCTGTCCAAAGGGGGAAGGGATGGGGTGGGGGGGGGGGAGGTTATACTACTCCCATCCGTTTGCGCCATGAAAACCAAGATTAAGCACCGGTCGTATGGGCCTAATGGCTCAGATAGATGTAACTTATCTACCTTTGTACCAACAACTTTTCTACAATGTCTTTTTTCAATTGCACCACATAAATTATCAGTTGTTGAGGAGTTACACAGTTTCTTTGAATCATTAAGCAAATTTCTACAATCATGACATCATAAAAGCTGTTTCTTATCCTTGACAAAACAAATCAAATAATCACAAAACAGGCTGACAACACACAGTAAATAAAAGAAAAAACACAATTAAAATACCAGCATTTATGACAGCAAATACACATTTTGTGTCGGCACTATAGTATTACTATATATGCAAACCTTGGTGATAAATAGGTTAACACAATGAAAAGTAGCATTGAATTGATATAATGCTTTATGTACCACGTACAATTCTTATTTATGCACAAATCTAATAATGTTGTTGACACTACTTCCTCTTCATCTAATTTCTTTTTTATACGGAGAGATATAAATGGTCAATTTCGGTAACTATTATAAAGGAATCGGGAATGACTTTTCACAAAACTGATGAATGAGACGATCTAACATTGTTTGGTTCCATTTACAGAGGTGTAGAATTACCCAAAAAGACCTCAATTTGGTTCCTTTGACCTCTCCGTTCTTCCAATCAGGGAAAGAGTGGCTTAATCGCATTGAATACATCTAACATTGTTTGGTTCCATTAACAGAGGTGTAGAATTACCCAAAAAGACCTCAACTTGGTTTCTTTGACCCCTCCGTTCTTCCAATCAGGGAAAGAGTGGCTAAATCGCATTGAATACATTTAAAATTGTATTTACGAAAATACAGTATCTTTAAAAGCAGTTTTAATATCAAATATTTTTACAAACCCAATTATGATCCCTAACAAAGTTTTGATTGCTGCAACCCCACCGACCTAACAACTTTCTTAATTTTCTAAAACCTGTCAAGTTGTTGTGTGAAGAGATGTACAGAAAATCATCAATTTGACTTCATTGAAAAATACTGCCTTGTTCCCATAAATTTTATTCCGCCAATGTGAGCAAACAAGCAATGACAACATCACACTTAACAAATTCAAACCTGCCAACGTTGCAGTGTGCAATACAGAAAATCTTCAATTTGAATTCTGCCTTCTTACCAAAACAATTTTCTGAGCAAGTTGTAAGTAAAGTTACAAGCAATATTAACTTTACTTACAAATCTACAGTACCTTCATCAACTGGTTACAATCCATGGTATAGGGGCAATCCGTGACAACATCACGTTACAAATTCTTGAACTCGACGTCATCACCAATTAATTTAAAACTTTGTAATAAGTGAAGCAGAGAGAGAAGACACACAGTACAATATTTCCCACATTCCAGTCGCAACAACGACGATTAGATTTAGTCAAAGGAAATACTAGTCACACACAGATTTAGTTCCCGGAAGAATTATCGGAAGTATTTTTGCTTGAAGTCATTAAGGCTCAAGCCATATCAGACCACTTTTAAAACATTCAACTCGTGTAAGAGTATTGATTGTTCTGGTCATGTGAGATGAAATTAACAAGTGGATGTTACATTAAAGTGGTAAGGAGATCGATCGCAACAATTCTGAATTATAAAGTTTGCAGCATGTTTATACAAGATGGATTTGGTGTGGTTTGTTGATGTATAATGGCACCGCGACAGTCAGAGTCAAATCTGCCAAGAGGGTGTTAATAAATAATGGTGTAAGAGAAAGGATAGTGAGGAGATGGAAGGTTTGTAAGGGAGATAAAAGGGAAAAGCTCAATGTGGGAGAAAAAAATAAGTACAAAGAAAGGGGTGTGTAAGGTTAGGTGTAAAAGGGGAGATGGGGAGGAGACTATATGTGGTAGAAGAGGTTGTTGTTGCGGAGGAAGTTGATGATGTTTGAGGAAGAATTGTTTTCGAATAAGTCCGAGATTGAGGAGAGTGAGGAGAGAAGAGATCTGGAGTTTTGGTACAGGGGACAGGTTAAGAAAATATTCTTGATGGAGAGATCGATGTTGCAAGTGGGGCAGAGAGGGGCACGGGAGCCGGATAAGAGATGGGAGTGAGTAAAGAGAAGTGACCGAGGCAATGACTTCCCTGCGATTGCAACTGTGCAGAGGGGTGTTGGTCCCGACTTTGGGTTTAATGGTGTGAAGTTTATTACTGGTTTCGTAGTTCCAGGAGTTTTGTTGATGTACTGTAGTTGGAAATGGAGAGACAGAGGTCTGAGTGTGGAATAGGAAAAGGAGAGATGTTATTTGACAGAGCTTTGATGGTGGCTGTGTCAGCTCTCTCATTGCCAGGGATGCCGACGTGGCTGGGAATCCAGATACAAGATAGAAGGTAAAAATAGAAAGTAGGTAAAATACAAGAAGTCAACGATACTGTAGGTTTTTAAAGAAGGAATTTTGCCAAATTTCTTCACCAGTCACCAATAAATTTTAATACATTCTAGTAATGTCACTTCCACTGCAGTAATTATTTTGTTTGTTGTGATGTAAATATTTTGACCAATCAGAAACATTGGATTGTAGTGTATGTTATCTCGATATGATATCTGGGGGGTGGGGCAATACAATATCTGGGGGGTGGGGTGATACAATATCTGGGAGGTGGGGACTCGTTGGTAAAATTCAAGATTAGTCAGTAAATCTGGTATTAGGTTGGTAAACTAAAGGTTCAGAATATGAAACAAGACAGTTTGAAGCCAAGTTGCCAATTGATGAATCAATTTTGATTATTAGTTGAACATTTTTACTTGATCCGTATGTGATACTGCGATATGATGTACACAAGGGTATTTCTGTTTTTCTTGCATCTAAATTGTAGTATATAAACAATGCGTATTACACCATAAACGTGCATTGCCGTTCTTAAAAACCAAAATGGCTCCTACAGTGCTAAGGCTAAGAAGCACGCAAATCACTTTAATCTTCATTAAATGTTGCTGCTAATTGAAAAATCTCCTGCAATTTTGGGGAAATGTTGCCAAATGTTGTAACAAAGAAAGCATACAACTAAAATGATTCTTCTCAGGTATCAGTATTTCTAGGCAATTTACCTCATTTTCGGAAAATTTCCTTTAATTTTCAGGAAATGTTGCCAAATTTTCTTCAAGTTTTACCAATTTCTTTTCAATGTTATGTTAAAATTGTCAAAATTTGATCTCTCCTGCAACAAAAAGAAAAAAGCATACAACTGAATTAAAATCATTTTCAGGTATCAGTTTCCCCTAAAAATGAATGTACTGATAGCTTTGGGTCCGAGGAATTTCCCAACAGTCATTTCTATGCATGTGTGGGTAGACAAATGGTACGTAACTTTGTGAGAGAAAAAGTGAATGGAAATTCCTGTAATGAAATGGTCCCTGGTAATTACTACATTTCCGTTCTATATGAAAGTATAGGGCGATATTTGGAGACAAATCCCTGCTCCCGTGTCCACCCTATTGTGAAAGAGATGCGTCTTTTCTTATCCCAAGAAAGGGGCCGTAATATGATTAGATTTGTTGTGATTTTGCCTCATTTTATTTCTGGTTAAGTATGTAAGTTGTTATTAGTAGTGCTGTCATGACATGGCTCTATTACGTATCGATTATCGTGGAGAATAATATCGCAATATATTGGTATATCCCGATACTTTTCAAAAAAACTGACTTTTGACACAAATTGTTAATATCACTAACGTTACTTCTTTTTGTAAACACAATAAAAAATGATATGCAGACCCAGCAGACGACATGATCACGTGACTATTACGTTCATCATGCACGTATTAGGTAATTCAGCAAACGTGACTATGAATCATCGAAGTGAGAGCCTGAGAGGCATGTTTTGGGCCAATTTTTTCTTCTTTTTGCCAAGTTACATCAAAGGGTGCCAGTGTGGGGTGAAAGAGCACCATTTTTAATTAGTTTTTTTTCATGTTTCACGATATTTTTGCACATTTTTTATGGCCTAAACTTAACTTATAGATTTAATACCGTAACGTTAGAATTGTAACATGCGAAGTAGCCTTGCCTAGTTGCGCAAAAATTTCTTAGTTAAGTATTAGTTCTTGGTATCGCCATATGTGTTGAGAGGCATATATCATGTTGTGGGAAATCAGATATCGCTATAATCGACATGTCATGACAGCACTAGTTGTTACCCTGCTGTCAAAACTCTAATGTGATGTGATTTGTGTGTTTTGCTTTGTTTTTATATTAACAAAAATATGTCAGAGGTCATACAAAGTTATCATGACCTTCCGTGATGTGTCTGTGTCTAAGTGTCTCACCACCCCTGAGCGGATGTTTTGAATTTTTAATGTGATTTCTATACTAAGATTTTAAAATGTGTTGACGTGATCTGAAAAGAAAATTATTAATTTACAGACACATTGCACTGTATGTTCTGCACGCCCTCACTTTGCCGTCTAGT
Source organism: Chiridota heheva (assembly GCA_020152595.1). Taxonomy (NCBI): domain Eukaryota; kingdom Metazoa; phylum Echinodermata; class Holothuroidea; order Apodida; family Chiridotidae; genus Chiridota; species Chiridota heheva. The sequence goes on along the minus strand of JAIGNY010001799.1, from coordinate 1,670,913 downwards.
GCTCCTTTAAGTGCCCTGATCAGTTTGCCTCAGTGCACACTGTTGATGGATTTTGCGCTGTATAAGTTATTATCATTATAAAGTGTACAAAGTGAATTCATTTTACAATTACATTAACATTTTTACCTGTAGGCACTTTTATCTGCTGGTTGGTCAGCAACCACAAACTTGTGTACATTTCATTTATTTATGGTTTTGGAATATCGAATAACAGATTATCACCAACCACTGACCCCACCAAATCATGGGAACTAGAGCATCAGTAATATTACAGATCAACATGAACAAAATGACTCTCTGGGACTTCAGGGGAGATATATTATTTTGGTAATCCATTGAATCATACAGTGTTCACATTAAGGTGCAGGATTCCCACACATAAAATCAGATTCCCCTCTCAAAAATAATTGAAGGGGAAAATACTCCCCCCCTCAAAAAAAAACTGGGACCATCTTCTGCAAACGTGCCAAATTAAGAAGGTTATGGACAAGGCAGCATGGACTGAACTGCAAACAAAACTAACACACACCATGATAATTGCAAAAATACAGCCAAATACAGCCAAACAAAGCTAATTACTAATTAACCTTTCCAGGCTTCTAAATAGGCCACGCTCACCATAGCAGCGTGGTAACTAAGTGGGGCAAACAAACCGCAAATCCGCAATCGTGCATTACCAATGCGTTGACATTAAGATGTTCGCAAGGCCTGCCGAAGCTCTGATTCATTTATGGCACTTCTCGGATTTTTAGAGTTTTTAGCAAATAGGATAAACAAAATTTAGCTTACTAACCGTTCTGGGTAACTGCAATTGGATTTACAAAGCACGCAGCGTGCTTTGTAAATCCGATTGTGAGTGCAATTTTTGTTCACCATTTTGCCGTCACTCAGTCTGTGTGCAGAAATTTTGTTTTGTACAGTAAGTTGCATTGACTACATGAGTGCGCATCGTTAGCTAGCTGTACTGTACCAGTACCGCGTAAGATGTTTGCCCCCACTAAGTTACGCTGATTTTGTTGCTAAGCAACTTCGTGCTGTGAATGGTTAAAACAAGCTGTCAATCATTAAACCCATAAAGGTTAATTAGCCAGACTCTACAGTTTTTCTCTCCTAATTTTTCAGTGTTTATTTACATTTACACGCAGCGTGCTTTGTAAATCCGATTGTGAGTGCAATCTTTGTTCACCATTTTGCCGTCACTCAGTCTGTGTGCAGAAATTTTGTTTTGTACAGTAAGTTGCATTGACTACATGAGTGCGCATCGTTAGCTAGCTGTACTGTACCAGTACCGCGTAAGATGTTTGCCCCCACTAAGTTACGCTGATTTTGTTGCTAAGCAACTTCGTGCTGTGAATGGTTCAAACAAGCTGTCAATCATTAAACCCATAAAGGTTAATTAGCCAGACTCTACAGTTTTTCTCTCCTAATTTTTCAGTGTTTATTTACATTTACACGCAGCGTGCTTTGTAAATCCGATTGTGAGTGCAATCTTTGTTCACCATTTTGCCGTCACTCAGTCTGTGTGCAGAAATTTTGTTTTGTACAGTAAGTTGCATTGACTACATGAGTGCGATCGTTAGCTAGCTGTACTGTACCAGTATCGCGTAAGATGTTTGCCCCACTAAGTTACGCTGATTTTGTTGCTAAGCAACTTCGTGCTGTGAATGGTTAAAACAAGCTGTCAATCATTAAACCCATAAAGGTTAATTAGCCAGACTCTACAGTTTTTCTCTCCTAATTTTTCAGTGTTTATTTACATTTACAAATTATGCAAATAGGTAATGTATTGATGGGCAGACCTCTTCTATTTTCTTATGAATATTAATTGTACAATATGTTAACCTATGTTTATGTTTGTAAATTAATGTTCTAGAGCAAAGTACCTGACTTTGACAATGAATTTTCTATTCTGCACCATACAGCACAGTACCTCCAATTAACAAGTTTAAAGTACAAAGGACATTCCCATTATTTTCAGACTAAAATGAGCACAAAAATACAAAGAATTCCACACATTTTGAATTAACTGCCTTTGTATACTGTACATGTACATCCTTTGTATACTGTACATGTACATCCTTTGTGTACTGTGCATGCACATCCTTTGTATGCTGTACATGCACATCCTTTGTATTCTGTACATGCACATCCTTTGTATACTGTACATGTACATCCTTTGTATACTCTGCATGTACATCCTTTGTATACTGTACATGCACATCATTTGTATACTGTACATGCACATCCTTTGTATACTGTACATGTACTTTCTTTGTATACTGTGCATGTACATCCTTTGTATACTGTACATGTACATCCTTTGTATACTGTGCATGTACATAATTTGTATACTGTACATGTACATCCTTTGTATACTGTGCATGTACATCATTTGTATACTGTACATGCACATCCTTTGCATACTGTACATGTACATCCTTTGTATGCAGTACATGTACATCCTTTGTATACTGTGCATGTACATCATTTGTATATTGTACATGCACATCCTTTGTATACTGTACATGCACATCCTTTGTATACTGTACATGCACATCCTTTGTGTACTGTGCATGCACATCCTTTGTATGCTGTACATACACATCCTTTGTATACTGTACATGTACATCCTTTGTATACTGTACATGCACATCCTTTGTATACTGTACATGCACATCCTTTGTATACTGTGCATGTACATCCTTTGTATACTGTACATGTACATCCTTTGTATACTGTACATGTACATCCTTTGTATACGGTACATGTGCATTATTTGTATACTGTACATGCACATCCTTTGTATACTGTACATGTACATCCTTTGTATACTGTACATGTACATCCTTTGTATACTGTACATGTACATCATTTGTATACTGTACATGTACATCCTTTGTATACTGTACATGTACATCCTTTGAATACTGTACATGAACATCCTTTATATACGGTACATGTACATTACATGCATAAGAAATGACTGTGCTAAAACTGATTGACAAAACAGTTGTTATGACAACAAAAGAAAACGGCTCACAAGAGCTAATTTATTTATCTCCACTCAACCATTTACTACTTTTTTATGTCAAAATACAGAATTGACACCAAATAACGATGCCACATCATACAGTACTTGTCAAAAAACAAACTTTTTGTGAGTTGAATATTATTACGTCTGGCAACGTAAAAATCAATAGCCACACATTAGACATATAGTCCCATAAATTTCCATGTGCGTTCATATTATCAGGGAGTTCCCGATAAGATATGATAGAGAATTATTTGAAGGAATTAGAGCTGTGAACGTTTAGGGATTTTAGTAAACGTGTACACGCCAAAAAAAACGAGCGTGTATCGTGTACACGAGTTTAGTACCGTAATTTTCAAAAATACACCAAAATTGCTCCAAAACTACGAGGCGAACTTAAAAAATCGCGCAACTAGTATGGTAAAAGTACTAGCTGCATTGCCCAAATAGACGCTGAGTTTTGCTTTCAAAATCGTAAAACGTTTACTTCTACAGTACAAATCATCATTTTTATGGAAAATATGCATGGAAATTCAGTTTAGAAAGAACAGATAACTTCCTTTCAATGTCATTTAAACTCAACATCGCGCAACTTGTTTGTCCTATTGGCTACTTTCAAAGTTCTGTGAAAATCTTGCATACTGAGGCATATGATATACCTCGCCGTAAAACATTTCAAAACTACGCCACCACTACCAGGAAGTTCTGAAATATTAGTCCTCTCGAAAAAATGGCCGCCTTCTTTGCGAAGCATGCAGAATTTCAGCTTTGTTAAAACCTTTTTCTGTTTATTTATTATGCAATATTTTTTCTTTCTTGCAAAATTAATTTGACTCATCAGGTAATATTTACATGTAAATGTACTGATTGTCATGATTCAAGTGTTTTTTGGTCGATGAAACGGACCTTGATTGCGTGGGATTTAAAGCCTTATGGCCTAACGTTAGGCCTATTGTTAGTTTCACTGTTTACTGCTGCACATTCGCGGTGCATTTTACAAGTTAGATTACTCACTTTTCGGCGAAATTAAAGTGCATAATATCCCCATTCATTGGTGATTACTGCGCATTTGTGATTCGCACATTTAAAAAAGATTATGCTAATCGGGTTTACAGTTTGTAAAAAATCATTGATTGGAATTTTGTCAGCCGAATGTGTGTGTGATTTGAATCATGAATATCGATTTTCAACGGCAAGACACCAGGCCTATAATGTATAAAAAACGATTACTCGCAATGAAGTATTTAGTAAACGTTTACAAGATTTGCGAGAACGGTCACAGCTCTAGAAGGAATATTCCCACGTTTTTGAAAGAATATTCCCATGTTTTTTTGTACGCTTTCATAAGAAAGAAACTTTCTAGAAACAATTTAGTACAAAAATTATTTTGATATGTTATTCCTACCAAGAGATATTCAAATTTTAAGGTTCACAATAAATGCCAATAAATGAATAGGAAAAGGCTCATTATGACATCACAGCAACAAATTCTCCCAAGGTTATGTATTTCATTAAAATCTATCATCCTTTTTTTTAGTAAAACTTGCTAGAAAAATAAATTCATGAAAGTTAGGTATTTATATACATTGCCAAATATACCCTACTTCAATAACTTTTGGAAAATTGTTTTTAATCATACAGAAACTATTGACCAATTAATGTTCAAAGAAATACATAAACATTTGCAATGGAATTGCTCTATGACATCATCAAACATGAAAATCTTCATACTGTATAAAAACTTTAAAATTTAAAAATGTAATTGGGAAATCTTTAAAAATCCATATCTCCTGAATGGAATATGATATCAACCTGATCTTTGTACCAAATTGGCTCTAAAAGTATGCTCTTTTAATAATACAATTTTACAAAAAACCATGGGAATATTACAAAAACCATGGGAATATTGGTAAAAAAAAAGATGGATTTCTTTTTCATTTAGGAGTTATTGCATTTTAAAATGTGTCTTATTGCATAATGTGATGTCAAACCACTTCAAAGACATATTCTAAAGTATTTATATTTTTATTTTCATTTTTCTGTTGTTAAAGATATTAGGACATATTATACATGGATAAAACAATCTCAATATTTAAACAGAAACTGTTCTCATAATTTAGAAAAAATATTCCACAGAAATATCTAGAAAAATCTAGAAATTGTGTTACATTAAGGTACAATACATGTAACTAGATAGATAGTAATCATTTTTATAGCGCCCTTTCTATACAAGTATATTCAAGAGCGCTTTACAAACATCAGAGCTTTAGCATAGGGGAGAGGTACCCATACGGTGCATCATCCATCCATTAGCTCAGGGAAGTGAATGAACACCGCGTTTTCACACTTCTCTTCTCGAATAGTGTTCAGAGAACCAGGTAGGGTGTGACTGTCCTACCATCGGGACTGACAGCTTAACCATTGCCACTTCTCTCAACAGCTGCAAACAATGTACGTCCGCTTTGATGATCGGCGTATCTGTCTGCATAGCTGCAGTGAAACCTGACTGAGGCTTGAACCCTGTACCTCCAGCATTTCAGTCGTGCGCTCTACCAACTGAGCTACCCGACTCCTTAGAAATGATCCTACTTTAAATTACAGATGTTAATGTCAATGTTTTTATGGGAAGATTTTCAACACCTTTATTCAGAACTGTGGGAAAGTTTATAATTCATTCCAAAAACTTCTTATATACAGTAAATGCAAATTGTTTGATGCACAATAAGAGTACGACTATCACAGGGCAAATACCTTAATCTCATGTATTTACATTTTGTTAATATTTTTTATTTTTTAGACCCCTAGCTTGATTTAAAAAGGTCAGGGTGCTAGACTTGTTGAGGGGCACAGATGCGCTCGCGAAGTGCTGCGTCTTTTAGGCATGGAGTCCAGGGGCCTCCTTAAGGCTCCCATGGTGAAGAAGCTTTGGGATTTTAGCTATAATCATACCTCATATTGAAATTATTTTGACTGATATTGATAAGGACCATTCATGAGTCAAACAGGACAATTGCTTACTATGCTATCATTCTGTGTTCTGTATCCATGTAAGGTATTTCATGTATGAGGTTAATTAAGATTATTAAGTTTTACAAAAATTAAATCTAAAAAAAGAAAATAATTTAAAACTTTTTATTTCTGGGAGGCAGGGCAGACCCCAGGGGCAGAGCGGGCCCCCAGGAGGCAGGGCGGGCCCACGGATGGGCCGCCCATGTAAAACAGCAAAGCTAGGGGTCTCTTTTTTATTTCAATTTTTCTCCCATATCTATAAACAGATAAGGTATGCTTATACAAAGAGCTACACAATCATTTTCACCTTCAAGATTGTGTAAATAATTTCACAAGTATTGCTGATGAAATACAAATTTTGATGATGAAAGCTTGAAATGTTTTTTGCCTTCTAAAGCTATACTGTATATGTTATAAGACAGCAAAGAGATGGTCATATTATTCTCTTTTATCTCTAGTTCAAAATTCCCAACTGCAATATGCCATCCTCAACTCACTTTACTTGTACAACTAATTACCAGTACCTCCATTCAGATCCTGCCAATGCATCATTAAATATTCTGAAAGAATTTGCAATTAGAACATACAGTAAATGGTATTGAAGCTCAACTTTCACACACAAAGATACCAGAAAAATAGATGAGGAGAAAGTTTGATTTATTTGATAAATGAATAACCAAATATCAATCATTCTTTAAATTTAATTATTCTTTAAATTTAATTATTCTTTAAATTAACCACTTAGAACCTCTGATTTGCCATGAAAATACCCAGGAAGATCCTTGAGTCACCATGGAAATTGGAAATATCAATAAGCCTATTGATTGTCACCTCGTAACAGAGGCAACTGACTACCATGCAATTACAATGTAAGCAGTATAAATTACTACATTTCAAAAACCTTGAAGCAAACTTAAAGGTCAGTGAGCACTAACAATATTTCATTGAACAAGTATGCAAATATGAACAGATCAGTTTTTGAATTTTATGGGGCGTGACAAGGCCTGAAAAACTTTTGATCAGAATTTGATCAAACACAAAGAATTATGACAGACATTTAACTCTTAGAGTCCCAAGGGGTCCAAAAAGGGGCTAAAATTTTCTAAATTTGTTTTCCTTTTAAAAATGATTTTCATATCTTTTTGTATCACTACAAGTTTGGTTTCTATGAATGCTAAGTAGTACTGTCATGACATGTTAATTATCATGATATCTCTGTTCCCACAACATGAAATATGCCTCTCATATCGCGATACCAAAAACTAATACTCAACTAAATTTCCCGAACTAGGCTAGGCTACTTTGTACATTACAATTCTAACGTTATGGTATGAAATCTAAACCTGAAGTTTAGGCCATTAAAGATGTGCAAAAATATCATGAAACATAAAAAACTAATTAAAAATCGTGCTCCTTCACCCCACACTGGCACGCTCCATTGTAAGTTGGCAAAAAGAACAAAAAATTGGCCCAGAACATGCCTCTCAGGCTCTCTTTGATGACTCATGGTCACATTGGCAGAATTACCAAACACGTGCATGTCACTGCGTGATGAATATAAGTCACGCGAAAATGTCGTCTGCTAGATCTGCAAATCAATTTTTCTTGCGTTCATCATAAACGAAGTAACGTTAGTGATATTAACAATGTGTCACGAGTCAGTTTTCTTGAAAAGTATCGCGATAGATCAATAATGTATATCGCGATAATTTTTCTCCACGATAATCGATACGTTGAAATAGAGCCAAAAAAGGCCCAAAATACCCAAAAAAAAGAGGTCATACCAAAATACCACCCAAAAAAAAGGCCAATATTGGCTGAAAAATACCAAATTTGGCTTTTTATTCAGCCAATTTGTTATTTTTTTTTGTGGAACTTCCTCAATTTATTTTTAAGGGGGAATTTCATGTGCGGAAATCCCGCACCCTAATGTAAACACTGCCTACACAGTTGAGTGAATCAACAATCAAAGCTACGGTACAGTAGCTGGTTTCATATTCAGACTTAGGCACAGCTGTTTGCTACTCTTTACTCATAAATCAATGTAGTTACAGGAATGATCCCATGGATTTTCATTTTTTTTTTTACATATGATAGAGAATTTTTTTAGAAACAAAGAGGTAAAAAAACTATGTTAATATCTTATTCCATTTAGAAGTTTCAAAATTATTTATAAAAGTATTTTTGAATTTGGACAAAAGTGACATCTGTTATGTCATAGAGACAATTTCAACAAAACGACTTTTGTATTTTTTTAAATTAATTTGAATTTTTTATCATTGTAAAAATGATGTACACTAAGAAAAAAACAAAATGTTTTCTTGTAAGTGATATATTCCACCATACCTCTATAATGAAACAAAAATGTTGTTTGATAATGTAAAAAAAGTGTGATTAAGTTTGTAAAAATACATACATGTAAGAACTGTGCTGGAATTGTCTTAATGACATCACCAAGCTGAAGGACATATACTGTACAAGGTGTTTTAAGAATATTTTTCCACTCTTTTTATTGTTTGAACTTTTAAACAGAATAAGATATCAACAAAGTTTTTTTCACCACTTTGTTTCTACAAATTTTCTCTATCATATATGAAAAATGAAAATCAATGGGAATATTTCTTTAAGTTACATTCAGTCGCAGCATGCATGATACACCAATTGGTTGATAACTGCTGACGACATAAATCAAGAATGTGTCAAACGCTCAGAGATAATAACTGTATCTTCCACAAAAATGTGGAGAAAATGTTATCCAGAAATTTGTGGCTACATATGACACGATGAAACAGATGTTTTCTGCAGCGACATTTAGTGGAACTATAAGAATCTAAAGATAAACACTGTAGAATTGAATGTTAAAATAAACATATCAATCCCCATAGACATGGCAGAGACATAAATGCTAGAGGGCAAGTGTTTGAAAAATTCACAGTATAGTAGTAAATTGCAATATGGAGTTAAATGAAGTAAGTTTACGATGAGTTTCTTCATTTATTAATTGTAATTAAGTTTTTTTTATTCTTGGACTGCAATCAATTTAAACACATAACTATTACAAGAATATTTTCAGGTGAAATTATTTAAAGGAAATCTATACAATCTTCAGAAAATTATAATAAAATAAAGTAACAGTATATTACAAGAAACTCATTCTATAAAAAAAATTGTACCAAATTTTGGAGTGTTTTCATATTCACCAATTCTTTTCACTACTCATATTGCTTGGGGTGTATTGGAGTGACGGGGCAACCCCCACTGAAAGTTGTACTAGTAAAACGCTACAAGAATTGATCACATCTATCGATGATAATTCTTATAATTAAGTTTTATAAACAGTCCTATATCTTAGAACTGCTCTTGCATTTATAATCAAACTTATTATGGAAAATTAATGAGTAAAAAATAAGCCAAATTAACAACAGATAATCCTAACACAGTAACACTTTTGTGAAACTTTCTACATTGCTAAATGATTGAATGAATGACGTCACGTACAAAAACAAATTGGGGTCACCCCTTGTCATATCATGCTACCTTAACAACCTACAATTAATGATTAATTCATCTCAGATGTGTTCACAAAGACCCCACCTGCCACTTTTTATTCTCCTGTTATGGTTGCTGTTGCACTAACAATGAATGATTAATTCACCTCAAAATGTGTTCACAATTCCGTGACCACACAAGTTTTTTTCTTGTGCGGGAAACGCAAAAATGATCATTAAAAATGTACAGATTATCTAGGGGAACACAAAGTTCTACAGTGATGCGCGGAAATCTTCATGCTTTAATGAAAAATTGTGTGCAGAAATGATCAGAAAAATAACAATAAATTTACATAAATTTTACCTATTGTTAGGTTTCTGATGGACGAACTATACATCAAACCTCACCACCCACCATGTTATGACATCTGAATTTGTTGTATCGATCAAACAAATGACTATACCTGCTCCTTTAAATGCCGACCAGTAGCTGTTACGCAATTGGTGAATGGTTGTTGGAAGACTGATAATGGAAGTTGTAACTGGATTGTATGTAAATTTATAGCAGTTACGTTACATACACTATAGTGACTTTACGTACGTTACTGCAGTACAGTGCAGTCTGCATTTGAATTGAGTATCATAAGGAATTCCGAATAACGAATATATGGGTTGTAATTGACAAGCTCATAACGTGAAGTGAAGAATAGCCAAGTAGATATGGTTGTCCGTTGTTGCAGATGAAGAAAGGTACTATTTTGGAGGAAAATGTCTTGCAAATGGCCGAATTTTATGCACGGATTTGAAGACAACCAGAAATTGCGCGGACAGAAAAAAAACATTTTTTTTTTTTTTTTTTTTTGCATGGGGAACATCACGCAGGCCAAACCAAGTTACAATCTGGCACACAAACCTCATTTTTTAATCGCCTGAATCTTGGACCCACTCATCTTGCTGTCACATTCTCCATAACTCATCAGACTACTAATTGTGCAAAAACTTATTTAGAAATATTTCGAAATCAAGTCTATGATGTCTGTTGCTTGCCTTTAAACTTAAAGCCTAAATTTAACATTAGTGTAGGATATGCAGCCACTTTCATAATAATTGCTGGTACGAATCTTCATACTCCAACTCATTCGCTCTGAATCTTGGTTAAAATACCCATCACATACAAGTATTACAGCGCCTCCGAAACTTTATGTTTAATTTAATCCCCCAATTCTTTGTCAGTTTATGTGCTATTTTGCGATGCGCTACGGCGACGGCATCGTCCAGATGAAAACATACACACCCATCAAACATACACCCTCTCATATCTCAAGGAAAACAAGTCGCGGCGACGGCGTCTCCCAAATTAAAAGATAAACCCCCACCAGACCTCCGGTGTAGTGGTAAGTGTTTTGTCCTGTTACCCGCACGTCCTGGATTCATATCCCGGCAGGTCTGCAACCAGTGAATTCACATCTGGTTATCAAAGGCCGTGGCCATCTTGATATGTCCAGCACTAAATGATTTTGGGATGTTAAACCTCTCTATGCTGTGCTATATACATATCTTATTTTAAGAAAAATGAATAAATATTATAAGTTGCATATTAATTAATTGGTGTTTCGTTCTTGAATCACTCCAGACACAATGCAAGAGACCACTTAAAATTACACCTCACGGCGACGGTGTCTCTAAGATGAAAACATACACCCTATCAAACATACATACACACTTTCATATCTCAAGGAAAACAAGTCACAGCGAGGGCGTCTCCCAAATCAAAGATAAACCCCAACCATACATACCTTACATACTCCTATTTCTAAACTTGTATTGACGGAGTCTCCAAAAAAGAAAAAAGATATACTTGCCGAGAGGCGGGATTTTCTATAGTTATATGACATGCTTTAGCAAAGTCAATGGGTTTCAATGTGTGTTTTCAAAAAAAGTTGCCCAGGATCACGAGCTCACAAATTTTGCACTCTTATAAGCCATTTTGTAGGAACTAAAGAAAAAAAGCTGAATAATTGTGCAAAGGAATTCCTAAACATAAGACCTAATCCTAAAACCTAACTTAATCTTAAAACCTAACCTGAAAATGAGGATCTACATTAGTTATGCGCATGATTTTTAGAGTTTTTTATTTCACTCAAATGGCAAAACGGCTTGCAGACTCCACTCGTCAGATACAGTGGGCTACATAGTAAAAGTTTTGATCGGAAATCCAAAATTTAAGAAATCTTTTTCTTTTTAAATAAATTTGGCTTAGTTATTAACCTACTGAAACTAATAGGACCCAAATCTATAAAGGACAATAGTTAGGCCTAAAATATATAAATGCAACAGAATAAAATTAAAATTAAAAAAAAAAAAGCAAAAATCCATTATAACCTATACTATAGGCCTAGATTACAGGATTAGTTTTTTGTTGTGTCTGCGTCCGTTTTAGCTCCTTTTTCAAGTTATATGCGCACGTTTGCAACAATAGTTGCAACACTAACATCCTGCGCACAAGACACTGAATTTCTTCCAAAAATTGACAACTTTTACCCTTTTTTACAAGGAATTTGGGAAATCTACCAAAAGGCAATACACAAATTGAAAAAAGTTGTTCAGCTTTGTCTGTATGGTTACATTAGGCAAAAATCAATAAGGGCGTTGGCGTTAAACTTAGTTCAGTGGTCAAGCATGTGTATCTTATAAGATATATCAAAGAGAACTTTAAAAGAAACAAAATGGTAAAAAAGCATTACAACTATTAATTCCTTAAGGAGATATATAAATTTAAAGTTTGGTATCATTTGTGTAGAAATGACTGAAATCAGACTAATTGTGATGTTATAGCCTCAGATTCCTCAAAGTCTTTATGTATTCCATCAATATGTTGTCCTTAGATTTTGTGGCTTAAAACCATAGGATATGTCAGGAAAGTAGTAAAACTGAATCTAGGATTCGGAAGGGTATTTATTATATACAGTCCATCTGAACAAAGTTTGAGGAAAAGTAATTTAAATAGTGAAAAATCAATAAATTGTGCGTTTACTCGTCCGTCGTTGGTTCTTATTGATAGACCTTCCATAGCAACCCATGCTAATCCACCACTTGAAAGACGCTACCGTTATATTCACTATGTAATGTGCAAACATGCACTTCCTGCTTCTCGTATGAGTGTGTGAAAGTCAAGTTGACATGTACGATCGTTACTTAAATATTGATATCTGGTGTTTTTATTCTTACATAATTAGTTCTTAAATAAATAAATTATTATCCCGATAAAAAAATCATATATTTCATGTACTTTCTTTGTCAAATACTGTTAAAAATCTTGTTTAATGAGGAACTAAACATAACATAGAAATCATGCTGCCAAATTTGTTTGTGACTTCAAAGAAACATACATATGAAATAAATGGAATTTCGTTTTAAAGTTATGCCCTAATTGTGTTTCATTTGACTTTTACCATAATTGATGAAGAAATTACTGTTTTCCCTCTTGAACTTAACAAAAAATCTTCAGATTTCTAAACATCCACGTGGAAATAATTTATTTAAGACGACCTACCTGTGGAGGGGGAGGGTGGAGGGAAGGGTGGAGGGGAAGGGTGGAGGGGGGAGGGGATGGGTGGAGGGGAAGGGGAAGGGTGGAGGGGGAGAATGGAGGGTAGGGTGGAATGGGAGGGGAGGGGAAGGGTGGAGGCGGTAGGGTGAAACGGGAGGGTAAAGGGAGGGTGGAGGGGGGATGGGGGAGGGGGAAGGGAGGGGAGGGGGGGGGGAGGTGGAGGTGGAGGGAGGGTGGAGGGGGAGTGGGGAGGAGGAGGGTGGAGGAGGGTGGAGGGGGGGTGGAGGGGGAGGTGGAGGGGAGGTGGAGGAGGGGGAGGGGGGAGGGTGGAGGAGAGTGGAGGAGGAGGGTGGAGGAGGAGGAGGAGGGGTGGAGGGGAGAGGGAGGGGGAGGGTGGAGGGGGGAGGGTGGAGGGGGGAGGGTGGAGGGGGGAGGGTGGAGCAGGAGGGGTGGAGGGGAGGGTGGAGGGGAGGGTGGAGCAGGAGGGTGGAGCAGGGGGAGGGTGGAGGGGAGGGTGAGGGGGGTGGAGGAGGAGGGTGGAGGGGGGGAGGGTGGAGGGGGAGGGGGAGGGGGGGAGGGGGGAGGGGGGAGGGGAGGTGGAGGGGGAGGGGGAGGGTGGAGGGGAGGGTGGAGGGGGAGGGGTGGAGGGGAGGGGAGGAGGGGGTGGAGGGGAGGGTGGAGGGGGGGTGGGAGGGGGAGGGGAGGAGGGGAGGGTGGAGGGAGGGTGGTGAGGGGAGGTGGAGGGGAGGGGAGGAGGAGGGTGGAGGAGGAGGGGGAGGGGAGGGTGGAGGGGAGGGTGGAGGGGAGGGGAGGGGGGAGGGTGGGAGGGGGGTGGGGGGAGGGTGGAGGAGGGGAGGGTGGAGGGGGAGGGTGGAGGGGGGGGTGGAGGGGGGGAGGGTGGAGGGGGTGGAGGGGAGGGTGGAGGGGAGGGTGGAGGGGAGGGTGGAGGGGAGGGTGGAGGGGAGGGTGGAGGGGAGGTGGAGGGGAGGGTGGAGGGGAGGGTGGAGGGGGGAGGGTGGAGGGGAGGGTGGAGGGGGAGGGGGGAGGGTGGAGGGGAGGGTGGAGGGGTAGGGGAGAAACAGCATTGGGCAGAGGGTGGAGGGGATGGTAAATTTCATCCAACGTATCTTTTTATTGGTATTTCTTATCCCCAGTAGGCAAATAGACTAAAATATTGGGGATCAATAGCTAAATACAAGTGTAACTGCCCGGTCGTGGTGGAGAATGAATTTTATTTATACAACAGGAGACAAAGAAAATTGTTAAATAGGTAGAGAGGGGAAATACCCCATTGTGGGAGTATTCTCATAATGGCTTAAATAAACTTTCTTTAAAATACATTAAGACTTTGAGGAATCTGAGGCTGTGACATCACAACTAGTCTGATTTCAGTCTTTTCTACAGAAGTAAACCAATTTTTAAACTTGATTATCTCCTTAACAGAATCAGATTTTGCAATGCTTTTTTCGCCATTTTGTTTCTCTTGGAGTCCTCTTTCATATAAGATGGACATGCTTGACAAGTGAACTAGTCCTTTAATTTGCATGCTTTTTTTGTGACCACTGTACTGTTATGTATCGTAAATACTATGTTAGGCCTTGATAATTGATACTGACCTAATGTTATGCCTAAGTCTTAAGACTAACGTTACTCAGACTCTCGTTTTAACTTTCTTCTCTTCCAAACAAACATTTTGCCATAAAAATAAAGTTTCAATCTTACCTGAATTACCAATAAAAATAAGATTATCATCCAATACACACTCTTCTGGAAGCTTTAGCCAATAAATGTCGGGTGTTTTCTCCCACGTTTTCGTTGCCACGAAATTCCACGTCAAGGACAAAACGATCACTTTCCAGTCAACGTGCACGCACTTGCGATACTACGCTATGATCAGTTAACACACGTAGGGCCTAGGCCTAACACATTAGTACGATTATGATTACACAAAACTTAACACCAGGAAGTGAAAGTTGATCTGTTTTAACGTATAAAGTTTCCCGCAATTTGAATTACACACTGGCGCCCTTTTCCTTTGTCCACACGAGCAGTACACGTGGGAGTTTTTTCTGTGACAAGACGTAGACCGTCACCCATACCAGATACAAGTTTTTCCTGGCCTGTATTTTTCCCAGGGAAGCTGGCAAATCGGTCGGTTTTGGGAAAAAAAGGGCAAAATGCGAATGTCGCAATTAAGTTTACCTTGAATAATTTGTAAGTCATATTCACTTTGTTTCATTCAAAAACAACAAAAAGTAAAATTTATAGGAGAAAGAAAGTTATTTTAGTATTAAATTAGGTTTAGGCTTAGGATAAGATTTCTTAAATGTTCACTGTTTTTGTTTTTAAATTGCTTTTCAGGAACACAAATCTGGGACTCTCTCTTTCTCGGTGAAAACGTGCTACGATTTGTGCACAAGTGAACACCACGCTTTATTCTACGTACGCACAATACATATATTTCAAACTTTAAAATGATCTTTTCTACGATATTTCCTCCACATTTGCAACAATTCCTGAAAAATTATTAAAGTGAACGTAGAAATTAAGGCCTCACCCAAAGGTGACCGATTTCACACTGGCTGTAGTGTAATGGTAAAGTGCTTTTGTTTTCACTGACAAACTGGTTGTTCAGATTTACGCACGTTATTGTGACGTCATCCTGAATACTCGAATAATGACTTAAATATCGCAGGCCGTTTTAAATTTTACATATGTATAATGAGCTGCTGGGCCATTTGGCCCACCACTACTTTTTCAAAAATGTAGTACTTTTTTGGGCCAATTTTCATATGATTTAGACAGTTGGCGGTACAAAATTTACTTTTCGAGGGTATTCTATTATCAATTTCTTTTCATTATTTTCTTAATAAAATGAAGAAAAAAAAGTGGAGGATCTATCTATCCCACACAGTGGTGGCGCAACGGGGTGAATACATATTTTGTCCGATTTATAGGCGTTTGCCACCATGAGACAAAATTGTCCCTTTCTTCTCCCGAACCAATATCCTGGTGCCGCCTCTGCTCCCACAACCGCCCCAACCACCAATGCCGGTGCGAAGCATCTGCTTTTGGGATTCACTGCCTACGATGCCATTTTTTCCATCAATTGGCCCACCAATGAAAATTCTTTTAACAAAAAGCCCAGGTAAAAGTTTTAATAGAAGACTTGGGGTACAATGGTAAACTTTATCAAAATTGTTTCAAAAATTTAAATTAAATTTTTATTCCGTACATGAGAAACACTGGTCTGCTGAAAACTCAGGTGCGCTCCGTGCCCTTGACTACGTCTGATGCTGTGTTTCAGCCCCCCCCCCCTCCCTCCTTTTCCCCTACCGCTCACACTTTTGACATTTTTCCGGTGTCGCTGTTTTCGATCCTATATCGATTTTACACAAATTTTGTGTCAAAATAATTCAATTTTATTTCAAAACTTTTACCAGCTGACCAGCCAATGGGAGGTAAGAGAAAAGTTTATAATTCCGATTTTGATTTTGAAAATACCAATTTGCTTATTTAGGGAAACTTAAAACTTGGGCTGTAGTAGGTCACAACAAAAGTAACTTGAGGGGACAAAGTTTTTCACCCTCTTTTTTTTTTTTTTTCTTGCTAATAATATAATTTTAATTTAACCTGGGGGACGGGGTCAAGTCCTGCCCTTTATGATGAAAAGTGTTCTTCAAATGTTAACGAAATCCGAAGAAGCTTAAAATACGGTCAATCAGAGCTTATAAAGGGATTCCGTCACGTGACTCTAACTCATCTGGAAACCAATTTTGCCGGGGAAGCGTCGTTGCGTTTCAAGCGTCTTCACACAGCACAGTCACATCACACGTAGGCCTACAACAAACATAACAAACATACTTACAATGACTGCGTAATATTAGTACAAATGCTATTACGTAACGCTTAATACGACAGTTCACAGACATAACATCGACAACCAAGTCAATGATTTTAACCAGTTGCTTTTGTTCCCACCCCAGGATTGAACCCGGCCTCGGCTGATTTTAACCGCTACACCACAGGGTAGATGCTAACCTACCTACCAGTTCAAGATTGTATTTTGGGTATACGAAGAGTAACTTTTACGTTAACGCCATTTGATTGTTCGTTATACGCAGACAAAGCCTACATACCTGGCATAAAGTGTTCACTGCAATTCATAATGTGAACCGAAGGTTTAAAGACGTTGCGTTGTACAGCAGAAACCCACTACAAACGTCGCACAGGATCAGATGGAAATCGAGAAAACATCTTTTATTCCCGGTACACGTCTATTAGTGCAACCAACCACACAGCAAGATTCCGGCATAATCATCTTACATAAATTATCTTATATAACAACCTGCAAACGTTGTGTAAGTCTAAATAAGTGTACAGCAACGATCGTTCTCGCCCGACAAAATGGCGATGTAAACAAAGTCACGTGACCTCATGACGTCAGCTGAAACACCCTTATAGGCTGTTTAAATCCCACCCAAATTCAAACTTCTCAGCTCTGCCCAAGATTTATGTAGCGAGATTAAAATTGCCCAAAAATCGAAGAAAAATTGCTCCAAGATTAATTGCATTAGAATGAAGATTTTTTTTAAAGATTTGAAAGGAATTTCCCCAAAATTTACCAAATAATTCCTGAAAAGAAGAAAATTTCCCGAAAATTGAAGAAAAGCTACCAAAAGAGATTTCCCAAACAGAATAAAATTTTCCAAAAATTTACATAACACGTAACCAAGAATTATCTCATGGTAAAAAGTATGATCGGAAAAATATCACGGAGGGAGGGGGGGGGGGCAGCACATGCTTCTCTGAATCCACCCTGAATAACGCAGGAATCACGAAGCTTAACCTTCAGTTTTTGCATGTATGCATTTTTAGGAGTTTTTTTTAAATAGTCCTTTAAAATTGCCATTAATCCCGGTTAGTCATTTATTTGGTTACCATTATATCTTGTAATAGAATTTCTATTTTGGTATACTGCCACCATAATATAAAAGTTTTTATTTTATTACCTCGAAAGTCCTACAGGCAGATTTATGCTGGCAGATTTATAGTGTATGTGCATATCATTTACCTTAATTGACGAAAGTGATATTTTCGCCTTTGTAATTTGTTTGCCCTGTTTGTCTGTCATCAAGATATCTCAAGAACTGACGATTAGATTTGATTAAATTTAAAGTTTGGTTTTGTTACTGCTTACGGAAGAAGTGTTAACAGAAGTGAGACATATCGGAACAGGAGAAGGGTGAAAATGGGGAAGAGGGGGCATGACTTCTCCTGTTTGTCTTTCATCAAGATATCTCAAGGACTAATGATTGATTTGGATCAAATTTGTTTTGTGGTTTTGTTACTGCTTAAGAAAGAAGTGTTTCAAATTCGAAACATTCGAACAGGGGAAGAGTGCAAATGGGAAGGGGGAAATGTTTTTGCCCTGTTTGTCTGTCATCAAGATATCTCCAGAACTGATGGCTGGATTTGGATCAAATTTGTTGTGTGGTTTTGTTACTGCTTTCGGCAGAAGTGATTAAAATTTGAGACATATAAGAACAGGGGAAGGGTAAAATTGGAGGGGTGGGGAAACTTTTAGGTGAGTTTGTCTGTCATCAACATATCCCCAGAACTGGATGACTGGATTTGGATTAATTTTGGTGTGTGGTTTTGTTACTGCTTAAGGGGAAAAGTGATAACAATTTGAGACATATTGGAACAGGAGAAGGGTACAAATTGGGAATGGGGACATGTTTTTCCCTGTTTGTCTGTCATCAAGATATCTCAAAACTAATGATTGGATTGGATTAAATTTGATGTGTGGTTTTGTTACTACTTACGGCTGAAAGGAATTAAAATTTGAGACATATTGCAATAGGGGAAACGTGAAAATGGAGGGGTGGGGACATTTTAAGGTGAGTTTTTCTGTCATCAAGATATCTCCAGAAGTGTTGAAAATTTTGATTAAATTTGGTATGTTTTTTTCTTACTGTTTTATGAAGAAGTGATTAAAATTTGATACTATTTGGAACATGAAAAATGCAGAAATTTAAGGTTGGGGCTGTTTTAGGGTGAGATCTGTCAAGACTAAGTTGTGAAGACTAAGTTGATACTTTTCAATGGAATGTGCTGAACAATGACTTTGCGCTCTGAATGAAGATCCAAACAATCAATTTTCTGGACTCAAAAAACATATATCAAGTGTTCCTCTGGAATCAATGAAAATGATACAACTGGTTTCTGCAATGAATGGAAAATGATGGAATATGAATCCTGGCTGAATAGAGCTCAAACAATGATGCTTTACTTTAATAAAACTGAAAACAATGGTATGGTCTTGAAGAAATCCAGTCAAAAGATAATCATCAAGTGCTTAGATTGCAAATCTCATTACAGATCAAAACTTTCAGATGAATCTTGGTGGGCCTGGGATTTCTGAGGTAGATTATATTGGGTATATGGGGATCAAATGAACACTACAATTATTCTAGGCATGTTGGAATTGCAATTGTAACGGGGCGAAGAGAGTGCTAATATTCTAGTTTAAATAAGTTCTCCAACTTTTACTCTTTACATTATCTCCAAATTTACAGGCATCCACATGTTTTACTTGTTAGTTGGGAACGGAGATGAAAAAATTAAATAAACAATCTCTAAAATACATTCACAATTGTTAAGAATGTGAGGATGAAGACGCCAGCTTTCCATAGTAGACTTAATACACCAGTCATTTCTACACAGATAAGACAAAGCTTTACACCTGAATATCCCGTAACGGAATAAGATTTTTGAATGCTTTCTTCACCACTTTGTTTCTTTATATCATATAAGATACACATGCGTAGCACTGAACTAATCCTTTAACAGCTGTAAACATTTAAAGAAAAGCAGCATTCCAATCAGTATTCTTAAAGATAAGCTTCCCCATTTAACAATTGCAGTTATCTACCTACTGTGGTGTAGGCTTATCATCAACAACAGACCACGAGGCCCTAGTTTCAAGCTTAGGTTGGGTAACACGCCAGTGCACCACAACTGGTTATCATAACTGACTTGAAGACTCTGTCCGTACGTCGTACGATTTATAGTATTGTTACTCATAACCGAATACGCAGGCGACGACCCTGCAAATTGTGTTCAACTTTTTCAATTCAGACTTCAAGAAAGCAGTAACTCATCTGAAGACTTAAATTGATAATACTCAGCTTGGACTCTATCATCTGATTAAATGTGGTTTGGTCGTACAGTCAGTCCGCCGGCAGCATGCCTTTTAATGGGAACATACATGTTCCTATCCTATTACTGGGAACATTTTGCTACACGGAATCCGCCATTTTGTGATATTTCCCATAATCCTTTGTTAAAGCTGTATGCAACATTACATTTTTCAAATTTGAAATACGTCTGGGAAAAATATCTTTGCTATAAGGAAAACTTAAAACTTATGAAAATATCTGCATTACTGTCATGGCTAAAACTTTTTCACTCCCATTTGATATGTTCATTACGCCGTTTTTGAAATATCATGAAATAATAGACAATAGAACTAGATTTTTAGGCGCGAAACAGCCATTTTGAAAATTTAAATGTTTTTCAAACCAATGATTTTTAATATTTAAAGTACATTAATTAGAAACTTTGCCATTTTATTGCAACATCTGAACAATGTGACTACATGACTTCAATATTCTCGTGTGTTATACATGCTCCTACGCTTTCAGACTGACAGTCGTTTGATATTATACATGCAGAATACTGCAATGGCATAAAATATTTATATAAAAAAACATAAGGCAGTTAGATTTACAAATAGGTCTTAGAGCTGATGATAACGGAGAGAGGTCAGAGGTGGGCATGATTGGGTAAATGGATAATGTGATTGCCAATTTGTGTTCAAATTCGAAGTTAATTTGGCAAAATCATCGCGTACACACTGAAAAAAAAAGAAGTCAGGTAGCTCAGTTGGTAGCGCACAACTGAGATGCTGGAGGTACCCGGTTCAAGCCTCGGACAGGTCTAATCAGTTTTTCCACAGCTATGCGGACAGATACGCCAATCATCAAAGCAAAATTACGTCGTTTGTAGCTCCTGCTCCTCATTCAGCTGTTAAGAGAAGAGAAGTGGCAATGGTTGAATGGCGCTCGCCGTCCTTCAGATGGGACGTTAAGCAGTCGGTCCCGATGGTAGGACAGTCACACCCTTCTCGAAAAGTGTACATTCTATAAAATAGAAAATTGGTAAGCAATTGGTAAAAAATTCCTGGTTAAAATGATTCCATGTTAAAATAATTCCACATTTCTGGTTATTTTCATGCCATTTCGATAGTTTTAATTTTTAACATAACAATATTGGTGAAAAATCATTATCTCCTCTTGAAGGATTTTTGCCGACTTAACCGATTCAGATTCAGATCTCATTGACAATTTTTGTCCAACTTGTAAGACATCGCTTCTGATTGGCCAATTTTGCCTTGAAGCATTTTGCTGTTGTTATGGCACGATACGTACATATACGCGCTCAATCAGAGAGTGTGACGTCCTCGGCCTATTAACTTGGTTGGTGCCCCATCACATCCGGGAGATGAAGTCATTTTCTGGAGGAATGACGTCACACTCTCTGGCTCAACGTTCAGCATGCATGCAGGTTAATCAGAACTTCAGCTTAACGTTGGCGTGTGAGTCGGCAGAATGGATCAATTTGTTTCAGATCAATCAAAAAAGACATTTTTCCATTGCCGTTACTTTTTTATGTTTTTAGTACATTACTATTGGAATGGTTGGTATTTTTTTTCTTCGAAATTCATGAGTAAGCAGGCCGCATGTCATTAGGTCTAGTACTGTATGTAACTCAGTGCAATGTCTAGCCTATAACACTAGGCTTACTCACAATGTTACACTACAGATGAACACTATGGCCTAGGCCTAAGTTAGGAATTAATCATATCCAACTGAGCACATTTTTTATTTTTGTTATTGACTTGGTGTTTTTGTATTAGTACATTGCTATTGGCATGGTTGGTGATTATACAATATATCTTTAAAATCTATGAGTAAGCAACCCAAATATTACTGGTGAAATTTTACCAGAATTTTAACAAATCTTCTTGGTCGTTTTCACTAGGAAGTATGTTGATTACTATTTCACCAGGATTTCTTGGTGAAAACAACCAGGAAAGAGTGGGTTCTGTACATGCACTGCACCGCATCATAAGAATCATAACCAAATAGAGCACCGAAAATCTGTAGACTGTTCCACCAGACTGGAAGATATTTCATAGCGTCAAAGTCAAGTTAACAATGTGCCCTCTAATTCATGATGTTCTTTTAACTTTCCACCCTCCCTGGCAGAGGTTGTTCCCTCAATTGTGCATCCTCCCGGCAGAGACTGTTCCCTAAATTGTGCATCTCCCCGTAGAGGCTGTTTTGTTAATTGTGCATCAGGTAAGTAACCTCTCTGCCTTTCATGATTGGCAGCTTTTTTATCCAATCACCGCATGAATTTGTCTAGCAACAAAATCTGCGTAGCTAAGTGGAGAAAATATCATATGCGGTACTGATACTGTACAGCTAGCTGGCGGCGCGCGCTCATGTAGTCCATTCAATTTACTGTACAAAACAATGATCTACACACACAGACTGAGTGACGGCAAAATGGCCCACAGCGGGCTTTGTAAATCTGATTGCTGTTACCCAGAATATTCAGCAAACTGAATTTTGTTTAGCCCATTCGCTAAAAACCATAAAGATCCGGAGAAGTGCCATAAATGAATGAAAGCTTATGGCAGGCCTCGCGAACATCTAATGTCAATGTATTGGTCGTACACGATTGAGATTTGAGGTTTGTTTGCCCCCACTTAGTTACCACGTTGCTATTGTGGGTGTGGCTTATTTTGTAACTCAGAGATGTTAATTGTACATCTTGGCAGAGGTTGTTCAGGCAATTCTTCATCCTCCCCGCCTTAATTGTGCATCCTCCCCGGCAGAGGCTGTTCATTTAATTGTGCACCCCGACAGTACACCCTCACGGGCTGTGGCTACTCCCACCACATTTCACCATCAACGTTTCTGATTGGTTATACACAAATATCGGCAACCAATCAATAACCGCCGCGGAATAACTTGGGCAAATCAATATGCAAATATACATGCGTACAGTACGTACTTAATTTGAAACAATCCACAACCGGATGTGACGTCAAAGATATGAACATCGCAATTTTCGTGAGACGAGATTCTCCTTTAACTGTCTTTAATTAAAGGAGCACAAAACTGTTTGAGGAGCAAAATCATCGAAATTAACCAACATATTTGATGCAACTATTAAAAACAGGGCGCTCTGGGAAGTTCATGGCTAAAAAAATGAGCTCTGATTTCTGACCATTTAAAAAAAAAATCCGATCCAAGTAACCTTTGCATTTGCAATTATGGAAGGAGCGTTACTGACAACATGACAGAACATAGTGGAGCTGGAAGTTCAACAGTTAAAAGTCCAGTTCCGAATTCTACAGCAAATTTGGAAAATGACACTGTAGCACCATACTTTCCGCTAAATCCAAAGTCCACAAGCTAAGCATGCAGCTAGGGATAGGGACGCGCGCCGAAAGCATAGAGCATCAAATGCAGTGCACTAGTGACTCGTGAACTAACGTTAGAATGTACCACCACTCATGATTTGCAACTAACAGACTAAGCGATGATGCAAGTGGAATAGTGGCACCGATGGCGAGTCTCTTAAAGGCAAAACCAAAAGGAGAGGTAAAACTCGGAAAATTTATCATAGCCTAGTTACAACAAACGACACTGAGGTAAGACGATTTCCTCTTCTATTGATAGATGTAACGCTTGCCAAACATCCCGCACCAGTTCCACTACAAGTTAATGTGAGTGTTCAATGAAACCCACAGACAAACTAATGATTTATGAAAGATGTGAGCTTAATGCTGTACCAAGTGTCTTGAAATGTCTGCAACAGAATACAAAGTGCGAAGTAGTAGGCCTGGTAGCCACTGCACTGGTTTTGTACATTAATTTATGTGAACAGCAGGCACTTATACTAAGTTACAGATACCAAATCAGTCATGGATATCGAAGCCAGATGTAGCCAATACTTTAAAGTTATCGAAGAAAGGGTAGTATCTGTCAGTCTGTTGAATCCCAACTGAAATACCTTGCCACTGACATAAGCGCAAAGGTCAAAGAAGTTCTAGGTCTACTCCAATTAGAAGCAGGACTAATGAATGTAATAAAGGACAAACTCCTGAAAAGTCAAAAGTGAAATTAAAAACGAAATGAAAGTAGAAATGATGGCTGTTGTAAATGGCCAGGTTGAGGCTATGAAAGAGAAGGAAGAACATAAACTGAACATTATTGTCTTTAGGCAAACAAAAGTAACTCTAACTTACAAGCGAAACGTGCTGAGGACGATACTCAAGTCTTCATCAATACCTGCATTGAAGACGTCAAAACAAAAATTTCCAGTAAAGACATAAATAAAATCATCAGGCTTGGCAGAAAAAAAGACAGACGGTAGCCCTAGGCCCATGCTCGTCTCGAAGTCTTCATCTGAAGCCAAAAAGAAGATATGAGAAACCTGTCCAACCTTCTAGCGATTGACAGGGACATATCCATGAATCATGACATGACCATGGACGAACGGGAAATGACAAAAGAGATGATTGTCTAAGCAAAGGAAATGAACAGTAAATAGCAATTGGGGGAATGGTACTTCATAGTCAGAGGACTTCTATGGAACAAGAAAATCCTCAAAGTAAGAAAATATTCAAGTTGAAACCAGACAAGCGAAAGTTTGTCACAACTGACAGAACAAATGGTAACAACAAAATAACATATTTTTATACAAATGAGGACAGTTTATGGAATAAATTTATCTAGTTAAAAAGTATTTTTCTAATATGAAAAAGTCACCACTACTTATTGCCATAATGAAAGGCCAAACTTAAAAACTCACGTTTTAACCCAACATTCGCGGAATTCTCCATTCGGAACTACGATATTTTCCACATTAATTTAGATAAAAATGAAGGCAGGGGCATTATACTCTATGCCTATAGATCACTGAAAGCCACTCTATCATCTTAGATGATTCCAGCTATTGCGAATCAGTGTGGATCAAAGTGGCCCTTATCCACGGTGACACCCTCCTAGCCTGCTAGCTGGATGCATCTACCGCAGCCCTTAATTGTCTGTTGTAGACAACAACTGAAATTTGCGTTGTATGCTACGTAAAGCCAGTTGCATAACTAACATTTTCATCTCTGATTATGGGGGATTTCAACTTACCTTTAATCGACTGGACAAGCTGGAAAACATCCAACAAGAGAGCATTATCTTTTGAAAGTGAGTTCATACATTGTCTAAATTACTACTTTCCTCTACCAACATGTCAAAGAACTAACCCGTGCAAGAATCAACCAGAACTCAAACATTATGGATCTAATCCTCACAAATGAAGAAGGTATGGTATCAAACCTCAATTTCAATAGTCCAATCGGCAAGAGCGACCACTCCTCCCTTGTCTTTGACTTTTGTTGTTATATACACAATGATAACTCAAATAAAAGTACTACAACTTCAATACGGGGAACTACCATGAAATGAATAATCTACTCGAACTAGACAGAAATAACATGTTCCATGAGATGAGCGTGCAAGATCAGTGGACCATGTGTGTCAACAAAGTATTGGAAGCTCAAAGCCATCACGCAGATTTAATTCACAAAAGCCAAATGATGAGCAGAATTCTCTAGATAGTAAAACAAAGAGGCAAGATGAGACTGAAACACAAACTGTGGAGAAGATTTAAGAAGACAATGAGATACACAAACAACACTGCAAAGTGAGAAACCATGATGGGACACAAGAAATTACTAGGTCAATCAAGACACAGCCAAAACTATTCTGGGTTTGTGTTTAATCAAAAACAAAGACGAAATCAAACATCAGTGACCTCACCAAAGTGACGATACAACCAAAGTAGCCACTTTAGATGATGACAAGGCAAGACTGCAAGAGGTTTTTTCCACATTCTTCTCTCAAGTCTTTATTGTGAAACCTAACTCCAACATACCAACCCTGACTGAGAAAGATATTGACGCTCCACTTTGTATAATCGACATAGATTCAGATAATGTTCTAAAAAAGCAAACAGTTCTCAAACCTTTTAAGTCATTAGGACCTGATGGTCTCCACCCATTCATTCTGAAATCTACAGCTGAATCCTTATGCAAACCTTTATCTTCCAATATTCCCTGGACTCCATGAGCCTTCCAGATATATGGAAACCAGCCAGTGTATCGGCAATTTACAAAAAGGGAGAAAAATCCGATCCTGGAAACTACGGGCCGATAAGCCTTAATTGTATTTTGTGTAAGATGCTGGAATCAATCCTGAGAGGTGCCATGACGAATCATCTTCTCGATAACAACTTACTCAGCCCAAAGCAATTTAGCTTCGTTAGTCAGTTAGTGAACGATCAGTCCATTTACAACTACTTCTTTTGCTAAACCATTGGACAGGAGTTCTTGATCATGGTAACAGAATAAATGTTGTTTATATGGATTTCAAAACGGTTTTCCACTCGGTACCACATATGCGTCTTCTTTCAAAACTAAATTTTTATTGGCATTACAGATCCACCCCTAGGCTGGACTATGTCTTTCGTTTTTGGCTGTCAGCAAAGGGTACAGATACATGGATAATCATCTAAATGGCAAGCAGTAACAACCGGTATTCCACAAGGCAGTGTCCTTGGACCAATCCTGGTTTTACTCTACATAAATGACCTCCCAGATTCTGTCTGATCATGTTTGCTGATGACACAAAAATATACAGGCCAATCATAAACAACATGGACATAAGTATCCTTCAAGGTGACCTAGACGCCCTGCAAGACTGGTCCTCCAAATGGCCACTGATCTTTTACCCTGACAAGTGTAAAGTCAGAATAGTGGACAGGACGCCTCCAAACCACACCACTAACTACACTCTGAAGTCTGCAGACTCTCCCCAACAAGCCAAACTACAGTATAGAAAGATCTTGGCGTGATATTCGACAACAACCTTGCGTTCAAAAATCATATTTACACCATGAAAACAATCTTGGCAGCTTGGTATTATCCGACGCTCATTCACATGTTTCGACAAGGAAATCTTGTTGTTATTGTTTAAAGCCTTGATTCGTCCACATTTGAAATATGTAGAAACTATCTTGTCTCCATCTAGAAAAGGTTACATTAAAGACATCGGAAGAGTTCAACGTCGAGCCACCAAACTGCTTCCAAACTTCTCCCATATGAGCTATACCGACCGTCTCAAACATCTTGATCTGCCAATCATCGTCTACGCCGTCTGAGAGATGATATTATAGAAACATACAAAATTATCCACCAAATCCACGATCCCAGAGTCTGCAGCTTTCTGCAACTCTATCACTAATCGTACAAGAGGTCACAACTACAAGCTTTTTGTTCAACCAGCCAACTCCTAACATCAGAAAAAACTACTTCTTTCTACGTATAACTGAAATTTGGAACCACCTACCAACCAGTGTTGTCAACGCACCAAGTGTCAAGTCATTTGAATCTAGATTAGATCAAAGTTGGTCAGATATCAGCCTGAAGTATGATCACTGTGTTGATTTAAAGTTCTCAGAGTTTAAAGCCCTGACTAGAAGTGACAAAGATAGAGAGCCATGGTACAGAGGCTTCAACCTAACAAACCCAGTAGAAGACCTGTAAGAATACCTATAAGAATTATTATCAGCCAACATTACACCGGGGTTGGGGGTGAGGGTTGCGTCTCCATAAAAATAAAAAATTGTCTAGCAAAAATATGGGGTAATTTTTTTACTCTCTGCTCTCAAAATACGAATATTGTTGCTTAAAAAAAGTTGACCTTGATTTAGGAACAGAAATAGAGGGCATTTCACAGGTAAACAAACTAATTCGAAACCTGTGTTTCAACTTGTTTACGTACGTGCTCAGGTACAGTCGTCCCGCTGCTGAGTACTGCACTAGAATGAGATTAAATGTTGAAGCAGAATGGCTGTTGTTGAAATTTAAAAGACTTGCCCGAGACTCTTGCAGGTCCAGGAAGTGCTAGCTCAACGAAAGAGGCCCGAATCTACTCGTTGATATCGGACACTCGCTTTTGAGTCCCTTTATCGGAAAATGAACTTGGTAAGTGTTGGCAATGATAAATATTCCAGCTATATTAAAACCATGCCTATATTTTTTATTCTGCTTTACTCAAGTTTAAATGGCTGCCTACAATCTGGGTCAAAGTATTCGGTCAAACTAAATAAACAGCTGAATAAATAGTCATTGTTAATAATCTTATTGATTGTGGAACTTCAAGAATCCCTTGCTCGGCTTTCAAAAAAATCACAATGACAACAGATTTTAAAATGTTCTGACTTCCACATGGGTCCCCTCCAGGTCTTTGTCTCTGTGGCTTTTTCACCTGGGCTCCTACAAAGCTTTAGTGGGTTTCTGAAACTCACACCTCTGGCACACGTAGCTATTTGATTGCAACTTCTTTTTTCCGATTACATAACATCAACGATTTGGATCACTATGTGATTTGGGCATGAATATTCGTGCCTGACATCCTGATGGAACATTCAAGTTCAACGGGAAGTAAATAAATACAACATTTCCATACTTCTTCTCAAATAGTGTTGAGAGAATCAGGCAATGGGTGACTCCTGTAATCGGGACCGACATTGAATGACTTAATCTCGATGGTGAGCGCCATCCAACCATTTTTCACTTTTGAATGCTGGATGAGAAGCAAGTAACGCAGAGGACATACTTGTGTCCAAACTCCAGGGGTATTTGTTAGTTAGTCCGTGACTTCTCTGAACAGTGAGTTGGGCATTCATTTTCATCCAAATTTTAAGTTTTTTGACATTTTGTTATCAGGCCCTACTACACAGGGTCCTGTTTGGTCTCGGCATATACACTTGCTGTAAGTGTAATGATTAAGTATACGAAAATTTTGAGGTTGACATCAACCCAAGATGAGAGTCATTTTTCTAACAAAATACTCACATTGAAAATTCTCTATTCACATGGAAATGGTATGAACTGATGAATGTCTGCTTTGAAAAGTTTACTTCCTATAAATCTACCCAAAAGCAATTATGATTTAAGTAAATTTCCCAAAAATAATGTATTTTGTCACCAGTTATCCAACCAGAATCAAGTTTGAAGTTTTCGTAAGTGATCGTACATACACAGTTTGTCAAAACCATCAACAACGTAATGTGACAATAGCCAATCAGTGTCTACGGTAACTTTCAATGTTATATATTAGCTGTTGAATATAGACCTCTGTGAGAAATATGAAAATAATTCGTTAACGATGTGAGTCTATTACGAGTTACGGTAGTTTCTAAAAAAATCCGTTTTCTTCAAATTAAGTCTTTCTTAAAAATTACAATTTTCATCAAACAAGTTTTTTAAAAGTTTCCAAAGTTTTGGGCGAAAAATCTCATTTTTATGGTAAAATCGAGTAGAAAGTATGAATGTCTTATTTAAGATGAATCTCTGTTATCAAAATTAATGCATGTTTTTTTTAGAATGTAACTTGTGGCAGCAGATATTCGCTTAAGTTATAACCTATATAGCTGTGGATGGTGTCAATTCAAAACGAAAGCAAATCTCAACGACGTATTGATAACACTGAACGTATCATGTTCATCAACATCATCAAAGCTACAGGAATCTCGAGCTAGAGCATTAGGGTATTTGTCTGCAAGGCTGTGGAAAAAGCTCCTATAGCTGTATAGTTGAATCCGTTGAGACTCCAACCTATAGCCTCTTGTATCGCAGCCATGCGCTCTACCAACTGAGCCACCGTGTCTGTGGGAGGGAGCGGGGTCAATTCCATAAATGAGGTATGGGAGGGGGCTCAGTTCCGTATGTGAGGTATTTCATTCCAAGTCATATGTTGTCAGAGGTATTTAATTTTTAGGTAAAGCTTAAGTTTTTTGTTTGTTTTTTATCTCCCAAAAAAGTAAATGGTATTTACATTAAAAGGGAATCTCCTCTCAAGCATAATTGTCTTGTCGGTGATTGTGTAAATATTATTATTAATCAGAAATGTTAGATTGTAGTATTTATGTATCCATGTTAACACAATATTTGACCTTTTAAGTTTGAATTACCACATTTGTATTGTTTACCAATTATCATACCAGCCCACTTTTCTCATCCAGGGATTATTGAAATTACCCCAAATTAAAACAGGTATCGCTATATTAACTTCTCAATGTATCAATGGTACCTTACCTGACTATTTGAAAACATTCTTTTCGCTTAATGATTAAATTCATGCTTTCAACAGAAATTAATAGAATAACAAGTTTCCCATGGGCTGGATTTGTGGGGGAAGCAGAGTCAGAAAGATCAAACTTGCGTACCAAAAGTTTAGGGAAGAGCGTTGGCAAAATCATGAAATCACACTAGAAGGGAAGGGGGTGCCGCCTTACACCCTTAGCATTAAATCATCCATATCTGTTCATCACTTCAGGAGTTGACTTTAGACCCACTTAATTGTTCAATATTGATTTGTTTTTCTCATCACGGTCCTTTGAGTTTTTTAAAGCACTTCCTTTAATTTCAAAACCTTTCTCGTATTTATATTCAGGAAGAGCGGGGACAGACCCCCCCCCACCACCACCACCACCACCCCATCTCTTATTCCTACACACACACTGTTTTGCTGTGCAAAAAAAAAAAAATATATGGCCTGAGGGGATTTCAACTTAATTCCCAGTTTTCCAGGTTGGGTGGTAAAAGTGGGAAATTATTAACAACAAAATTAGAACAATAAAATTACAGGATAATTTAGTAAAGTTATTTGAAATTTTGGTCAAATTTGTCAACAAATTTCCCGAAAATTGACCAAAATTTCCTCAAAAGCAAAGAAAATTACCTAAAAATGAAGGAAATTACATGAACATTTAAGACAATTGTCAAACAGGAACGAAATTTACCTCAGATTGACAAACAGTTCCTCTATATTTTAAGGAAAAGTGCCCAAAAATGAATAAAATTTCCTTAAAAATGGAAGAAAATTTCCTGAAAATGAAGGTAAAATTGAAGAAAAAAATTATTATGATTATTTGAAATTTGGTCAAATTTGTCAACAAATTTCTCACAAATTAACAAAAAGTTCCTGAAAATCGAACAAAATACCTAGAAATAAAGGAAATTTTATGAAATTTCCCTGACATCGAAGAAAATTTCTTAGAATTTAAAGTAAAATTGAAAGAAAATTTGGTAAGAGCAGGTAATTGTAATAGATTATTTAAAGTGTTTTGTCAAATTTGTCAACAAATTTCCTCAAAATTTAGGAAAATTACCAATAAACGAAGGAAATATCCTGAAATTGGTCTAATTTGTTAACAAATTTCCCCCAAATTGACAAAAATAGTGTAATTACCTTAAATTGTCAAACAATTCACCGAATTTTCCCGAAAAGTAAAGGAGATTACCTTTCAGGCTTTAGAAGCAACGTCAGCCTGTCAGTGATGCATGGAATTACTTAATTTACCAGTGCAAATTTTCCACTCATGACTGGAAAATTGTTTGGGTTCTATGTAAAAACAATGGCCCTCCCAAAATTTCAGTTGCCCTCCAACTTACTTCCTGACTATTCCACTGGCATGCCCACTATCTTGACCAGATTCCAGGTGGTTGACTCCATAATTCAAAGCTATACATTATTAGTCATACTCAATTTAATGTTGGAACAGTGAGCAACCTTAAATAGGCAATTATCCAATTTATCATAAAATTGGGGACAATGAGCCCTAAGGGTCTCATGCTAGGAGGGGGATTTTACTTACCTATGGATTAATATCTGAGTGATCATGATGTATACTTGGGTATGTTATATTCACGTTGCATGGTTATCAAACCAACAGAGAAACCAATTTCTGATCAATATTGCATCAGCAGTGGCAATTTGCAAAACGACTAAGGGCAGGAGAAAATTGCCCCTTCAGTCACACCGCCATTTGTCTTGTAAGCTGCTTTAATTGGGAGTATTGTAAGCTGCTTTAATTGGGAGTATTGTAAGCTGTTTTAATTGGGAGTGTTGTAAGCTGCTTTAATTGGGAGTATTGTAAGCTGTTTTAATTGGGAGTATTGTTTGTGTTGCTTTAATTGGGAGTATTGTAAGCTGCTTTATTTTAATTGGGAGTATCGTAATTGGGAGTGTTGTTGCTGCTTTAATTGGGAGTATTGTAATTGGGAGTAATTGGGAGTGTTGTTGGGAGTGTTGTAAATTTAATTGGGAGCTGTTTTAATTGGGAGTGTTGTTGGGAGTGTTGTAAGCTGTTTTAATTGGGAGTGTTGTAAGCTGTTTTAATTGGGAGTATTGTTTTAATTGGGAGTTGCTTTTAATTGGGAGTGTTGTAAGCT
Organism: Chiridota heheva; assembly: GCA_020152595.1. Classification (NCBI taxonomy): domain Eukaryota; kingdom Metazoa; phylum Echinodermata; class Holothuroidea; order Apodida; family Chiridotidae; genus Chiridota; species Chiridota heheva. The sequence continues at coordinate 1,638,397 of JAIGNY010001799.1, read as the reverse complement.
GTTTTTTAATTGGGAGTAATTGGGAGTTTGTAAGCTGTTTTAATTGGGAGTGTAATTGCTGCTTTAATTGGGAGTATTGTAAGCTGCTTTAATTGGGAGTATTGTAAGCTGTTTTAATTGGGAGTGTTGTAAGCTGTTTCATTGGGAGTGTTGTAAGCTGCTTTAATTGGGAGTGTTGTAAGCTGTTTTAATTGGGAGTGTTGTAAGCTGTTTTAATTGGGAGTGTTGTAAGCTGCTTTAATTGGGAGTATTGTAAGCTGTTTTAATTGGGAGTATTGTAAGCTGCTTTAATTGGGAGTAATGTAAGCTGTTTTAATTGGGAGTATTGTAAGCTGTTTTAATTGGGAGTGTTGTAAGCTGTTTTAATTGGGAGTGTTGTAAGATGCTATAATTGGGAGTATTGTAAGCTGTTTTAATTGGGAGTACTGTAAGCTGTTTTAATTGGGAGTGTTGTAAGCTGTTTTAATTGGGAATGTTGTAAGCTGTTTTAATTGGGAGTGTTGTAAGATGCTATAATTGGGGGTGTTGTAAGCTGCTTTAATTGGGAGTATTGTAAGCTGCTTTAATTGGGAGTATTGTAAGCTGTTTTAATTGGGAGTATTGTAAGCTGTTTTAATTGGGAGTGTTGTAAGCTGTTTTAATTGGGAGTGTTGTAAGATGCTATAATTGGGAGTATTGTAAGCTGTTTTAATTGGGAGTATTGTAAGCTGTTTTAATTGGGAGTGTTGTAAGCTGTTTTAATTGGGAGTGTTGTAAGCTGTTTTAATTGGGAGTGTTGTAAGATGCTATAATTGGGGGTGTTGTAAGCTGCTTTAATTGGGAGTATTGTAAGCTGTTTTAATTGGGAGTGTTGTAAGCTGCTTTAATTGGGAGTATTGTAAGCTGTTTTAATTGGGAGTATTGTAAGCTGTTTTAATTGGGAGTGTTGTAAGCTGTTTTAATTGGGAGTGTTGTAAGCTGCTATAATTGGGGGTGTTGTAAGCTGCTTTAATTTGGAGTGTTGTAAGCTGTTTTAATTGGGAGTGTTGTAAGCTGCTTTAATTGGGGGTGTTGTAAGCTGCTTTAATTGGGAGTGTTGTAAGCTGTTTTAATTGGGAGTGTTATAAGCTGTTTTAATTGTGAGTGTTGTAAGCTGTTTTAATTGGGAGTGTTGTAAGCTGCTTTAATTGGGGGTGTTGTAAGCTGTTTTAATTGGGAGTGTTGTAAGCTGCTTTTATTGGGGTGTTGTAAGCTGCTTTCAATAGGAGTGTTGTAAGCTGCTTTACTTGGGAGTGTTGTAAGCTGTTTTAATTGGGATTGTTGTAAGCTGTTTTAATCGGGAGTGTTGTAAGCAGTTTTAGCCCTAGAGCTATTTTAATTAATAGCTCCATGTTTAGCCTAATACAAACCTGGCACATAGGATTATAGTGTGGATTTTACACATTATGCTGAAACTGTCAAATGCTGCTTCTATTTTCAACATTTTTGTTTTGCTGTTTAAAATAATTGACTTTGAATGAATTGAATTTCTTCTCAGGGTTTCTTACCTATAAAGACATTAACACCCTGACTCTATCTTTGCATCTTTGGGGCTAATTGTACTTAATTCTGTCAAAAAATTTCAGACACTTTTGGCAAAAATTGTGGAAAGATGCACATGACAAGTGACTTAATGTGAGATGGATATTTTGTCATTTGTGGCATTTTTGGGTGTGGATATGTCACAAGGTCAAGTTCCATATACCCACCAGGGTTCCATCCAATAGTTTCTCTCTCTTGAAAAGGAGATTTGAGAGATATTAACAGCCTCTTGTTCTACCTCCAAGAAATATGTAAACAATAATTAAATTTATGGATAAACGTAGCAAAAATAGAACACATAAAAAAAACAAAAAAAACAATTATGAATCAGTTTTGTCTTTTATTGCCAAAAAAATAGCTTTGAATATATATAACAGAATATTTCATTAAAAATGATAAACTTATGAATATTTATAGTATGAAATAATAATGAGGAGTTGCATGCTTGTGGTGAAAACTACACCTGAAGGCTGAAGGTATTGATAATTTAAGTATATGACCCACGCTTGGACATAGGGGGTGCACTAGGTGCCTGGGCACCCCAAAAAGTTGTCAGGAATAATGATCAGAGCTAACCATTTATAATGAATAAGAGAAAAATATTTTTAAAATCTGTTAAGGCATTTTACTGTAATTAGCAAAATTAAGGTGAACTCGAAAAACATTATTCACATGCTCCCAGTAGCTTAAACATTTTTGTGACAATTACATTTTAAGTGTTCACCAAGCTGTAAAACCATTTACAGCCCCCCTCCCTCACCTTCTTTTTTTCTGGATCCATCCCTGTACCCTCCTCACCTTCCTGGATCCACCCCTGTACCCTTACATATATATGACCTTGCTTTAAGCTGGCCGCTACCTCATGCTTACCTTGCAGCCTTGAGCCAGCTCTTATAGGTCGTACTCGTAATAACTTTAATGGCAGTGATGTAGCCGGGAAGGAAAGTAGGGGAGGGGAGGGGGTTAGGTGTTGACTCATTTTTATTTTGTTTCTTTTATGTATTGATAAGTAATTAACTTTTTATTTTTTCATGCTCTTGTAAAGCACTTAGAGCTTTCTTTTAGAATAAGTGCTATATAAACATGTTTTTAAACCACAAAATCAAAGCAAAAAATATTATATATTATATAAAGATTTTGACAAATCTTGAGGCTGCGATGTCACAACCAGTCTGATTTCAGTCATTTCTACACAAATGATACCAAACTTTAACCATAAATATCTCCTTAACAGAATAAGATTTTTGAATGCTTTCTTCACCATTCTGTTTCTTTTGAAGTTCTCTTTCATATAAGATGAACTTGCTTGACCCCTGAACTAATTCTTTGAAGAAATTTCTATAAAGTTTTGAAACAATTGACATGATCAGATGATTGAGGCAGTTAAACTTTAGTAGCTCACGGAACAAAACAAGCTAATTTAATTGAAACTCTAGTAAGCTCCCTGCAAGCATACAGATATAAGATTATTAATAACCAGCTTACATTTCAGCTATAATAGAACATTAAAGTAGAAATCATTTAAAATTGAAGGAAACATTTTTTGGATATTTCTGATCTCATCAATTATCAACTTCCTTTCGAAGGAACAATTTTGTAATTTTGTGTTTCCATGTCAAGTACTTACAATTGTTAAGATTTAACGGAACGGTCAGACTATGCCCATTTTGTATGATATACGACAACAATACAAATAGGTAGAAAGTCAAAAAATGTTTTGATCGAAAGATTTTAAAGATTAAGGGACTGATGTAAATTCTAGTCTGATTTCGGTTATTTTTAGCCAAGTTTGTGATCTAATTTCAAACATTGAGCATGGGATAATATTGTTGAATATTTTATATTCCTTTATTGCCTTCTTTCATGTTCAATGAACATGGTCCCCACGGGCGGAATTTTTGTACATAAATTAAGGGGTGGGGGGGGGGTTGTGATCAAAATAATATTGTCAAAGGTGGGGCGGAGGAAAAACACAAAATCATGCTAAGATGCAAAAAATCACCATGCAAAAGATACAAATTCAGAAAAAAAAAATCTGCTTCTCTCATATTCCGCCTATGATGGTCCCTAATAAAGATGGCTTGCTTGATGAAAGCTCACTGTCACGTGCTCACAATATATAATTGTAATTTTGAAACAAGCTCACAAAAGAAAGAAGATGCACAGTAAACACAATGAGGCTATTGCAGGCTCACTGCAAGCAGGTTTGAGCTCACCGCCAGTTAATGCAAATTACCATGAGCTAACTGTGAGTACCAGCCGCGCGCGTTAGTAGACCATTTTGAATGGGAGAAAGGGAGGGGGGGGGAAGTAAAATTTAAGATTTGCCAACAGCTTCAAATTAGCATCCATTTGAGAATAAAACTGCCTCTCTGTAAAAAAAGTGAACAATAAAATCGGTATTTTTACCAACCGACTGCAGATTTACCAACTAATCTCACATTTAACCGACGAGTCTCAAAATTTGTGGGGTATGACACCCCACCCCCTGTATATACGCCCCTGGTGAGTACAAGCTTGATGAGTTATAACGGCTAGCTATAAGCAAGTATGACTTTCTATTATAGGTGAACCCTGGAACAAATATTTTAAGCCTTTATTTAATGGTGCGCTTTAATACCTCAAAAACGTTCACACACTGAGGAATAAGCAAATTATTCCAAGCAGTTGAGAATGGAAGGGAATGATAGAAAATAAATTATTCTGTTATGAAAAATAGGGAAGAAAAAGCAAATAAAATTAGACAAGTTTCATAATGTACTAATTTTGTTATTATTTAAATAAAAAGATACTTCAAACATATATTTTAGTGTCATGGAATGTCAATACTTAAAGAAGCACTTGGCCCAAATGGGAGGGTTTATTATTCTGGGGTCCTAAAATATTTGATGAATACACTTACGTTACATATATCAACGCTGGTAATCTTTCTACTGAATATTCAAACAAACCAAAATTTAATAGGAATATTGAATTCAGTTTTAATGTTATGAGTGGATGAACAGTGCGGGAAAAACAAGGAAAAAACCCTGCCCACTTCTCGACCGAGTGCACCTTTAAGTCCGAGGTGAATGCTTATGAATAAATTTTCTAGAAACACAAAGAAAATAACGGGAGTACCCACTCCACATATTTATACAGCTGCTTGTGAAAATATTCTCACAGTATATAATCGAAACCTTTGATGTCAACTTAAAATACCAGCATTCCTAAAATCTTTTGTGACATTTTATACATTATATTACAAAAGGAATGATTCAAATGTATTTAATCTCCTATTTGAAATTTATAAGAATATTCCTGTGTTATTCATTTTGTTTGTTTGTTTGTTTGATTTATTTTGAATTTCATATACTGTATTCGACGTAATAATTACGCAGTCAGAATAATTACGCAGTCAGAATAATTACGCAGTCAGAATAATTACGCAGTCAGAATAATTACGCAGTCAGAATAATTACGCAGTCAGAATAATTACGCAGTCAGAATAATTACGCAGCCAGTCAGAATAATAAAAGATACAATTGCGCACAGAATAATTACACTTTTAGCAGTCAGAGCCCTTAAAAGATAGTTGCTCTTCCCCTAATAAGTCCTCATGTTTGGAGAGCCGCGTACAGTGTGTTATTCGAACTGCATTGTCCATATATGTAAACTGGTTTTATGCTAACTCTACAATCTGGCAATAACCACCACAAACACATTACCAGCATCAGAAGATAAATAAACAAAGAATTAGCAATACTTGAGTGCTTTGGGCATTGAAATTATCAAATAAATCACTATAATATGTTAGCAGTTAAAATAAGTTGGGTTAGGCGCTTATATGGCGCACTTCAATGAATATGGTAGATGAAAATTGACAGGATTGTCCCTTTAATGAACAGTGATTATTTATCACTTATCCAACTAAACTCTTAAAACAAAGCATTTATTTCAACAGCAGTGGGTTGCCTTGCCCCAAATAAAATAAATACAATGAAATTAAAATACGAATGTAAGCATAGGAATGCATTCCAGAACATATTGATACTTCAAAATTAATACAAAAGGTGGTTATGAATATCCATTACCACACATTTTTATTTTAAAGATGCACTAGACCCACATGACTGAGGGTGAAATTTTGACACTTGTAGTAAATGTCAAAGCAGGCCCGTAGCCAGGGAGGTCCGTCTGATCTAACGAAACCTCTTTTTGTTAAGAAAGTGACGTTTGAAATCTAAAAGAATAATAAACACCTGGATTTTCATACTTTGTTGCCCTTTTATACGAAACCACCCCCTCCCTTCTCTCCATCACACACACACACCCTTTCAAATTCCTGGTTACAGGCCTAATCAAAGGTTGGGCATAGTCTTAAAACAGTCTTAATCAAACTTTAGCTGGAAAATTAGTATATTAAATAGTATTATTATTATTAAGAGAATAGATACTATGTTACAATCATACATCACAAGAGTAACACAAAATTTGCGTATTTGCCCATGTTTAAACAAACATCTTGGAAAAGATGTAAAATAGCCATTTTTTAACCAATTTTGATGATTTTGTTTTGCTTTCTTGATGTTTTTAGTAGATTTTAAATAATTTAACTAATTTTGCCTCAATCTGTCCATATTCATTTAATGAGATGATGAATATTCATAATTTACCCTTCTATATATGTACAGTAATATCTCTTCAAAATAGAATAAGATTTAAGATATTTAGCACAATTTTTATAATATTATTGCAAGCAAGCTTAAAGAGTGAAAAGGCACATTTTGTGGAAAGAATATTTTATATCAAAGGCACAGGTAAATAAGAATAGTAAGAAATTTCAGAACTTAGTTAAAAATTTAGAGGTATTTGTTTTGCAGATATTTCTCAAAATATAAATTTTACAAGTCAATATATCAAAATATCATGCATATTTCTTTCACAACTAAATATAGAACTACATAATTGTACAATTACAAACTTAGTCATTTTTATTTAATTAGAAAATTCCATTCACTTGCAATAGGAAACCTCTTTCAATAAAGATAAATTTAGATCTCATTTTTTTAATTTCAAAGAAAATATATCTCTGTTTTCTCTGCAGTATTTTACCTTATTATCAAACAATCTTATCTTATCGGAAAGGTATTGAGCTCGTGTTTTAATTTTTTGATAAAATGATTTTATCTCTTTTTCATACAGTCCGGGAGAAACCAACTTGGTATAATAAGAAATACTCCATTTTGACTTTTATTTCATTACAAAGTCCATGGAGGCCGCCATTTTAACTTGTCATAACGTTAAGTCAATGAGATTTTTACTTAGAACGCCAACGTATTTTTGAAAGGAAAAATCGATATCAAATAAATATTCATTAGATTTGACCGCGGACTTTTCAATTTTAATGTAGACTTATAAAATAACAGATGTCTTCCGTTGACGTGTCGTTGACCTTTAAACAGCCCTATACACCTGATTCTGTGTTGGCTTAGTTATCCATGGTACCGTGTGCATACATCATACGTTACATTACACAAATACTACCGTGATCTTAGTAAAAAAAATCCATTGATATAATGTTATCACAAGTTAAAATGGCGGCCTCCATGGATCGTGTAATGAATACAAAGCTCCAAGTTTTGGTGTATTTTTTCATTACACTAAAAGTTGGATTTCTCCCAGACTGTTATATCTGATTCCATAAAAACTTTATAGATTCTTTGATGGGCAGCAAATTGAAAATGGCAAAACTGAAGAATTGTCAAAGAAATTCCAAATATATCTTGCAAGTATAGAGAGTAAATAACTCATTGTACTGCATGGCAAGTTATTTGGCTTATCTTTATATTCAAAATTGTTTGTAGTCCAATATCAATTGGTAATACTTGACTACCACCTCAAGGGCACATTTGGCAGAATCTTCACATACCTTTATCATGCTTTTAATGACCTTGTTTATATTCTATGCAACAAGCAAATTTGTGGGGTTATGAGGTTGCTTTATACAGATTTGTAGATAGCTGGTTTACCAATCACAATTCAGTATAGCTGGTAGCACCTATTCTGTAGATCAGCGTATCATCTGTATACTTCTTTCAAAACAGGCAAGACAGACATCATATATTGTTATCTGAAAAGAATGAAGTGAAATAAACAGATAAAAGTCTGTTAGTATACTGTAAGGTATCATGAGATCACATATAGGCCTATACCATATACACAGAGTGTTTTTGGTAACCTTTAATTTTATATTAAAGAAGACATATTGACTCATGTTTACAGAGTTGAGTTCATATCACAGAAGTACTGACTTTGAGTCCATGGGTGTACCCATGCATGGGGGTCTCCATGGTCGTTCAACCACGCCCCACCCCCACCCAAACAGGTCCAGATTATGTGGCAATCACTTTTTTTACTCTTTAGTAAAATAACAGTTTAAAGACCATTATTTTGACACAATTTTGGAGAAAACAAATTTTCACCATCAGCAATTTTCTCTTCGCAAAGCAACATCATGGTATACAGGAAAACCAGCTTTAGATTATCAACAATATCTTATGAACATTCTCTACGTCACAAACAGGGATGTTAAGTATTTCCTGCTTTACAACCTTATTTTTTCAAGTTCATCAAAATAAGATGAACATTCTTATATTTAGATAAGTAATGGGTGTTAAAGGAGCTCTCGAATGAAAAGTGAGGGAATATTATTCGGGGGGTTACTCTTTTCAATATGACTTGTAGGTGAGTGTAAGTAGGGGTACAGGGAAAATTCACCCCAAACAGTATATTTTTGAGCAGTCTGACCGACAAAATTTGGCCAAAGTTTTGTTCAGGCTAGTGTCAGTAATGCTACATTTTTAACTATTACCATTATACACGGAGGAAGGAATGGGAGGGGGGAGGGGGGGGGGGTAGAAGGTGAGATAGAATTCCTTTTATGATGAGAAATATTTACTTTGAAATCTTTTTTAGAACAATTGTACCTAACCCAACCTTCATCCTGAAAGGGCAAGATGCAAGTGACAAATCAATTTATTTGACAGATAGTTCAAAGTCGGGAATGTGCGTTGGAACAGCTTGCAGTATGTGGGAAAATTGAGGGCAAAAGAAGCAGAGGAAGGCAGCGAGTCAAATATGTCCAAAGCCCAAACAATTGGGCAACCAACAACAGCCTAAGTTGCTAAGTAACAATAAGTTTATGCATTTAGCTCTAAATAGAAGAGACTGGTGGCCAATGATCGCCAATGTCTGTTCCAGAGATAAAGAGAGTTGATCGTGTCGTCTGGGTAGCATAGGCATTTTAGTATTTTCAGGATAATCTATAATTGTGTACTAGTGATGAATAATATGAGTCTGGTGCTGCGGCGTAATTGACGGCTCGTGGGGAATTGGGACTCCCGCCCCATAACAAACATATCACAGTGTCATCGCTCTGGACCCTAAATATATATTTTTGCTTGGAGGCTGCGGGCTTTATACCCACCCTTACCACCCTATTGTTGTGCTACCGCCGGCGTGGTACAGAACTGATTGTGAGGATAAAGTAGGCTTACAAAACGCTTTCTTCAGCTTAGCCATGAATTATGAAGAGGTCGTCGGGTTACTTGTTGTGACTATCAAAGTAAAAACACTTCAACCTAGCCAATTTACATCCATATACAAACTCATTTTATAATTCAAAGTTTCTTTTTTTGCTGATAATCGAGTTTACACAATGATAATCATAAGAGGCAATTACTCCATTTGTTCTTGGTACGGCACAATGCTCAAAACGTTTGATTGGTGTGCTCACTAGACTTTGATCCTATAGCCGAGAGAGTCAAATTGTTGTGCCATGACTTGACGTATATGTACGTGAATTCGATGGTGTAGCTAGGAGTTTACAGTATAAACATTTGTACTAGTGGGCAGACTTCTTCCGCTGTATGCATTGATTACTCACAAAACATTTGCTAATGGTTACGTCACGTGTGCTAATTTGTTAAAATTGTCTGTGAAAAATATTACAATTGAAATTATGATTAATATTTTATTGTGGTTTTTCTTTTTAATTTCTCTGAATTGTTCTCCTTTATATGACTGTGACTATATCATTCATTTATTAAAAATTTCTTTTTATCATTTTGGTATATCTGTTTATGTATGCAAATATTTTCCATGCAACACTAAGGTAGATTTTATAATTATTATTGTATCTTATTGATTTGTTATTGTTATTTTTTGTTGGGGAGGGAGTGGATATTTCGAATCACTTCTTTCCTTGTCTACCAGTAACCAATACATTCGCATAGCAGGGGATTCGAGAATTCCCTGCATATTGCTTGAAATTTCCAGCGCTGTTTTAAAGAAAAACTTAGAGGGGGACATATCTTACAGTTGACCCCCTTCCAACCCCGCTGCTTGTTAAAAAGTCTGGACAGTTAAGTTGTTACTCTCAATTCAGAGAATAGGAATGATATCTCAATGATTATGTACATCACCTGATGAGTATCCCACAAAATATTTATTCAAAATTATACATCCAATCAAATTACTATCAGACTATCATAGGTCTATATTTAGAGTTCAGGAAACGTAATACCATTGCACTACTGGTTTCAAATTATACATCTGAAAAATGAATTTGACAGTGACCAGTGAATTGCAGTGGCGTAGCAAGGGGCATCAGGGCTCCGGCAGCCATTTAACCCCCCCCCCCCTTTCCCTTCCTGAGAAGTCCACATTTTTGTATATCTTAAACCCCTATATGTCCGTAAATGGCACGTTCAGGCTTTCCTGGCTGAGAATGGAAATTAGTTTCGATTCCTATTTTGGTGGGTATCAGGAGGGAATTTTTAAGAACTTAGCAATAGAGATTTCATCACATGGCTCTAACTCAACTGGGAGCCATTTTGCAGGAAGAGCTTTGCGCGTTGAGTATTTCACGCGTCTGATGTTCACCCACCTCAGTCACATCGCACGTAAAACAAACAGACTTGGTCTAAAACACGCGGTAGCACGCGCTGGGGATGAAAGCACATGCTGGGTATTTAAACACGTGCTGGGCATATAAACACTTCCTGGGTAAAATGAACTGGCCAGATAAATTACTTTTTGATATAAAATGTTATTTTAAAGACAAAATTACCCTCCAAGTACTTTAAGTAATCTTAATCAGTGGATTCTAAACACGTCTATTGCTTAGTGCAACCACCGGCACAGCAAGATTCCGCATACTACTTACCAAAGTAATCATATATAACAACATGCAAACGTATGTAAGTGTACAGCAGACGACAGTCTTCCCTACAAAATGGCGACGTAAACCAAGTTAAGTGACCTCATGACGTCAGCTGAAACATCCTTATGACGT
>JAIGNY010001799.1:1585000-1622500 GCA_020152595.1 Chiridota heheva | reverse complement strand
ATATATATATATATATATATATATATATATATATATATATATATATATATATATATATATATATATATATATGTATATATATATATATATATATATATATATATATAGCAGTTAGTAGACAGGTGTGAGAGGTCATCCTTCGACCTACTTATAATGGCCAAATAAGTGGGGCGTTCTTGAGGAAATACCTGTCTACAGACCACGAGACCCTGGATTCAAGCCTGGGTTGGGTAGACACGCCAGTGTACCACAACTGGTTATCAAAGGCCGTGGACATTGACTTGGTTGTCGATGTTATGTCTGTCCGTACGTCGTACCTGTGTTCGCGTCCGGGTCGTATTAAGCGTTTCGTGAAAGCATTGTTACTATCATAACCGATTACGCAGGTGACGACCCCGTCATTGTAATTGTGTGTTCACTCGTCGTCGTCGGCAATAATTGTATTTGCTATCATAGCTTAACCATTTCAGGCGGTACTTCTATGATCCATTAGCGAACTGCTTGCGCAAAAATTTCTCAATTTCAAACATTTTGGGTTCACTCATTGTCACCTTTGAAGTTCCAACGTCATCATTAAATTGAGCCGTGTCATTTGATTGTGTGCTGTTATTGTTTGAATCATTGTCCAGTACATTGTCAGTATCAGAGACAATGACGGGTCCATTGTTGCGGTTGGTGTGCATGTCGTGCACCTCAATGTCAAGCGAATTCAATTGACCAGGCTTAATCCATTTAATGTGAATTTTACCCTGAACAAATTAACTTATTGTCATGTACATGTCGAAGTTGGACATGAATGTCACTGACCTTTTTGATAATATAGTAAGGTCCTGTCCATGGTCGTATCAACTAGATTGATTTGACCTGCTGGGTGACAAGGTGGTAGAGGTATACTACATTACCCACCGAGAATGAAGGTGTGAAAGCTTTTCTGTCCACCATAGATCTCATGCACGCTTTTCAGTCTTCTAGAAATTGCGCCATGTCGTTGAACGGACTAAGTTCATTGTAAAGACCGTAATACACCAAACGCGACGCGGCGAGCGATTTTTTTTTTAACAAAATTGAATAAAACAAAGGAAAAGAAACATTTTGACTTCTTGTTTTCAGAGAAGCATCGTCATCGCATAGCTATTCAGATGATAACTGAAAATTGATTGAAAGGGCCTTTCTACGCCCATTAAAGCAAAATTCGCGTCGCCACAGAAAATCGCGAACAAACAAAGCGAATTTTTCCACAGTTTGAACAAAAAAGCATCTCTAACAAATTTTCTGGTATCATCAGAAAGCATCTTATTATATTTGTTTCCTATATGATTATCTAAAAAATCGCTTGCTGTGTCGCGTTCCGTGTGTTACGGCCTTAAAGCTTTTCGGTCTTCTGAATCGCTTGCGCCGCGCGACAACTGAATGCAAATATTCATAGACAAATAATTTTTTCAAGAAATGAACGCGCAATGTCATAGCTTTGATATCGGGGAAGAGAACTAATTTTGTGAGATAATCAACAAAAACGAACATATTTGTTCTTATTATTTCGACATGCTGGGAGGGGTCCTAAAATATCGGTACTGATCCTAAGGTTACGGTTCACTTGTCGGTATTGGCTGAATTTTGTCACGAGTTAATTGTGGAGGACGTTTACGCTGACAGCATCAAACACATTCCATGACCCACTTTACTACGGTCGGAGTTCATTTTATGCCAAAAATAGTGCAAGCGAATTTTCGCCAATGTTTTGGAAATTCCAAGGTGACCCCCTGATACAGGTGAATCATGCATTTCTCGTGAAACATGAGGCACCAATTCGTTGGGAATAACCACTGCGTCCCATTCTTGTTCGAAGAACACCGAATATCTTACACTTCAGGTAAAATAAATTTGTCCGTTTCGGCTACTAGTTCCATGGTATACCATTAAAACGCTGGACATCACTGGGGTCTACTTGATGCATTATGTACATATCCACTTGTAAATACCCACATCAATGCCATCAGGCCGTGATCAAATGATTGCCTGATACCCATCGTAACAGTATACAAAGTTTTAGGTATTTAAATATCAATTTCACTTTTTTTATATTTCAATGTATTTATTACATGGAACACTGACTGATGAAAATAAGTCACAAATTATATGAAATTCGAAGTCACAATTAGAACCCTCAATTTTGGTTTCATGCACACGATCTCATTAATCAGGGATTGTGAAGTACAGATACCCTCAAATGTGTTAAATTTGTAAGTTTCAGTATGGAGCTATTAGGTTTCAGTTTACTTCTTCCTAAAGACCAGCATATTTACTTTCTAATAGAAAACAAATCGGTTTTACAGCAGGCCTAAGAAATATGCTTTGTTTGCCCTATCTTGTGGAAAATTGTAAGGGAGGGACGGTCGGGTGGAAAAAGTGAACTAGCATAATCTGAGCTACTGATGTTGTGGTTTCTGAATGGACATTGGAAGTCATAATCAGTCCAAAGTTCAGCATGTTGGTCCCTATCCTTGCTGGTGGTATTGAGATAACCCAAACACAAAAAGGGAATTTCTTATTTGCCTACCAAAAGTGGGGGTCTGGGGGAAGGGGAGGGGGGGTGGGGGAATTATGCCAAGATAAAAAAAATCACTACACGAAAACTATAAATGAAGAGAAAAAGGTGTGGTGGCAATTGTCCACCTGCTCCCCACCCCAAAGAATAAAAGTAAAAAATAATAATAAATAAATATAATAATAATAATAATAATAATAATAATAATAATAATAATAATAATAATAATAATAATAATAATAATAATAATAATAATAATAATAATAATAATAATAATAATAATAATAATAATAATAATAATAATAATAATAATAATAATAATAATAATAATAATAATAATAATAATAATAATAATAATAATAATAATAATAATAATAATAATAATAATAATAATAATAATAATAATAATAATAATAATAATAATAATAATAATAAATAATAATAATAATAAATATAAATCAATCAATCAATTAAATCAAAAATAAAATATAAGAAAATAATAAAATAAAATAATAATAATAATAATAATAATAATAATAATAATAATAATAATAATAATAAATAATAATAATAATAATAATAATAATAATAATAATAATAATAATAATAATAATAATAATAATAATAATAATAATAATAATAATAATAATAATAGTAATAATAATAATAATAATAATAAAAATTAATAATAAATATGATAAATATAAATAAATAAACCCTGCCTATGTTTATGAAAAAGCAGCCAATCATCACAATGTTAGTTTTGAGTAAGAAGTGCTCTATAAGTGAGCTAGCATCAGTGGGAGCTAAGGATGGTAACCCCCTTCCCCTACACCCCCTTCCCCCACCCTCATCTATGGACCTGACCCCTTGTTTTTGAAACAATAAGAAAAATATTGATTGCTTTTAAGGAGATTTCTTACCCCGTCCCCACCCCCTTCCCCCTCCCACTTTTAAACTCCAATCACTCTCCATCTATAGAAGGAGTTCAACATTTTCTTGCTTTTTAGATAGGCACATTGGTGGTAAAAATAATGAATGATGTGGCCTGTAAAGTTGATTGAACTTACTCTTGCTTTCATGAACTGAATTTCCAATAAGGACATATTTTCAAAACAGGTGCCTTAATCTCGAGTGTGTTTGCTTTGCCAGTAAATTGCTCATATGCCTATGCAGTCAATGGTGCTCATACCTTTAAAGGTAAATAGAAAAAACACATTGTCCTGTTGGAGTTCTCAACAAAACCTGTTATGTACATACATATCATGGAAACATCGTCATATAGTACACATGGTGGGCAAGTACCCGCATTTGAAAGGAAAGACTGCAAGGAGGATTTCATCGTCATGAGTAACTGTTGAAGTTTTGCTCCAACTTTCTATGAAATACAAACCAGAAGTTTGCTCATTCCTCACAAATGGTTCAAATTCTTGCTGATCGATGAATAAACAAACAAGAGAGTAGGAATGATGACGATGGTTTATCCTAGTAACCCTTTACATTTGGAAATACTGTATGTACTGGCAACAGTGGCAAGAACAAACTTTTTTCTGCTAATGTTCGGTGAACTCTGGTTTTACAAGTCTTATAAACACACTTTTTTACCATGGGTGCATTTTCAGCCTGTTCAGTCAAAGGTGCAGCATATAGGGGCCAGGTATGGGTGGGACTTGCCTATTGAAAGTGTGTGTGTGTGTGTGGAGGGGGGTCACAAAATAAAATTTGCCTGCCGAAAGTGGGTGAAGGGGTCATAGATTCACACTAAGATACAAAAATTACCATACAAAAGATATAGCAAAAGAAGTGGGGGTATTTTCCCCCTCGCACCCCCAAAATCCACCTAAGGGGCCAGGGTTCAAATTAAGTCGGCCCTTTTTTATACACTTATTTTTAAAAGAGAGTTATATCTTTTGGTGAATATTGAAATATTGGGAAATACTGTATTGTATATACTGCAATGTATGGTAGAAAATTGTATCAAAATGATCTTGTTGGTTTTTCTTAGAACTATTACGTCCAAGTCAAATTGAATGTATGGTTGGTCCCACTGATCAATAACAAGTCTATATTTTTCTAAACGCGAGTAAGAGTAATTCAGAAAAATTCCTTAAAATCTAAAAATGGGAAGAAGAGAAAGCAGGGCAGCTAGGACAGTAAGTTCCAACTTGTGCTTTGCTTACAGAACGAATACAGTAAGTGAAAATGCTTTTTTTGATTTTGTTGAAAAAGTGCATGGGGCCATGATTATGTTTCCACTATGACTATATGTCGATATAAAAATATCTTAAAATAAGCATGACAACTGAACTGTTAGGCTTTTCAACCAATCTTGTTTCATATAAATAAAACAATTTTATTTAACTTTTATAACTCTTATATTGCCCTATATTAAACAGTCCGGTAGCATGCCTATTAATGGGATCATAAATGTTTCTATTAATGGGAACATTTTGCTACATGGAAACCGCCATTTTGTAATATTTCCTATTATTCTTTGCTATCCTAACGTTAAAGCCTTATGCAATGTTACATTTTTCAAATTTGAAACACGTCTGGGAAAAATATCTTTGCTAGGGAAAATCAAAACTTATGAAAATACTTTAATTACTGCCATGGCTACAACTTTTTCACTCCCATTTGATATGTATCGTCACGCTGTTTTCGAAATAGACTAATAAATAGACAATAAAGCTAGGCTTTGAGGCGCGAAACGGCCATTTTGAAAATTCAAATGTTTTTCAACACAATGACTTTTTAATATTTCAAGTACATAAATTAGAAACTATGACATTTTATCGCAACATCTGAACAATATGGCTGCATGACTTCAATATTCTCGTGTGCTATAAATTTTCCTATCAATAGGCATGCCTCCGGACTGTTAAAGATTTATGGTTTTTAAGAGCTACTTAGGATTCAGTCAATTATAACATAAACAACACCTAGTTTTGTTTCTATGAACTTCAACCCACTGTCGGTGTTGTTCAGCTTGTCCTAGTGCCCTAAATATTACACCAATCTTAAGTCTTATGGTAGCACGGTACTAATCAGCTAATAAGGTAAGTATTACTCCGCTAGCCCAAAATGAGAGCCTTAGGAGAAAAGGCGAATAGAAATATTTTCGGATGTCCCATTAAGTTGCAAATTTCAGGAATGGTAGAGAAGGGATAGGTCTTGAATATAGATATCCAAACTAGACAAGGGAAATTATTTTCTGTTTACTGTTTTAGAATTGGTAACCCAAATGCTTATCTGAGTTGATAGAATCTAAAGTTTCTTCTTTCAATCAATTTAAGTTTTGAATTTCTCTGTTTGATTTGAATCCATTTTGGGGCAACAAAAACAAAAAAATCTGCAGAGCTTTATGGGCTTTGCCCTTGGATCCCAGTATTTTTAGTTTTTTTATACCGTATATTTCTTTTATGTTGGGCCCGAATTATATCAACTTTTAAAGGAAATTGCTTTTCTGCCTGATTAGAAATGGTAACCAGAATGTTTTACCGAGTTCATTTAACGTTTAATCTAAAATTTTCTTCCTTTCTTCAATTTAATTTTGGAATTTAATTCTGTGTTTGATTTTAAGCCATTTTAGGCCATCAAAAACAAGAAATCTGCAGAGCTTTCTGGCTTCGCCCCGGACCCCATCCAAGTGCTTCGCCACTGGACCCCAACCAGGGCTTCTCCTCTGGACCCCAACCAAGGGCTTTGTCACTGGACCCCAACCAGGGATTTGCCACTGGACCCACCAGGGGCCCTTAAACGGGTCCCTGGACCCCACGCCAGTACGCGCACAAACTAACAAACGCGCATTAACTGTTAATCAGAGTTGAAGTAAGTCTATTATGCGTTTCTAGCTTATCAATTTCAATTATCTTTTATCCTTGGGCTGAACTTTCATTTTCAACTTTAACAAAAGACTTACTTCACCAAGAATATTTTTAAGTGCCTAATATTTCAACAAAATTGATCAGATCATCAAAACTCGTTTTTCATTCTTTTTTGTTGTTTTTTATACATTTTAAACATTCTAACATGGAAATTTTATAAAAGATTAATGTTTTTTTCATCGTGTTTATGTGCGTATTTATTGCACGGTTAAAGGATTCGCACTCGCGAATGACCCTCCTAAAGTCAGGTCATTCTACTCGGGCCAAAATCCTTTGACTCCAGCAATAGATACGCATATAAACACTCCGCATCGTCATTAATCTTTGTAAATTAAAAAACACTTTCACTCGGTGGCGCAGTCAAAAGGGCAACCCCTTCCCCCTCCCCTCCCCCTTTCTTCTCAATATTCTTATCAGTCGGCTCAGATTTAACTCTGTCGGTTCAGATTGGTGCCGTCGGTTCAGATTGGTGCTGTCAGTTCAGATTCGTGTCGTCAGTTCAGATTGGTGCCGTCGGTTCAGATTGGCGCTATCGGTACACTTGCACCATCAATTGCATTAATATGCGTGCGGTGCAGTAGTGCCAGTTGACACTAGTGTCAAGTAATCATGTATTAAAATCTTATTTTGACATGTAATTGATCATAACTTTCTCAGAAAAAGAAGATTCTTCGTTATAATAGATTAACATTTGTACGATTTTGAATTTAAATACATGAACTAAGACACAGAAAGAGAGAGGGAGAGAGAAGGGGAGAGAGAGAGGGGAGAGAGAGAGGGGAGCGAGAAGGGAGAGAGAGGGGAGAGAGAGGGGGAAGGAGGGTGTCGGGAAGGCACGCGATACAGAACAGGCTCATTTTAAAGTTTGACAATATTTACACAAGTTTGTAGTAAATTATTGACAACCTTTCTTTTATGACTACCCATATCTTTTCAAAGAGCAACGATAAACCTATAACCATGTACAAACGTAAACAATAACACATTATATTTCCACATTATGCGTTTTCATGATTTGTGTGTTTTGTATATTGTGTATTATAGCTCTCTTTGACATGAATTTTGACTTGTAAAATACACCTTCTTACTATGCATTGTGACATACTTTTTTTCCCTTGAAATGTCAATTTTGAGAGAACTTCCGGGGGAATCTCCCCCTGGACCCTTACCGGTGCTTCTCCCCTGGACCCTACCAAGCGGGCCCAGTGTACCCTATTCTGATAAGTCGAGCGCTTTGCGCTTGAAGTCACACCGTCAGTGTCACCTCGACTGCACCACTACATAGATTGTCAGTTCAATTCAATTTCCCGCCCCCAATATGAAAATCCTGGTTACACCACTGCTTGCACTATAAGATTTATACCAAACATTTTCTATTCGATCAGCAATAAAGAAATATGGCATGCTGCGTAAAATATTTTTGTTTTATTGGCAGGGGAGGGAAAAGGGAAGGGAGGAGTAGAGGTGAAAAGAAATCAAGATTAAGCAAAATATTATTTTGATATAGGCTTAGTATTTCTTTGATTGTTAGCAGTTTCATCATGTAATATACCACTAGAGAGAAATGCATAAAGAACCATGCAAAGCACAAAATTACTATCCCATCAAAAAAGATTTTGGGACACTCTTGGGCCCCATATATTATTACTGGTATTGGAGTAAGCTGGTAATGGTTTATAAAAATCATATTCCTTGTAAAAAGTGGTATATTACGAAGAAGTATGACTTAGATTTGGTTACCTCAGTTGTTGAATACAAGGTACTTGGACAGGTAGAGAAAAGTTGTGTCCCACGGGGGAAACTTGTCTACCCCCCTGGCATATTCTATAAAAGATTATTATTCAAAATGGGTTACTCTCTATCTTTAAACAAAAATCTTCCATTCTTGACATGAAATCTTCACTTTAGACTAAAAAATATATTTTTTGACCAGAAACCTTCAATGTTGCATCGTAGATTTTCAAATGTTCTCCAAAATACTGTACTTTTTTTTGACATCATGAAAGTTTGAGAAATGTTAGAGGAATCAGATATTGCTGGTAATATTGCTACAATAATTATTTTCTACCAGCTTATTGACTGAGCATTTTCAAATCTAGGATAATATTCAACAATGTGTTCTGTACCAGGGAGCTGTCACAACCTGTCTGTACCATATGGCCTTTGTTATAATCTTTTCAATTTGATATCTTAAAGTAAACATTTAACGTTTTTACCATCAGGTCACTTTCTGTCATTTTTGAAATTTCAATAAAATTTAGAAAAAGGAACATTTTATAGTTTGCACCATTATGGGGTGTATACTTATTCTGCGTGATCTTAAAGGACTGGGCATCTAGTAGATTTAAGATATGTGAAAGAGCATGGAATTCCAAACAGTCTTTACAATTTGTAAAAAGCCTATTTAATTTTCAAGTTATTACTAATCAAAGTTTCAAGATTTGTTAATTTGTGCGGAATTTGTGATATACTAAGAGGAACACATTTCTAAATCTTAATGTTATTCTTTCAATTCTGTTCTTCAAATTCAACCACTTGTGAATTTCAGAATGTCCGTCTGTTCTAAATACATAATAATTCAGGGTATGACAAAGTTCTAAAGACAGTCCAATGCTATATTTCAAACAACATTGACAGAGGAATAAAATACAAAGGTTTGACAAAAGGTGATGAAGGATCCTTCCCCCTTTGATGTCACACATTATTGTGCAATAACAGCTATAAATAAAAAAAAGGTTGTAAATTAGACACAGCAGAGGCATAGCTAAAGGGAGGGGGAGGGGGAAATTTCCCCCTGGCCGGAAATTTCCCAAAGCTCGGAAAATTGGTGCAGATTCTAATGAGGAAAATTGAAACTGTTTTTTGGTATCCTGATGAAAGGAATCAAACGTAATGCAAATCAATATCCGTCTTTTTCTCAAAATTTCCAAAAAAAATTGCTGAAAATATCTGACTTTTTCCTCAAAATGTCTGACGTTTTTCCTTGAACTATCTGACGATGTCTGAAGATTTTGCTCAACATATCCGAGTTTTTAATCAAAATTTCAAAAGTTTTTCTTCAAAATATCTGATGTTTTCCTCAAAATGTCTGAAGTTTTTCCTCAAACTATCTAAGTTTTCTCAAAATCTGACTATTCCCAAGTATTCCCCCCAAATCTCTGAAGCAATTAAAGTTTTTGCTCAATATATCCAACATGTTCCTCAAAATTTCTTAATTTGTTACTCATTTTCCTCTAAATTTCTTAATTTTTTGCTCAAAACATCTGAGTTTTTCTCAAAATTTCTGAAATATTTGCTCAACTATCTGGCTTTTTGCTCAAAATATTTGACTTTTTTCTCAAGTATTCCCAAGTTTTTCCACAAATTGTCTGTTTCGTTATTTGCCAAAATGTCTCATTTTTCTTCAAAATGTCACAAGTTTTCCCTCAAAATCTGACTTTTCCCTCAAAATTTCCAAAAATTTCTGGTTGGGGAAAAGCTTGGATTTTTTATGGTGTTGCCTCCTCCAAAAAAGTCTAGCTACTCCACTGCGTCTCAGCTTCATATTCCTCAAAGTCTTTATGTGTTCTGTTATAATAATTTCGTTTGATTTTGTGGATTAAAGCACTGAATATGTCTAGAAAGGAGAAAACAAAGCTAATCATAATTCACCACCTGATGAAATTTTAAAGAACAATTAAACTTATTAGTAAAAATACATTTTTTTTTTAACATTAATAATTGTAAAGAAAGTGAGGATGTGGTGCTACTTCATTTTAGAAGATCTTGCCACACTGCAGCTGGTATACACAAATGAGACACAACGTTTAACTTGGATATCACCGTAAGGCAAGGCCTAGCGGTGAGGGGAAGAATAACTTAATTGAAGTAGTTTCTTCACCATTTTGTTTCTTTTGGTCCCCTTTCATAGAAGATGAACTTGCTTGACCACTAAGCCATGAACTCTTTTACCTGATAAAGAATATAAAAATACATTTCTTACCTTATACCCTGGATCCTGATTGTGATACGTCATGCATGGTCACAATATTATGGGCTTCAATTGCTGGAGATATTTCATCATCATCAATATTCATAGTCAAGCCATCATCAATATTCATAGCCAACCCATCATCCGAACTACTGTCATTTTGCAATACTTGCTTCTCTACCTCTTCAATACTGTCCACGAAACTGATTTTCCCTTTGCCACGCCCATTATAAGGTCCACTTTGCGAATTTTTCAAAAGTTTACTATTTTCAAATGAGTGAACTTTCTTAAGCACAGATCTTAATTTACCAGGACTGAGATCCTTGGGCTCTAAACCGTCAGCTCTTAAACGATACGTTTGTTTAGCGCTACACGTAGGGGTGCTTGACACCGGGTATGTGGTGTTAAACTCACGGTAATCCACTACGAGATGCTCATTGTCATCATGCGGTATAATCAGGTGACTTGTAAAACGATGTCCCCACAATATTTCAAAAGGTAGGTAGGATGTTCTGGCCTGCATTACTAACCCTGTTTGTTCTAAGACCCCCTCGAAGATTATTATCACTTCAAACGATTGGTCCTTGAGATCTGCGGCGGAGATATCATAAAGAGGACTATTTTCATTGATCTCGTGGTACAATATTATCGGCCACACCAAAAATATTTGTTCCCCCATGGTATTGCCCTTCCCTAACGCCATGTTAAAAGATTCAAGAGGAATACATTCCCCCTCTTCCGTTACTTTCGGGCGGACAATTTGAGCTCTAATTTTTGCGTCGTATATATGACTCTGACGAATATCTCCGATTCGAAACATAAAGCAGAGTTTCCCATCCCTTTCTGCAATTGTTGCATTATGGCTGAATTTGATTGTTGCCGCCCTTTTTTTGGGACGGGCGAGTTTCGCAAATATACATCCGATCATGACTGCGTCGACTAAGCAACTGAAGACAGACTGAAGAACGACAAGGGTTGCCCCCAGCCAGCAAGCCTCTGTGACTGAGCGGAAACCATAACCAATGGTTGTTTGAGTCTCCACTGAAAATAGAAAAGCACTTATGAAGTTGTCTACGTTATACACACAAGGTTCCCAGTCGGCTTTTGTGTCACGATACCCAAGATCGTCGTGGTCCCATATAAGAGCGTACCAAATAGCTGCAAATAAAACCCACCCAAATAAGTACGCCGCAGAAAATACAACCAAAACCCATCTCCACTGTAGATCTAAAAGCGTTGTAAAACCATCTCGCAAGAAATCTCCCCTTCGTGGAACATTGGTGTGAAGAATATTACACGATCCGTGTTTCTCAACGAGTCTTTTTAACTTCTTCTTCTTTCGCAGACGTACTTGATCTTGGAGGCTATTAATAGATTTTCTTCGGTTTGTATCTATGGAGGAGAGATGCTTCCCGTTTGTCTGCTGTGTTGGGTTTTTTTTTCTATTGCACTTTTCGCTCTCAAAATAGCCCTCGTCCATTTTGTAATGCCCAATCGTAAACTGTTCTTGATTCTCAAAAATGTACTTCCAATGTGATTTTAATGGAGTCTTCACATTAATTTACAATGAACGTTCAACATTCTTCCTGCAGTTATGATGATTTTAGTTCTTCATAAGAGGCTCCCCTATGCCTTCCCTATGCCTCCAAGTTTGTAACTGCAAATATTCCTTTCCAATATCAAAATACTTTTTTTAATCCAAAACTCTTACTCAATGGTTAGATTACAGAGAGTGTAATCCTTTAAAACAACTATCTTTTCTTGGTAATTCTATTCTCTGCCTGTTATACGAAAAGTTTTTATGTCACTTGACACAAAGATTATCCATGACGAAGTTTGTAAAATAATGGAGATCAGTCAGTTGTGCCCTGAAAATAAAATAAAATAAAATAGTTCATTAACATGGCAGACATCATAGGGATTAAGTTAATATACCAGTTAAAGGAAAAGTATTGTCCCATAATTACATTCAGAAGCGAACACCGCTGTGCTGGTATTTCCAGTTTTCAATTTCCCGTATCGACCACTAGAAATCTGCGATGTCATCGATTACACATTCGCAGGACCAAATGGGGGCATGGGGGCGGGGGCGGAGGGGGGGGGGGCTAAATTAATTATCGAAAGCATCACAGATTTCTCGCAAGCAATAAGGAAAATCTAAAACCGAAGTGGGGTTCACTTTTAAATTTATTTATGGGATGATACCTTTCCTGTAATATTCAAGTGAAAATGATGAAAAATCAACAATTCCAATCAAACTTAATTAATCATTGACACTTTTACTGTTGCTCTAATTACTTAATATGCAAAATTTGTGACACATGAATAACTGCATATTTCATACGTAAATTCTTTGTTTCATTATCCTTTGCCAAAAGCTATATGAAGGTGAGAAGCCAACTCTGACAAAGATTTTTAAGGTCCATATGTCCATACCCAGATATCAATAAAAATCAAACTGCTAAAAAACATCAATGGAAAAACCGATTAACAACTTTGCATAAATATTTGAATGGCCCACTTAAAATAATCAAAATGCTGTAAGAACAGCCAATCAATTTGATGGATTTTTTTTCTTTTTTATGCCAAAGTACTGAATTAGTCAATGTTTGTTTTCATGGTAAAGTACTAAATTAGTCAATGTTTGTTTTCATGGTTAAGTACTAAATTAATCAATGTTTGTGTTATTTTTCCACATACTTTCAAGCAGGTAGTTGCATGCATGTAAGTTCAAATTAATCTATCATGAAATAGCAAGAAAATCAATCAACATTTTGGCCTAAATATGCAAGAAAATGAACAAAATTATGCAAATGATTTCAAATTTAAAAAAAGGAAATTGCTTCTTAGAATCTAAAGATTTTTCTTAAAATTAAACAGAAAATATTGGATGCCATCAAGAGCTTTAATAAGTACTTACTAAACTAGCTTAAGAATCTTCATGCAGATAAAGCAATTCTGATGTGACAAGCAGAGAATTAAGTTAACAACACTAAGCTTGAGAAATAAAAGGGGTGAGATCAGGGCAATATTTTCTGGGAGACAGGATGAATTTGTCCCCCCCTCTTCCCATGGGCCACAGAGCAGGGGAAGCAAGTATTTCCCGAACTTTTTCGACAATCATAAGAAGGATAAGCTGCAAATTTCATCTTTGTCTCAATAAACGTTCAAAAATGTAGGAGTCTCTTACCACGGTCCAAAAAATATTTGTAAAGAAAGGGGGGGTTCGTAAATTGTAAGGTTTGGTCAAATTTGGCAAGATGTTACAAAATTAAAGAAAATTTCCCGAAAATGATGGAAATTTTACAGAAATTGAAAAAACTTCTCGAAAATTGAAAAACAAAATCCCAAAAATGAAAGAAAATTTCATGTGTTCCTTGACTGAAGGAAATTTTACAAAAAGAAAATGGAAAATTAACCGAAAATTAACCTCGAAAATTCCCAAAATGAAGAAATTTCGGGGAAGGCGGGGTTAAGTTGGAAAGGAACTGAAAAGATTCATTATTTACCAATTTCCTGACTATGCATTTCCGTCCTTCAGATCAGTCGTTTGAAACGTGCATGCCCCAAATTGAAATACTGCTCCACAGTTCATGCCCCCCCTTCCCCTCCCCACACACACACTTTCCAGCAAAAATTCAAAATCATAAGTTTTGAACATGCACTGTTGTGGAGGAAAAGTGTGTCCATGTCCCCCTTACTTTTTGTAGGAGAATTAAGGCCCAGGGTGTGGTCGACATTATAAGAAATTTGTGCTACATGTAATTTATTAAAACACTTCAATTTAGTATATCAAATCTTTTTTAAGAATATCAAATCAGCAAACGTTATATTTTTTGCATTAAAAGTTTAGTTCAGAACTTTTTTTCATAGAGTGAAGGGGAGGACGGACATTGGTAATTTTAAATCATGATCAAAGGATTGTAAGGCGCCAAGACCAACAATTATAGTGGAGGTCCTGGGGAGAAAGCACACAATTCCAGCTAGATTATAGTGGAGGTCCTGGGGAGAAAGCACACAATTCCAGCTAAATTATAGTGGAGGTCCTGGGGAGAAAGCACACAATTCCAGCTAAATTATAGTGGAGGTCCTGGGGAGAAAGCACAAAATTCCAGCTAAATTATAGTGGAGGTCCTGGGGAGGAAGCACAAAATTCCAGCTAAATTTTGGAATTTTATAGACAGAATGAAGTATTACTGCCAAATTTTATGATGACCTTTTTCCGTTTGATGTATTTGTCTTGTTCTCCGTTTTTCGTCTTACCACAAAAGAGACAAACATTTCATTGATTTTCAACACCACACCCATCTACCCCCACCCCCTAAAATAAGCAAAATATTTTAAAACGATATTCCAGCATTGCACTGCTGTGTCAGCAGTATTCTTTTGCACTCGTAGGCAGGATTTGCCTACGGAAAGGGGGTGAGGGCAGTGGCGGTGTTAGGAATTTGGTCATGGGGGCAAGAGAGGAGAAATTGTGTCTCAGTGGCAAAAACTTATAAATCAGACAAAATTTGTCACAACTTTCTAAAGGGGTAGTGGGAGGGGGGGGGCAAAGTGATTTCGTGGAAGGAAAATGACCCCATATCCCCCGTTGCGCCGCCACTGGTGGGGGAGGGAAGCAATATCAAGGCCGGTGGTAAGTCACAAAATCACAGTAAAATAGAAATACTGTGCATACACAGGATAGAAGAGTGGAATAGAATGGATTTTTATGACCTTGTGATAATAGATTATACGAATTTGATTTAAGTTGATCTGAAAAATGACCACTTACAAAGCTAACGCATAATGAATCCACTTTAATAGATCACACACATCCCCGTAGCTCAACTCCAAATGGAAATTCGTTGGGTTTTCTCTCTGGTATTCCAATTAATGTAGTACATCTAAACATGTAATAGCTTTTTCCTTATTTTAGTTATTGCTTTTCAATCCTTAACCAACGTTAAATGGTAGCAGTTGAATTTGACCAAAAGGTTTTAAAATCGCCACCATACTACTCTCAATTAAAATTTAGGAACAAATTTAGGACATTTGATTTTGAGCTATCTTCATACATCGCAATTCTGCATACATGGGAGGGATTTGCTTGCCAAAAGTGTGTGGGGGGAGGGGCAAGTTAAAAAGTAGGGGTGGCAAAATCACGCTAAATAATACAACAGATATAAATTCGAAGAAAAAAAAGTGTGGAGAGCACCCCCTCCTCCTCCCCCAAAAAAAAAAAAAAAAATTTTTTTAAATCTTCAAACTTTGATTAGCCATATGATTCAAGCTACAGGTGCTTTTCAATTTTGAAAACTTTAAAATCTCTACCTGTCCACATACCAGAATATTGAGACAGGAGTGCAAAGAAACAATTTCTCACAAGTATGCAAATGTTTCAAACATGATTATAAATCACTGAAAAATGACCACTTACAAATCCTACCATTTTGTAATCACTTGTAAGAGCTAACGCACAATAAATCCACTTTAATAGATAGACCACATCCCGTGGCTCAAATCCAAATCGGGAAATGCTTTGGTTTTTCTCTCTGGTATTCCAATCAAAGTAGTACATCTATTCATCAAATGTTGGTGTTTTGATAGGTAAGTTCCTTGCAATACATTACAATGTAAAATTTCCTTCTCAATGCTCAAATGTTGTTCCATGCATCACAGTACCCAAAACGTGTTGTGCTTTGGACTCGAATGGTACCTGTTGGTTTCATCGTATCAACAACCAATTCTTATGAAAATTACCGACATTTAAGACCTGCCGAAAACAGCAAGAGAGGTCCAAAGTTCCCTCAGTGGAAAAAAAAATAAATGTCAGCTTAAAGCTGCTTAAGTTTACAAATAGATATGACTTTGTTTGATGTAAACAAGCTAACCTCATATAACTTGGGACACAGAGTTAGCATAGGCCTTATATCAATCCCTCGTCAACTTTTCAAGTATTCTTCACGATTTTGATAAACTGTGCCACAGACTTGTCATTCTTTGCAGAGTGTGTGTGTTCTTTGTGATATATTTATTGGCAAAAGTCTGAGGTTGTTTGAAAAGGTCATATAAAATACACGAGTTTGTATATTATTTTGTTTTTAGGTATGCTATTGTTCCTTTGTGATTGTATTTTAAAGTGATTGTATGCGATTCTTGAGTACTTGTGAAAGTTTTTGAACCGTGTAAGGAAACGTTTAAAGTAAACACAACCCACTTTCAGAGGTGATCTGATGAACTCTGAAACAACAGGGGGTGGAGGGGACCCAGACAGTGGTGTAGCTAGCCATATAGGCTTTATATAAGGCTTTATTTTTTAGGGGGATATAATGATATTCACACCCTCCCCTAAAAATTATTGTTCTTAAGGATCGTCGCCTACGTGTGGATGTATATGGTGGCTATATTTCTTAAAGGTTTTATCTCCTAGTTGTTTGGTCGGCAATTGGTAATTTGGTGATGCCAGAATGATTTCAAAGTTAGGGGCCAAAATATGGTGCCTACCATATAATGTGTATAAATTATGTTGAAAATTGGTGGGGCCAAATTCCAAGTTTTTGGTGGAGCCATGAGCCCCTGCTCCCCCACCCCTGCTTCTGGGGCCAACGACCAAATTTATGAAGTATGCTTTGGTTTAGCTGAGGACTAGATTAAAATGAAACAATTTTTAGTTTCCAACTGCAGACTGACCATCAGAGAAAGGTACAAAATGTACTGACATAAAGGAAAAAAAAAGGTGGCATTTCAATTTTTCATTAAAAAAAAAGGACTTTGTGATTCAGACCCTAAATAAAGAACCTCATTTTTTTTTTTTTGAATATGGAATATAAATAGAAACTAACATGTACTTCATTGTGGCCTAATATAAAAAGTTTTGAAGCTTGAGTAAAATGCCACACCTCTGCTGACTTTTAATATAAGAACATTATAATTACATAATTTGTGCAGAAAATAGGAAAGAATTGGCATAATAACTAGGGTTCCACCCCAAAATAGTTTTGCAGTGTGATCATGGGGAATAATAGGGTTTAAATTGGATGTTCCGGAGCCCGCTATAAAAACATATCAGTGTTTGCTCTAGAGGGGAGGGAAAAATATGTTCACAGGGTGTGTAGGGGTTTATTATCCCCCTCCCTCTTCCTTCCTTCATTTCCCCGTGTACAAATAAGCCTTAAACGTGGGGCAGAACTTTCATGTGTAAATCTTTCCTTAGTTCCTTCTTCAGTATGTTTTTATACACGGAGAGAAAATCTTGCTCATATTCAAGTTGAAAAGGCTACAAAATGTTTTAATTGTTAGGGCCTGTAAAAATCTTCTTTTCGTTAAAGGGATCTCCACCAATGACGGTACTTGAAAATAACTAAAGTTGATCATCAAAATTTCTGCCTTATGATATATTATGTTTTATATGTTTGACTATACACTTAGATAAATTAGCCTGTTCAAGCACTGTATGTTCACAATGAGTTTTTCTTGACAATATCTCCCGAAGGAGGGGGGGGGGGCACATCCATATGTGAGGCATATATACATGTGAGGCATATATACATGTGAGGCATATATACATGTGCCGTCCGAGCAGTTGTCTTTTTTTTTAAACATTTATAGTGCAGGTATCAGAAATCCAATCTCTTATACTGCTGGTCTCAAAATAAATGACAGATTTGTATACGGCATGTACCAAAAATCACTTATTTTTGTACTGCAGGTATCAGAAATCACTTATTATCATACGGCAGATATCAAAATCATAAACTGTTATAATGCAGTTACCAAAATAATCTCTCATACTGCAGTCCAATTTTGAAATTATGGGCGGCACATACCTACCACTTAAGTATGGAAGTATTGGAAATATTGGTCTCAAGTGCACGTATCTTACTATACCTGCAAGTTTCTGTATGTGTGTATTCTATTTCAATTGTGTATGGTGTATTCTTTGGATGCAATTTGTGACGTCAACTGAACTGCATGTTTACAAATTTTCATCCAAATAAAAGACGTTATTTAAAAACAATCTTCCTTCGATCCCATTCCTTACTTTTTTTTCTTGTGAAGTTTTCTGTTTGTGACCCTGCAGTGAATCAGTAAATCCTGTGTTTTTAGTTTACTCGGAAAAAAAACTTTCAAACAATCGTAATGCAGAATTTGCTATTCATTAGGGCACATTAAAAAATACATTGAAGGGTTGAAGAAACCCATGCAAATACAGGCCACACTTGAATGGGCAATCATAGGTCATTAGTGTTAGGCTACATGGGAAAAACCTAAAATTTTGTCGAATTCTGCTTCTTATTTAAAAACTTTTGCATCCCTGGTGATTAAACCAGGGAGCTGTTGATTAAACCAGGGAGCTGTTGATTAAACCAGGGAGCTGTTGATTAAACCAGGGAGCTGTTGATTAAACCAGGGAGCTGTTGATTAAACCAGGGAGCTGTTGATTAAACCAGGGAGCTGTTGATTAAACCAGGGAGCTGTTGATTAAACCAGGGAGCTGTTGATTAAACCAGGGAGCTGTTGATTAAACCAGGGAGCTGTTGATTAAACCAGGGAGCTGTTGATTAAACCAGGGAGCTGTTGATTAAACCAGGGAGCTGTTGATTAAACCAGGAGCTGTTGATTAAACCAGGGAGCTGTTGATTAAACCAGGAGCTGTTGATTAAACCAGGAGCTGTTGATTAAACCAGGGAGCTGTTGATTAAACCAGGAGCTGTTGATTAAACCAGGAGCTGTTGATTAAACCAGGGAGCTGTTGATTAAACCAGGAGCTGTTGATTAAACCAGGGGCTGTTGATTAAACCAGGGAGCTGTTGATTAAACCAGGGAGCTGTTGATTAAACCAGGGAGCTGTTGATTAAACCAGGAGCTGTTGATTAAACCAGGAGCTGTTGATTAAACCAGGGAGCTGTTGATTAAACCAGGGAGCTGTTGATTAAACCAGGGAGCTGTTGATTAAACCAGGAGCTGTTGATTAAACCAGGGAGCTGTTGATTAAACCAGGGAGCTGTTGATTAAACCAGGGAGCTGTTGATTAAACCAGGGAGCTGTTGATTAAACCAGGGAGCTGTTGATTAAACCAGGGAGCTGTTGATTAAACCAGGGAGCTGTTGATTAAACCAGGGAGCTGTTGATTAAACCATTGTGTAGTGTGTATGGTGTATTCTTTGAATGCAGTCTGTGACGTCAATTAAACACTACGTATTGCACGTTTACAGCTTTTCAACCAAAGAAAAGACATTATTTAAACAAATCTTTCTTTGATCTTATTTCTTACTTTGTTATTGTGAACTTTTCTGTTTGTGACCCAGTGAAGCAGTAAATCGTGTGGTTTTGTTTACTCGGAAAAACTTTCAAACAATCGTAGTGCAGAGTTTGCTATTTATTGGGGCACACAGAAGATACATTGAAGGTTTCAACTGGGACCTGTCTAAATAGCAGGTCCCTGGTTCGAAGAAATCCACGCAAGCATGCATTGGTATAGGCCACACTTGAATGGCAACCATAGGGGGTCATTAGTGTTAGGCTACGTAGGAAAAACCTCAAACTTTTTGTCGAATTCTGCTTCTTGTTTAAAACTTTTGCATCCCTGGTCATAAAACCCCTTTGATAAAACCCTGAAAAATTTCGAGATAAATTCCTTAACAAATCCATTCTCTGCAAAAAATGTTATAACATTTTTCTCCTTATTTGCGAAATCGTAGGAAATTTAAAGCTATTCAGAAAGCCATTTTAGACTTAAACCCAGCCGTTTGTTTGCAGCCTCTGCAAAATTCATTAAGATAACTAATTAATAAAAGACTAATTAATGGTCAATATATTTCTGGAAGGATATTCTCACCCCAAATTACAGATTTGTTCATGATTAAATGTAAATATTACAATAGTAATATGGAACAGTAAAAGGTTTAAAAAGAATTACCTTTAATCGAAGTTAGAGAATGGCAATGTAGAAATATGTCTAGCACTGAACATTGAAAGATGGTATTCGTCCTCCTATTGCGTGAAACTTGTGGTTTGTTATGTTTCCGACAAACCCTCTTAAACATCTCCTAGAAAAGTCTTTGAATGTTCTTAGAGAAGTCTTTGAAAGTTTACAGTCTTGAAGAAGCTACTAGATGGAATTTCACAACTTTTTTTAGAATAATACCACACCAAGACGAGGTGACTGAAAACAATGATTAGCTACAGGAATTGTTTGATTTATTATCAAGCATCTATAATTCTAAAGGTAGCTCCGTTCTCGGAAGGTTGTCAATTGGTGCTGCAACTTAGTCACCACTCCGATCTAGAATTTTGCAGGAAGCAGTCATTAGAAAGCACTCAACCCTTTCCTTATTTACTCTCACGAGACCTCACGATGACGAAGTCAAATCTCTTCTGTAAGCTTAAAACTTGTATAAACTGGCTGGCTTTGTCATGGAAACGTAATTCTAGTTGAGTATGAGGGTACTGTAATGCCATCGACACAGATGTTTGTAAGACTGAATGAATGAAAGGATTATCCAAATTTACATGATATGACCAGAAAGATGGGAAAGACTTTGCTTCCAATCATTAAAGTAGGGAATTGCCATTCGGGTCTATTGTCTGCCATAGAAAAGTTTGGAAATCATATTATATTTTATTATTATGAGGCCCATTTTTGTTATCCTTATGATTTTGTCTACATTGAATAATCCCACTTCCTCCACCCCCACTTCCTTCACCCCCACTTCCTGCACTCCCCCTCCCCCCGCCCACCCCACCCCCCCCCCCCCTTTCTTCCCCACACACACACACACCTATAATTGGGATTTAACGGCACTGAAAGTGTGGGGGAATCATACAATCTAAAATACACCAAAAATTTCATACAAAAGATATAAATATTGGAAAACGTTTTGGGGAATGTTTCCTATTCCACCCCCAAATCCCGTCTATGCACCCACCAATACACCCGCTTATGCACACACTAATACACCCGCATTACACCCACCCATACACACCCCGGATAATCATCATGTATGTTGACAACACTTTCTGGAAAAGAGGATGCTTAAAGAAAAGTATGCTGATAGGTTACGTTTGGTGGCCTACATAGGAGATTATGTGACCCCCCCCCCCTCCCCTTAGCTCTCTTCCTCCCTCCAAGTTGTTTTTATATCTATATCTTTCGCATAGTGATATTTGTATCTTAGTGTGATTTTAAGAGATTTTTTCCCTCACCCCTCATCTTTCGATAGATTGTATTTTGTGACCTTGCCCCCCACACTTATGGTGCCAAGCAAATACCACCTGCATGATGGCATATACCACAGAGAACAATAAGAAGAGGGGGCATGATGGCATATGCCACAGAGAACAATGAGAAGAGGGGGGGGGGGAGTGAACAAAATAGAACATAAAATGATTTTTTATTGCTTTTCATTAGATCTGAATTTCAAGAAGTGTGTATCAATTGCTGTCTCAATTATTAACTCTGTTTATTGTTTATGAACATTCGAAAACACAATGCGAATTCAATGCCAAGAGTTCTACCCTCCCAGAAGAATGGAAGCGACATAAATATTAAAACAAATCAAAATTTGGAAGTTGACATCCTTTTTTAATTTACCTTCATATTTAAAATGTTCTTCTTTGCTGCATGGACACAAATACAGACATGATAAATGTGTGTGGTCAAGTACATTTCATGTGATAATGATAAATGATTTAGTATAGGCAGTGATGCAAAATTAAGGGGGACTTAGCTGAAATCAGTGGCGGCGCTATGGGGGTGACTCAGGGGTGATAGTTTTTTTATTGATTGGAATGGGACTAAGATCCAATATTTTATGTCAGCATCAGCCACTCCCCTCAAACAAAATTATAACCGAATAATAAAAAGTAGTGGGCTCAAAAAAAAAACAGAGGGTGTGCCTGTTCTTATGTAGAAAATTTGAATATTAGCACATTACAATTTCCCCCAAGAGATTGTTCCCCCTTTCCCCTCCCCCTCCCCCAACCACTTGCCCTCCCCCTATTTTTTTTTTGGGGGGGGGGGGTAAAGTGACATATTTTGTCCGATTTATAGGCTTTTCCCCATGGGACAAAATTTCCCCTCTGCCCCCATGACCAAAATCCTGGCGCTGCCACTTTCTGAAATGTGAGAACGTATAATTTGAATACACTTTTCTTGGATGTGATCATAGGCGGCTGTAGTAAGTTCAAGCATGTTTATATTCTTTATTACAAAAACAAACAAAAAACCTTAAATAATAAGCAAATCTGTGCGGGCGGGGTGGGTATTGCACTTCCTTACCCCTATGGCGAGCTGTTTAGGCCTGTGAGGGTACCAAGGAACTACCACATATTTCCTTGATGGTACTGTGTGGTAGTTTTTTGATGGTACTGTGTAGTAGTTCCTTGATGGTACTATGTGGTAGTTCCTTGATGGTAGTGTGTGGTAATTCCTTGCTTGTACTGTGTAGTGTGAAAGTTCCTTGATAATACTGTGTGGTACTTCTTTGATGGTACTGTGTGGTAGTTCTTTGATGTGTGGTAATTCCTTGATGGTACTGTGTGGAACTTCCTTGATGGTACTGTGATGGTAGTTTTTTGATGGTACTGTGTGGTAGTTCCTTGATGGTACTGTGTGGTGGTTCTTTGATGTGTGGTAATTCCTTAATGGTACTGTGTGGTAGTTCTTTAATGTGTGGTAATTCCTTGGTGGTACTGTGTGGAAGTTCCTTGATGGCACTGTGATGGTAGTTTTTTGATGGTACTGTGTGGTAGTTCCTTGATGGCACTGTGTGGTAATTCCTTGATGGTACTGTGTGGTAGTTCCTTGATGGTACTGTGATGGTAGTTTTTTTATGGTACTGTGTGAAAGTTCCTTGATGGCACTGTGATTGTAGTTTTTTGATGGTACTGTGTGGTAGTTCCTTGATGGCACTGTGTGGTAATTCCTTAATGGTACTGTGTGGAAGTTCGTTGATAATACTGTGTGGTAGTTCCTTGATGGTACTGTGTGGTAGTTCCTTGATGGTACTGTGTGGAAGTTCCTTGATGGTACTGTGTGGTAGTTCCGTAATGGTACTTCTAACTTACATTATGAAGAATATGAGGATGTGAACTAGATGTGTCTACACAAGTAAGACAGATTTTTAAACTTGAATGTCTCTTTTAAAGTAATAAGATTTCTTATTGCTTTTTCCACAATTTGGTTTCCTTTCCTCTTTCACATAAGATGATATATTAATTGACCTTTGAACTAAATTAAATCCTTTAATCGAATAATTTGTAAGGTCAAAGGATTACTAATCAAGTGGGAAGACAAATAATTGGGATATCCTGCAAGGATACGCTGGACAACTCAGCTATAGTGTAGCATAGATCAACTTTTTTCTACAGGGAGAAAAATATGATATCGCTTTTGCATTTTTTCAAAAGGTGACAACCATAGGTGAGAATAGGGGGTGTAAGAGGGGAATTTTTCCCATTTTTCAATATCAATATATTTTGTATGATGAATGTTTTGCGTTTTAGTATGATTTTATGATTTTGTTTGGGGGCAAGAGAGGGGCAATTTTTTCTCATGCGGGGGAAAAGGGGACAAAAGCCTATAAATCGAACAAAATATGTCACTTAAGAAAAATATTACACATTGGTAAAAATCTCCCATGCCCCCCCGCCTCCCACATGTAGCGCTACCACTATTGACCACTCAAACAAACCTTGCTAGAAACATCCCTAATAATGGTCAGAAATTGTCTATTATACAGAAAGTAGTCGAAAGTTGGGGGGGAAGAAGTTACAAAGACACACGTACAAAAAATAGACATACAAAAGATATCAATTCGGTGAAAAACTGGGGAACATCTCCCCCTCCTTCCTCTACTGATATTCTGCTTATGCCAATCAACCCTTTCCTTGACAAAATTTATTCAACGCTGTTGGTTTACTGTTTGATATCGGGTGCCTATACTTTGTTGCAATTTTTTTCTGAATCGTTGATCACAAATTTCAAAAAGCAGGAAAAGGCTTAAAGGATTAGTTTATGGGTCAAAGTAATACATCTTATTTTTTGTGTAAAAACGACTAAAATCAGACTAGTTGTGACGTCACAGCTCCAAACTCCTCATTATTCTATTATATTTTGATCTGTGATTTTGTGGCTTAAAAAACATTGCACATGTCAGAAAAGTAGTAAAACTAAATCTAGTAAGGGTAGTTATAAAGTTACCACCTGAAGAAACTTCCAGGAAAATAATTCAAATAGTAAAAGATTTTGATAAATTTTACTCAAAAATTAACAGTTAAGTGGCGTATTTCTCTTCAGGGCGTTAAAGTAAAATATGACACTCAATTTCCAAATAGTGAAATATAGAATTAATTAAAAAAAGGTCACTGTTTGGCAAGTGTTTAAAGTAAACCCTTACAATCCCTGAACCCTGATCTTTCCCTATCCCCTTACCCCAGTTAAGCTGGACCTTATGCTTCTTACAAGCTTTCACAACTCTCTCAGTTGCAACCAGCATGGAATCCCTGCTTGAAGAATAAGCCAATAAAAAAAGTTTATGTTGTGGGGGCAGCAAACCATTTTCTATTTTGCAGATTGATTTCCTTTTAGGAGCTGTTACATCTTGAAAATGACTCAAAAATATAGAGCCCAGAAAAGTGACTAAAGAATAGTTTTAAATATTGCAAGATTTGACCAGAATTTGTGCTTTTCCTATAAGCTTTTTTGATTTAAGTTTGTACTTTCATGACATTTTTTCTTTTCAATACTAAACTTAAGATAAACCATCCAACAATTTTTTAAGCACTATATTATTTCAATAAGGGATTTTCGTTGTAATATGTTAATGCGCATCCCTTTATATATTTAATATTATCAGTGTATAGGCCTACTAATGAAATAAAGTTGGATGAAATAAATCAAAAATTATTTGAAGCAGGTACTGATTGGGATCATGAGTGTGTTCAGAGTCAGGGCCGTAATCATCATTTGGAAGGGAGTGGGGTGGAAGGAGGAAGGGGGGGGGTGGCAAAAACTTATCCAAAAAGTGTGAGGACAGGAAACAAATTTTCCCCCAAATTGACTGAATTTGGAAAATTCTGCTGAAAAATTGGGAGACATTTCCCCTGCCCCTAGAATTACAGCCCTTCAACAAAATTAAAACCGAATAATAAAAAATAGTGGGCTTTAAAAAATCAGAAGCTTCATATGTAGAAAATTTAGATATTAGCAAATGAAAATTTGTAGTTTTTATTTTTTATGGAGAGTTTGACTAGTTATTTAGTTTAGGTATTAAGTGGATTTTTGAAAATTTATTTGATGCCCCTAACTGTCTGTAGAGCCAGGGATCTGCTCTTAAAGGAATATTCCCATGTTTTTTTGTAACCTTTTTAAAGAAAGAGAAACATTGTAGAAACAATTTAGTACAAAATTCATGTTGATATGTTATTCCTACCAGGAGATATTCAAATTTGAAGGTTCACAATAAATGGCAATAAACGAATAGGAAAAGGCTCAGTATGACATCACTGCAACACATTCTCCCACAAAGGTTATGTATTTCATTAAAATCTATCATCCTTTTTTATTAGTAAAACCTGCTAGAAAAATGAATTGATGAAAGTAAGGTATTTATATACATTGCCAAATATACCCTACTTCAATAACTTTTAAAGAAAAAAAATTATAATCAGAAACAACCAAAATAACGTTCAAAGAAATACATACACATTTGCAATGGATTTGCCTCTATGACATCATCAAACACGAATTCATCATACTGTACAAAAACTTTAAAATGTAATTGGATAATCTTTAAAGATCCAAATCTCATGAACGGAATATGATATTAATCTGAGGTTTGTGCCAAATTGGCTCTAAAAGTATGCTCTTTTAAATGAAATTTTGGACAAAAACAGCAATATTACACAAAAAACATGGGAATATCTTTTTTTTTAAACATGGAATATTTTTTTTTTTAAACATGGAAATATTAGAAAAAACATGAAAATATTTAAAAAAAACATGGAAATATTACAAAATAACATGTATGAGAATATTCTTTTAAGACCTCCCTGGTAGATCTTTAAGCTATAGCAGTGTGAGGGACATTCAGAGGGGCATGCTTTTCCAGCTTCCCTGTGTATTGAGAGGTGCAACGGTTAAGGCGTCACGCTCCTATGTGAAGGTACCGGGATAGATTCCCCTGCGAGCGCTGCATTGTGTGCTTGAGCAGACACTTAACTCTATTTGCTTCAGCTTACTCAGCTACCAGCACTGCTGAGGGAATTAACCTGCGACGGACTGGCGTCTTACTAGGGGAATTAACCTGCGACGGACTGGCGTCTTACTAGGGGAGTCACGTACTCTCATCTGCTTGTGTCATGGAAACCGGGAGTAAGCACCAGCCCTAAGAGCCTACTGGCTCAGATGGATTTAGCTGTGTATAAGAAGTGCTTAAAGGCTTTTAATGAACTAGCAATGCCTGGAACCAACACGTCTTCTGCCAGCATTGTGAATAATGTTTTTAAATTGAACATTTACACCTTTGTATTTTCAGGACTATTTATTCAAGAAGGTACATACTTATGATGTCATAAGATGTCATGTTAGAATTGGAAGGAGGGGAGGGGGAGGGGGGGGGGGGGGGGCAGCCAGAAAATACAAATTTTGGGGAGTAACAAAATCAAACTAATATTTTTTTAAATCACCATAAAAACAAAAAAGAGCAAACTCCCCCACCCTTCTCTTCCCCTCCCCATCATAACTTCGCTTATCTAAATCATTTTTCCTCAAACTTTCTTCAGGTGGTATATTATAAATACCCTTCCTTAGATTCAATTTTACTACTTTTTTGACATATCCCATTATTTTTACTGGGCCAAAAATCACAGGACAAAATATGATAGAATGCATAAAGACTTTGAGGAATCTGAGGCAATGACATCACAACTAGTCTGATTTCAGTCGTTTCTACAAAAATGATACCAAACGTTAAACTTAGATATTTTCTTAACGGAATAAGATGTTTGAATGCTTTCTTCACCATTTTGTTTCTGTTGAAGTCCTCTTTCATATAAGACGGACTTGCTTGACCCCTGAACTAATCTTTTAATGCAGTAATGGGCAAGTTTGCAACACACTAAGTCACATATTTTTTGCAGAAATCAAAAGGTTCTTGTAAGTTTGATCATATTGTGAAAATAAAGAAAGCTCATTATATTCATAACACGCAATGCCCTTCAAAACAGCATAAATTTCCAGTGTCACCACACCTTATAATTTTAACCTTGAAAACACATTGGTTTTTGTTTACTTAAAAAAGTGACTTGCAGTTCAAAAGACCTTTTCTCAGTCTGTTCATTACAAAAAAGGAAAATGGGTTTTTCAAACAATCAAGTCAGCAAAGACATGAAATCAGCATGATAGGTTTATGATGTTTCCATTTTATAATCCCTCTGTTTGTGTGAGTTGAATCCCAAACAAATTTCAGAGTTGGTCTCATTATTAGCTTACATAAACCCTCGCTGCTTAGTTAAGAACTCCATGTACTTGAAGAATTATTGATTCTCTTAGCTGTCTTAAAAATTTTGTAAATAAAGTTGGCTCTATTCCAACCTTGATGAACTTCGTCATAGTTTAAAGAGGAGCTTCTAGTCAGTGATTAATCAATTTCCCATCATTGGTGGCCAATAGTTATATTGATCGGTTTGAATCTTTTCTCACCAAAGCCTAAGATGATTTTTTTTTTAAATCAATTTGGAGAGCACTGATGTGATAAGAAGGTTTTTTTCTGATGCAATTTAAACGGAGTAAAGTTTGAACGCAGTTGACTTAGAGTGTCAGAGATGTCATGGGATCGACAGACGCCTTTGTTGCTTGTCGTGCTTCTTTGTTTGTGATCAACACTCGGTGGTTGAACAAACAGACACGTTTTATCCTGTATAATTGAGCACAACATTAGTAGCAGAACTCAGGGGCGTATGCCAGCCTTTTGGTAGAGAGGTGGTGGGGAGGTTAAAAAAAAAGTTTGCTATCCTAAAATAATTTCAAAACTTTTTGTCAAAATAACAGGCTATTACCAGATTACATTGTTTGGAAGATAAATGTAACTAAAGAACGAAAAGGGAATCGCCTCTAAATCTGGACCTTTAATACATATTTTATAGACCATTTTACTTTATTACACTTATTGGAGGGTTGTACAACCCTGTCGATCCGCTGGTTGTGCATATGAAACGTAAGAGATCTTTACTATATACTATTGTATCTCAATTGTTCTGTTTAAGAAACATGAAGTTCTTAAAGGATTAGTTCAGTGGTCAAGCATGTCTATCTTATATGAAAGAGGACTTTAAAAGACAAAACGGCGAAAGACGCATCAAAAATGTTATTCCATTAAGGAGTTAAAACAATTTAAAGCTCTTTCTTATCTGTGTAGAAATGTCTGGTGTACTAAGTCTATACGGAAGGTTGGCGCTTTCATCCTCACATGCTTAACAATTGTGAATCTATTTTAAAGAAAATTAATTTTGCATTTTTACCATTTGAATTAAATTTTCTCAAACTTTCTTTAGGTGGTAAATTATAATTACATTACTAGATTAAGTTTTACTAGTTTCCTGACATATCCAATGCTTGTTGGGGCACAAACTTTAAGGACAAAGTATGATAGAATACACAAAGACTGAGGAACTTGAGGCTATGACATCACAACTAATCTGATTTCACTTGTTCCTACACAAATGATACCAAAGGTTAAACTTAGATATCTCCTTAACGGGATAAGATTTTTAAATGCTTTCTTCACCATTTTTTTTTTTTTGAAGTCCTTTTTCATATCTGATGAATTTGCTGGACTTAACTCATCTTTTAAGGCATCAAAAGTTTGTTAAAAAATGTCTGTAGAAGAGTGATATCATACCGCCCATTTGTAACCAATGTGAATGTTTAATGTGGAAATTCATGTTTTTTAGTGCTTAATTTATTTTTATTTCATTTTAGCCAGCTTTTTGGAGTAAGGGGGGGGAAGTAAAGGAAAAATTTTTGATATCCTAAATTAATTTCAAATACTTCGTCAAAATAAGCGTGTAATTATATTCTGTTTAAAAGCTAGATGTAAATGAAAAGCGAAGGTCACATCGCCTCTAAATCTGTACCTTTCAGCATATTTCATGGACATTTTTACTTTTATTTTCTTATAATTTTAAATCAATGTTGAGAACATGATGTCATTAGAAGGTTTTTCTGATGCAACGTTCACTTGGTAAGCTTGAACACAGTTCACACAGAGTGTCAGAGATATCATGGGATCGACAAACGCTTTTGTTGCTTGTCACGCTGTTGATTGTTGATTTTAACGTTTGTCCTCCGCCGCCATTTTGGCGGAGCTATACAACAAACTAAAGCTGTGTCGCCTAAAAAGCTGTGAATCATAAAAACTAACTGTAAGCACGAGCAAAGGCAAAGAAGCAGTCTACCACAAAATAAGTAGAATACTACTTTATAATTTAAAATTGATATGCTCCAAAATGTAGTACAGCAATACCGAAAGGGGTCCCTTAAGAGTCACCCCGACTAGGAGCTATCAGCTACAGACACATAACTGGAATATCAAATGAAAACACTAAATGCAAAAAACATAAAGAAAAATAAAGTCTCCTAGCCAGGAAACCAAAAAAAAAAAAAATCCATTTACAAAATTTGAAACAAAACACTTAAATCGTTCACAAAAAGAGTGAACAATTGTAAGACCAAGAACCGAGCCCAAAAACAAAATAAAATGGCTACTGATGAGTCCAAAAAAACCCTACAAGATAAATAAGCTAATTACCTACTAAATGTATACATGCACACACACACACACACACACACACACCCACACACACACACACAGACACACAAACAGACAAACAAACACACAACAACACACACACATACACACACAACACACATATATCAATTTATGTATATAAATGAATATACACACATAAACACACACATACATGCAAATACCCACATAAATACACTTATACACACGCATAAATCAAACTAAACACTCCTATCTGGGCTGTTCTCCGGCAGTTTAAGGGTCTAGCCCTGCCTGGCACATCACTCACAAGCCCTCTAGTAGTTTACTACCTACCCAACTAAACAAAGAAATAAATAACTACCAATAGACACCACCAGATAAATCAAAATACTGCCAAACACACGGCCAAATAAAGACAAAAAAAAAAAAATAGAATAAAAAAAGCCTTACTAAGCCTTAAACCAAAGCTGCTTAAACTAAGCGAGCGCCTGAATTTAGAAGATATGTTCATGTCAAACTAATTTATTTCACTGTATAACTGTATAATATAGTGCTTTTTTGTTCGTGATCAATGCTTTAAAGGCCATCTATCGTGATTAAAATATGGCGGTTGACAGAGATGTCATGGGATCGACAAACGCCCTTTGTTGCTGGTCATGCTTCTTTGTTCGTGATCAATGTTTTAATTGATAAGTTCCTTAGCCTTAAGACATGTCTTATCCTGTATAATTGAGCACAACTTTAGTAACAAAACTCATGGACGAAGCCAAGCTTTTGGATCAGGAGTGGGGAGTTGAGGGAGGGGGATTGCCGAGGGTAAAGCTCTAATATCAAATATTTTCATAACTTTGTCAAAATAAGGCTAACAATTTAGAAATATGTCAGTTGTGCACAATTCCATCTTGTTTTTCCCCTGACAGTCAAACAGATGGCTGTGGCTTCCATACTGCCACCACTCCTGTTTATAGACTAGAGTATTGTGCCAACACTCTTGCTCTTTCAACAAAGCTGGCAGTGGCGGCACCAGGGTTTTGGTCATGGGGAAGGGGGGAGCGAGGGGAGATTTGTTCATGGGGGAAAATCCTATAAATCGGACAAAATATGTCACTTTACAAATTTTCTGGGTCTGGGAAAAGCGATATCGTGGGGGGATAGTAGCACCGTAGCACCCCCTCCCCTCCGTAGAACAGCCACTAAAAGCTGGTGTGTAAACCACAGCAATTAGATTAACTAAATCATGTGATGAGTAGTAGAAAAACTACTTTTGAAGCTTCATGATTTTTGATTACTCTCTGAAGGTTATGGGTTTAATGCACTTGTCAATTGTGTGACTCACCCCTACACCCCCGGACAAGGTGAGTCATTGCACCAAGGTGGGTGACTAAAACATGTACATTGATGCACCCTCAGTCACTTAGGTGACTGACATTTTTTTTTTAAATGACTCACCTCAAGTCACTCATCTCTGTACAAAGTGAATAGGTCTGGAGTAAATTGACTCACCCCAGAGTAACTCTGGTGACTGACAATTTGGTACAATGACCCACATGTGAGTCACTATTTCATGTGTCAATAAATTCAACTGATGTTGCCGGGGGATAGGGGTGAGTCATATTACTGACAAGCGCATAATACTTATTAGATAATACTAAATACTGAGAAAATTGGACCCATTCAATGCCCTCTTGCATTGGTGTTCAGCATCAGAATGGGGGAAACTTGTGTTTCAGGGGGTTGATTATAGTATTGATTTTCAAAAGTTTCTTTGTCGAATACTCAGAGTATTAATGCATATAGAGAAGCACTCCATACAGCAGGCCTGTAACCATGGTGATGGGTGGGTTGGGGATGTTGGGAATGACGGTTCCACCCCCACCCGCCTCCTCTTCCATGCATGAAATCAAACGGATAATGAAATACACTACAGGAATTATCATTTGGGTAAAGTTCCCTTTCTTGAAGTGTTTGCCCCCCTTTGAGAAAAACCCTGGCTATGGGTCTGACATACAGACAAAACAATGACTCTTGTCTCTATCATCATATTTGTATTTTTTGTACTATATATTGTAACTTTTTTTCACAAAACACACAAATAATTTAATATAAGATTGTAATACTTTTAATAGATGGTAAAGTAAATTATGACAGTTACATGCATTTGTCACTCGTAACATTGCATTCAAATTACGGTAAATACAATGCCAAGGTGCTGCTGCCTTACCATTGGTGCTGCAAGGTAACACGTACTGTATTTAATATAACTCGACGGATCTTTGAAGTCACCTTCCATGTGTGCACTAGCGTAGACTAATAGCATAATTAAGCAAGTCGTTAACATTGTGCATGTGAATGATTTATATCTCATTAGAAAGAAGAAAAATCCATTTAAGGGTGATTAGTTGCAGCACTTAAAAATGACACTTTGATGTGTATGGTGTACTCACTAATTATAGCTTTGTAATGGCAGTAATCATTATGCTTTTATATCTTTCATTTCTTAAGGAGTGATTGTTTTCGTAATTTTTTAGGGCATAACGACCTGCCTTAGTGAACCTTGGGAGTATATAGAGCTATATGTATATTAATTTTATTTTCATTTTTCATAGATTTTAAAATGGGTTTGATATCTATTGCGGTAAAGAGGTGTTTCACTAATTATTGTGATAAATCACATACTTTTTTGATGATAAAGTTTATTCTTTGTCCAATACTCACCATACGTTAACAATTTTTAAAAGCTAAAACTAAAAGGTTATCAGTATTTTTGACCACCAAAAATCCGCCATTACTTATTTCTTCAACAAACATCCCTTTTTATTTTTACAGGCACTCAACGACCTGAGTGTCCGAGGCCCCGTAGAGGTAACATCTCCCTCTGTATGCCCTACAGGCCATAGCGTAGACGGCCTGAGTGTCCGAGGCCCCGTAGAGGTAACATCTCCCTCTGTATGCCCTACAGGCTATAGCGTAGACGGTCAGATGTGTATCTGATTAGTGGTCCCTAGGATGTCGGTACCGGTGGACAATGTCCCCTACCCCTCCCTTATTGGTGGTCCTGTTTGCAGTCAATCTTAATTGATAATCTAGCTCATGTTGTCTTTAGTATTGTTTATTATTTCGTGGTGATGTTAATTTAATGAGATGGAAGGCAAATTGCTCATATCTTAAAGGAAATTATAGGAAATAATGTCATTTGGTCACAATTTTCTTTTTCATTGCTACTTCTAAAAGTGAGCGTGATGAATAATTATTCACACCATGTTTTGGTAATGCATCACAGGGTTTATACTAGGAAGTTGTCATTTCTAAGTTTGCTTTGAATTGAATTTGACAATTCAATTCAATTTAAAACGAAATTGAATTGAATCTGAAAAGTCACTTCTGTTATATTTAAAACAAACTTTAAGTGACTTAACATCACACAATATATTCTTTATACAGTGTTACATGTGCTTTAGAAACTACAATTTATTATTCATAATACAGTTTTATCACTGTTTATCTTGTTATATTAGGATCTCAGGAAATACCTTTGTTTATTATAGTGAACATCTGCTTAATTCTCAGATTCATATCATATTAAATGAGAAGCTAGGTGATAAGAAGATCTATCATCCACACTGTAGGCCTATACACAAACCCACGTCACGCAATATGCATAGGACAGCAAAACTTCAGTTTTTTTCTTTTTATAAGTTCTGG
The DNA here is from genome assembly GCA_020152595.1 of Chiridota heheva. Classification (NCBI taxonomy): domain Eukaryota; kingdom Metazoa; phylum Echinodermata; class Holothuroidea; order Apodida; family Chiridotidae; genus Chiridota; species Chiridota heheva. Next base: position 1,588,621 of record JAIGNY010001799.1, on the reverse strand, counting down.
AAGCTTATATGATATGCCTTTTGAAGAAATAAAGTATTTGGTCTAACCTTTAGAAATAGGTAATAAAACATTAATTTATGTTTAGAAATTGAGTATATTAAGACAAAGCAGGACCCATGACACAATTGTGAGATAAATGGGGGGGGGGGCAGGAGGGGAGGGGGAACGGAGGTTCAATGTTGGCAACATGCCCATCAGGCGAAGAGGTAAAGGGCCTATCTGAAAATTGTTGCTTACAAAATATTAGGGGGGGGGGCTGGCCATCAGTGACAGTGATTGAAAGGGAAGGGCGGTAGTTTATCTAAAAAATAAGGAGTCAAATTCATTGTCAGTGTCAGATTGCTGAATTGGGAGAGGACACATATTTGACGGCAGCCCTAGGAATTATTTAATTTGAATTTTTATTTTATTAAATAGGGCACTGTTTAAACCTTTGAAAATAATTTTTTTTTTTTTTCTAGCAGCAACAACGTTATTTTGAAAAGCAAATAAAGATTGAAAAACAGTGTATTTTGCAGTTCCTTTTGAAAATAAACAGATAAATTAAACTTCAAAGTTGACTCAAATTTTAAACATAACCATGTCATAAAACTTTGCTCAATTGTTTGATGTTTACATCAGGGTCACCATTGCAGCTCCATCCAAACACGGAGGACTGAAAGATATGGATCTGATAGATGTATTGATGGACTTTGATGACAAGATGCCCCTGAGTACAATACCTGCAGGACTCAATATGAAAAGAAGGACAGCTTGGACACACAAATGGAGGAAATCACGATATCAAGAAAGAAGAATCAATAAAGGAAGGAGGATTGTCCCTAGGTGCTGGATACGCAAGAAGGGACTCTTGAGGGATTTACACCTTGCTCTAATTGATATCTTCTCAAAAAGATTTTGTTTGACTTTGGGACGAATCTTATTTCATGCAAATGTCAGTTGGAGTATGAAGTGAACTATTCCTTGGTCAGTGTCAACACCGTGAAATTACAAGTTACAAAATAGATTTTGATTTACATCACTTGACAAAAATACATTTTATTGAAGAGAAGTTTGCAGATCACACAAGTTAAGCTACTATTCGCATTTTGATATATGCGTTTTATACTTTTATTCATTTGATGATAAATCTGTTTCCAGTGGTGTGTCTATAAGGGGGCTATATTGGGAAGAGTCAAAGCCACAAATATAGTGAACTGAAATATCAAATGAATCACAGAAAGCATAGATCTTGATATTTGTTTAATCCATATCGACTGAATTATCGTTAAAACAAATCTTCAATTTTGAACCAAGCATCTTCAATTGCGTCCAACAAACCTTTAATTGTGAACCAAAGATCTTCAATTGTGAATCAAAATTGCTCATTTTTGGAACAAATTTTACAATTTAGGGACAATAACTTTCCAGTTTGGACCAAAATCTAAAATTTAGTACCAAACCCCTTCAACTGTGGACCAAGACAGGAAGGTAAACGTCTTAAGCCCCCTAAAGAATGCTTGACAAGTATATGGTTTTGCCTTATCTCGTTGCTTCAATCATTGTATAAATAGATATAAGAAATGAACGAGAAGAAAATTAGTTTAGTGCCAATACCGACTACAGGGACGGCAGAATTGGGGGCTTTAGCCCCACCACCAATAATCTTAGGTAAAGATGTGTAATCACGTTACCCGCCCTAATAAGCCCCCCCCCAAAAAAAAAAAATATATAAAAAAATGTTTACACATGTCACCTGACCTAATTAGCCCCACCAAAACAAAAACAAATATAAATATATATATATATATATATATATATATATATATATATATATATATATGTATAATAATAATTATAAGAACAACAACAGCAACAACAAAACAATAATAATAATAATAGAAATAATATTAATAATGATAATAACAATAATAATGATAATAATAATGACAATAATAATAATAATAATAATAATAATAATAATAATAATAATAATAATAATAATAATAATAATAATAATAATAATAATAATAATAATAATAATAATAATGATAATGATAATAATAATAATAATAATGATAATAATAATAATAATAATAATAATAATAATAATAATAATAATAATAAAAATAATAATAATAATAATAATAATGATAATAATAATAATAATAATGATAATGATAATAATAATAATAATAATAATAATAATAATAATAATAATAATAATAATAATAATAATAATAATAATAATAATAATAATAATAATAATAATAATAATAATAATAATAATAATAATAATAATAATAATAATAATAATAATAATGATAATAATAATAAATAATAATAATAATAATAATAATAATAATAATAATAATAATAATAATAATAATAATAATAATAATAATAATAATAAATAATAATAATAATAATAATAATAATAATAATAAATAATAATAATAATAATAATAATAATAATAATAATAATAATAATAATAATAATAATAATAATAATAATAATAATAATAATAATAATAATAATAATAATAATAATAATAATAATAATAACAATAATATGAACAGTATTATAACCAATAATTACTGTAGTCTTTTATGACTTTTGATAATTTTTTGTGGGCAGTTTTGGTCAATAAGACCTGTCCTTTTTTTTTATGCGGGAGGGGGAGGGGGGAGTGGCAGAGGCAGAATTATGAGGGACAAGACCATATGTGTCCCCTCCAACAACATTACTGTTCACCAGGATCACCATTTGTGTAGGTTGTATATAGTCATGCCCTGAAAACAAAATCTGTCTTATCAGCATAATGATGTGTGCTTTTTTCCATGATTACAAATGATTCTTTCCATTGCTATCACAATGGATTATTTCAGCGCTTCGAGTTTAAGTATTTGAGCTAATGTCATTCATAAAAAAAAAAAACATTTGTTATGTAAAGTTACTGACTGGCATTGGCGCCTGTTAGAAATTTTAGGTGGAGGGGCAAAATATGTTTGGGGTTGGAAAAAATGAACATTTTTTAGTTATATATATAATTCAATACGAAAAAACAATGATTAGTAAATCTTTGGGCGGCAAATGCACCTATGATGGCAACAGCTACCTATGCTGACTGGTGTGACCTCTAGTAAATATATCTGTGTGTTGTTTTATTTAAAAGAGTATCAAATTCTTTTGTTACAAAAAATGAAGATGTTTTGAAGATTGTTAGTTTCAAAATGACAATAATAGTTCAGTTTGATTTGGACACAAAACTCCATTGTAATCTTTTCTAAAGAATCTTTTATTAAAATCCACCGATGGGGCAATGTTCTTCTTACTTGAACGTGGGTGGCTTGCCATAGGGGCAAGGAGGTGCACCTACCCCTAAAAATTTGCTAATAATTGTTTGTTTGTTTTTTGTATTGAAAAAGATGTTTATATTTTGCTTCCTCCCCCCAACAATTATGTTTTTCCCCTCTAAGTAAAATCTCTTACAGTCGCCCATGCTTTTGAATATGCCACTTGAAGGAGGATATATGTTCTTGTGGGTGTGCATGTCCCTGCACGGTTCCCTTTGGTGCCATCTATGCCTGCAAGAATTCATTGAAAAAGAGCACCTAGCGGTGGTCACAGGTATTGATAAC
>JAIGNY010001799.1:1472500-1580000 GCA_020152595.1 Chiridota heheva | reverse complement strand
GCATCAGGAACCTGTGAGGTCGTGTGTGTGTACGTATGTGTGTGTGTATGTATGCGTGTGTATGTATGTGTGTATGTATGTGTGGTGTGTGTATGCATGTATGTATGTATGTATGTATGTATGTATGTATGTATGTATGTATGTATGTATGCATGTATGTATGTATGTATGTATGTATGTATGTATAGTAGGTAGGTAGGTAGGTAGGTAGGTAGGTAGGTAGGTATGTATGTATGTATGTATGTATGTATGTATGTATGCATGCGTGTATGTATGCCAGTTCGTAAACGCGATATCTCAAGAACGATACACTGGATTCATGTCATATGTAGTATATGATCCGCGTACATATGCCCTATTGATGGTGATGTCATGCATATTAATGAGAAGGCGAGGCTTAATGAAAAACTTTAGTCGCCAAAAAAAGTTCTGGTGTAAACATTCATGATTATGATTACCAATTATCTGAATTAGGCAGGTATTTCATGCTACTGAAATATTTCCATTTCTTACTCAAAAGAAACTTATTTTGGTCGCCAAGTGTTACTTCTCTGGCGACTAAAATCATCATTTTCAATTTTTCCAAGATTTAATTTTTCATCGCCATGGTGTCAGGAATTGTCGAGAGTTGGTATAAAAACATTTAATTCATGCGTAGTGGGCGGGGCTTTAAATGATTTTGTAAACAAAAAGCACAAGTAAACACGATATCTCAAAAACTATGAACTGGATTCACATCATGTGTGGTACCCAGCTCATGGTCTGCAGATGTGACCTAATGTCTTGTATATTAATAAGTGAACGGCTTAAAGTGAAAATTTTGAAAAAATGATAAATGAGCAGCTGTATGTCCGTTTTGTGTCGTATTGGGCAAGATAATGTTGTTGGTTGTGTACATGCTCATGTTATCAACAGGTATCATTAATATGCGTGGCTTTAACGTGAAAGTGCTAATTGATTTATACACCCTAAACGATTATCAGATTTATGCTATTTGCGGTACACAGATGGGTCGTGGTCTGTACATATGTTCTAATGTTGTGGTAGTGATGTCATGAATGCTAATGAGTAGGTGGGGCTTACTGACAAATTCTCGAAATAGAATAAATGAGCAATCGTTTTTGCATCATACTTGCTTTGATGATGTTAATTATTGTGCAAATGCTAATGTTGTCAACATTTGTATTGATCTACATGGTGGGTGTGGCCTATGAATAAATATCACGGAACAAATATTTTTACATAATATGCAATGACATGACAGTTAATACAAATTTTGCAAATCAGTCAGCTTATGAAAAAAAAGAGCATCGGAACCACCAAACCTTTTGGCTCTGGTTCTCTCAAAGGGGGCCCACAAACACTTTTAGAAAAGCCATTTGGCCCGAGCTTCCATATTCCCTTATATTTGTTTGATGTCACACAGGGGAAGTACAGACCTTGGCAAGGAGGACATGACAGTTTGCCCCCTTCCCTCCCTACATGCCCCATACTGCCTACAGACCTAGGTCTATGGGCAACACTAATTAAATGTTGTTTAAACTTTTTCATGACCGCGGAAATGGCAACAAGCCTCATCAATTAATTTGGTTAAAGATGCACCTTTCTGAAGTTTCATACTTTTGACCAGTTTGAGTGTCTTAATCAGGTGCGGGTCTAGGAATTTCCGAAAAGGAGTGGGAGTGTGGGTGAGGAGGAAGGGGGAATGAGTGCAGACTGACTAACTTTTCTGCTGTTGTGCATAAGGTTTGCATAATTCATTTTTAGCAAAAAGAGTCTAGGTACAGAGGGGATATGTGGTCTAAAAGACGGGGCGCGCGCACCCCGCGCGCACCCATGGATCCATGCATGTTAAACGCATTTAGAAAAGTTATCCAATAGTGCGGTCATAAGACTTTTCGGGGGGGGGTGGAATCCAGTCAGCAGTGGTGGATCTAGGAAGGGTTCCATGGTAAAATGTATTTATCTGGTATCAGATTATATTGAATAGCCAAGAAATGTTCATATTTTGTATTCTTCTATTAAGGCCTAAGAAGGGGCCCTTGGCTTTAGAACTTCAAGCTTTGACAAATGCAGAAACACTAATGAAAATTAGTGGTGGGTAATTGTACCCTGACACTCTGCCCAAGCAAGCCAATCACCAATTACAAATTTTGCAGTGATGAAATCCCTCAGACTTTGCTCAGTCAGAGGCTGCGCCAGGCATCATGACGGAGGCATTTGAAAAATGGTTTGGGAGCCATGCTGACTTTTAAAAACGCTGAAATATGCATGCATGGGACACATAATCAGCAGTTTATAAAACCTAAAGGACCCAACATAGGGGTTCACATCTGTTATAGATAACATCACAAATTTCTCGCAATCAATAAGAAAAAATTAAAACCGGAAGTGACGTTCCCAACACAGCGGCATGCACTTCAGAAACCTTTCCTTTAATAATTGTTGAGACAATGCAAGGACCACCTAATTCACCTATACATTTTTGCCTGGAAATTCAATCTTGGAAATTATGGAGGGGAGGGGGAAACAAGTCCTTTCCGTGACATTTCCAGTGGCGTAGCCATAGGGTCCGCAACCCCCTCTCTATTTTTGCGGAAATTTTCCAAACTTGGGAAAATCTTTGTTTTTTATATATTTTTTGCTTTTAAAAAACAAAACTGCCCCCAGAAGCCCGCTCAGAAGTGGGCTAAATTTAAACACTTCGTCTTAGGAGGAAATCTAGGACCTCGGACCTTCCACTTTTTTTTAATGCTGGCTACGACAATGGGCATTGCTATTGTTATCAACCAAGATAAACAAAAATATAATGCTATTTTCAAACTTGAAATACACATCTCCTCAAAATTAATAGTTCCTTTTAGAAGGCCATAATTATAACACATGTAGGTGCCCAGATCTTTACAGAATCAACACTTGTCGGAGTCATTGGTGGGCTCAAAGCTTGTTGTCATACACAGGGGAGGGGGTGCTACAAGTAAACACTGCCATATTAAGCTTAACCAGGGAATCGATGTCAAATTGATATTTGACCTTTCTGTTTAGCTAATAAGTCCCCAAGGTTTAAAAAGATTTGCACAAATCTACGTTTTTATTTGTTCATGTTTTTTGACACATATATATGTGGAGCTAATAGCTAGACTAAATTTGACCCCTCTTTCTTTATCAGATGCTTTAGATACTAGTAGAAGTTATTTTTTGACATTAAATTTTTATTTTTTTTTCATCTTTTACCAGCCTACATTTTTCATCTAATGTTTGCTGTAAGATGTCAGAGCGCCTGTGATGCCCGGGTGGTACCACTAAAAGTGGTTTTAGTAGAAAACCATACCCTAGTATGACAATTTGTTAGATGCAAAAAATTACAAATTTAATCCCCGCAGTGTAAAAGAAAATGATGCCAAAATGGCATTCAATACACTATTGAAAATGATGCAAAAATTAACAGAGTAAAACATCATATTTTACTGTTTTAGGAACTGCACATGTGCAAAAAGACTCACAAAATGATGGAAAATGGCACCCCCCCCTCCCCCCCGGACTGTAATGTTTCATGAGAGCATCAATCTTGTTGGTAACTGTACCCAACAGACTGACAAATATAAGTGGTATCTGAATACTGAAGGATTTATACCACCCTCCTTTCGGTTGGAAAATTTTATTGAGTGATTTTATCCACTTTTGATTGACAAATCCATGCCCCTGAGGAAGTTCCTCTTCGGTATATGATCTGTACTGCCCATCCATAAAATGATGACCCTTCCAAAACGATGTTGACATCTACTTCCACAAACTTTTGATAAATTAAGATTCATTTTGATAAGTTGCCATTATGCCATAGGCATCAATGTTCCCTTCCAAACTTTTCATTGGAAACATCTTGCTATCACCTTCTGCCTTAAATACTGGCCTAATGTGTTTCAAAAACCAAAATAAGATTGGCAATATTTTGCTTCTTCTACTCCCTTCCCCTGCCCCCGAAAAAGTCTTTTTAAAAATATATATGCTTTTAGTGTGACTGACAGACTGACATTTTAACCTAAGTGCAAACAGCAGGAAAGAGAAGGTAGGACTAAATCTACAATCGTGGACAAAACTCGTTTGAACACTATACTGCTTTCATGAACATTCTTTTCTATTTTTGATTATTCAATATTTATACACGTAAATAAGGGCATTTTATTTTAGTGGTTCTTCGTTCCATATTATCTCATTTTTCAGTCCAGAAATATGCCTATTAATAGGAACATTTATAAAACAAGAAGATGAAGTCATGCAGCCATATTGTTCAGATGTTGCAATAAAATGTCATAGCTTATAATTTTGTTCTTGGAAGTATTAAAATTCATTGTGTTGAAAAACATTTGAATTTTCAAAATGGCCGTTTCGCGCCTAAAATCCTAGCTTTCTTGTCTATTTTATATATTATTGGAAAACGGCGTGGTGAACATATCAAATGGGAGTGCACAAATTGTAGCCATGACAGTAAGAAGGTATTTTCATAAGTTTCAAGTTTCTCCGAGCAAAGATATTTTTCCCAGACGTATTTCAAATTTGAAAATTTGAAAAATGTTACATTGCATAAGGCTTTCACGTTGGGATAGCAAAGGATCATAGGAAATATTACAAAATGGCGGCTTCCATGTAGCAAATTGTTCCCATTAATAGGAACATTTATGTTCCCATTAATAGGCATGCTACCGCACTGTTTTTAATAATATTTCTTATTCTTAATACATTTGCATAATTTCCTTGACCCATACAGTGTCCTCTATCATATCTCAGCCCCTCCGCTCCCTCGCCCACGCCATTAATTATTGACCATTGTTTAATGTTTGTTTTTTTCAATATTGGATAGGGGTGGGGAGTTGTGTTATGACGGTCATGTCCCACCAGTTTGTCCAAGATTTTAAATAACATGAACTGATGAACAGAGAATATATGAGATATGAAGTAGGCCTATAATGTTCGTTGAGTTATAAAAAGAGATGCAGAAAAAAGGTAACAATCTACTGTGATGTTTTACGTTGTATAATTTAATTTATTTACAACAATGGACAGGATTAGATTTGGCTCAAATTATAAAAATTGTTTTTCATCAAAATTACATAATATTGCATAGGAAAACATATATTGCTTCTTCTGTACAGAGAAAATACAATGAATAAGATTTCTTTACAAAACACACTGTTAAATTAAAACAAAACTATGAAGAATAATTACATATACAAGAGCATTCCATCTGCTGTCCACACCCCTTCCCCCAATAGGAAAAAATTTCCAGCAAAAATGAGGACAAAGAATCGTTGGGACTGCCTGATATCAATGTTTAGGTTAATAAATTATTTAAGCCCTCTTTGCATAAAGGATTAGTTTAGTGGTCAAGCATGTCCATCTTATATGAATCGAGGAACTCAAAAGTAAACAAAATGGTGAAAAAAGCATTGAAAAATCTTATTCCGTTAAGGAGGTATTACAGTTTAAAGCTCAGTCTTATCTGTGTAAAAACGACTGATGTAGTAAGTCTACTACAGGTTGGCGTCCTTAACCTCATATTTTTAACAATATTTAATGTATTTTATAGAAAATTTAGTTAAGTTTTTTTCTACTTAAATTGTTTTTCCTCAAAACTTTCCTCAGAGGGTTCATTATAATTAAATCTTTTATGGTGATTGTTTGCATCGTGAATTTCCCTCTCATTTTGACTCCCCCTTCTTCACACACACACACTTTCAGTAGGCAAATCCCGCCCGTGAAATGTGGCACTTGATAGATAAATGACCAAATTTGATTTTTCAACAAGAGAACAATTTGGCACATGTTTCCATCCCCTGTTTCATTCCCATATATATAGGTGTAGCAAGGGGATCGGCCAGTTTGTTTGACCTTTTTCCTCCAAAAGGATCCTCAAAAGAAATTTAAATTTGTCTAAAAGGTCCAGATTTTGAGGCACACGGAATTATTACTTTTTTTCCCCTCAGTCTGTCAGTGAAATTTAGAACATCCAAAGTTTAACAAGGACCGCTATTTTGCACAATTCTGGAACTTTTTTTTAAGCCATCAAGCATCTTTTTCGTTTAACCCCCTCTCCAAACCAAAAGACTGGTTGCACCCTGTGATATAATACATACACGTGACATGTATACTCATGGATGTTTGTCACCATTTCAGAATTTATATACCTACATGTAGAATGGGTTCATAGTTAAAACGGCTGAAGTTTAGATTTTTAGTGTGAACAAGATAAATGTTGCGCGTTCATCTCAATCAAAATGCGGCGCTCTGAAACAAATAAAAGTTATATTTAAAATAGTATTTGAGTCTACCTACTGTCAGACTGTGGTGTAGCGGTTATCATACCTGTCTACAGACCACGGGGCCCTGGGCTCAAGCCTGGGATGGGTAGACACGCCAGTGCACCACAACTGGTCATTGACTTGATTGTCGATGTTATGTCTGTCCGTACGTCGTACCTGTGTTCTCGTCCGGGTCGTATAAAGCGTTTCGTGATAGCATTGTTACTATCATAACCGAATACGCAGGCGACGACCCCGTCATTGTAAGTGTGTGTTCACTCGTCGTCGGAGCGAGTATTTGCCGAGTTCTTTTCAGTGCTAGTGCAAAAAGTTATCTGCATAATTAGTACATAACAGATTCATTTCTTGGATTAAAGGATTCTTCAGAAAAGACTGCGATGGCCTTCTGTGTGAATATATCGACTGAATGTCAGACTAACAATCTTCAATTATGGAACACAAATGTGCAATTTTAGACCCGAAATCTTCAAAGAAAAAGATCTCGGGCCGTCTGCACAATTTGTTACCTGAACAATTTGTTACCTTGTTTTTCTCATCCATTGATTAGGGTCAAACTACAATAGACAGATAGACTTACGACTGAGTGATTTTTTGTGAAATATTTTTTTCCCGAAGTTGAAGAGGGGTCACATCAACCCCCGACCATTGTGTTTACTTTGTGGTCTCCAACTCAGAGAAAAAAAATGGTGACCATGTTCCTCATTTCCAAAATTTCGATCGCCAAAATTGTTAATTTACTCGCCAGTACAAAAACCTGTTTTAAATTATAATTTCGAATTAAAGAAACATTCGTACACGATCATTTTCCAACAGGAAAATGATCATAATTTTTCACACGGTACGAGCGTATTATTGGAAAATAGACTGAATAACAAAAACTTAGTATATGTTTTATATAACTTGAACTCTTTTATCTTCATTTCTACGGAACAGCAATCAAAATACGGACATTACTCCACTTCATCCTCACGAGTTTCTTCGGATCTTCCCGATCTCTATATCGTACACTATACAACCCTTAATATTGTACATAATTAGTGTATCGGCGCCATGGGGCTTGTGCTGCAGCTGTGAGGAAAATGTTGCGATATAGAAATTCAGGATTAGCATTACTAGTAATGGGGCAGTAACGAATAAAGGAATTTCATGCTACCGAAATATTTTCAGTGAATTTGTTACTCAAAGAAACTTTTATTTTGGTCGCCAGGTGACACATAAAGTGTTATTTTTCTGGCGAATAAATTCTTCGTTTTTAAAATTGTTTTGGTCTCCAAGATTTCAGTTTTCAACAGGCGACAGGAATTGTCGAGAGTTGGGCCACAATCTCACCCCAGTTATGTTTTGTTGAAGTTTAGCCATGCAGCTCTAGATCACATTGAAGTGTGTTTATCCCATACTCAGAGGACCATTATGCAGAAGAGATCGAGAAGTACAGGTGAAAGCAAGTCATCAATATAGGGAACACTTACATGATCTGAAAAATCCTTCGCGTGACTGCTTATTATTAGCCCCCAGTGCCGTAAATCCCGGGAAATGTCCCTCCCTCCCCACTTTTTAGCAGAATTAAACAAATATTCAGTATATTTGGGGAAAATTTTTCCCCTTGCTCCCCCCCCCCCCCCCCAACACACAAACACATTTTAGGGCTAAAAGGCCATGTTCCTCCCCCTTCCCCTCCACTTTCAAATGAGAGTTACGGCCCTGTTAGTCACCCTCCCATTCATTTTTTGCCCAATGACCGATTTGTATATTGCAGCATTTATTGTAAATGAAACAGATGATGAGATACGCATTTATGTTTTTTACTAACTCTGGGGTCTTTGATTTTATCTTATTTTTTGTGGTGGTGGTACTAGTTTGGGCTTTTTATGGGGTGACTAACCCTTCTTAGCCCGTAATTTGTTATGTTGCGTTCTTTTATTTATATATTCGCTTCCTGCATCCACAGCAAAGCTTGCCAGTGGTAAAGGGCATAACAAAATCATTGTGAAATTTTCTCTGCTGTATTCGTCATTACGTCAGTGATCCCTTCTCTAGCCTTGGGATTTCCCGACGGAGGATCTAGGCTCCCCGACGGCGGATCTAGGCTCCCCGACGGGAAATCTAAACAATCTAGCAGTTGCATAGAATATATCAGTTGCTATCAATATCAGTTGCATACAATATTTGTCTTATTGTTCCACGACAGACTAGAAATATTTTCCCGATTCTAGAGGTCCCCAAACGGGGGTTATAGCCTTCGATAACTTCACTTAATTTAGCTGAAATGAGCACTCTGTCGAAATGTGAGAGCGTATTATTTTGGAGTCTCTAAAATATTCGAATACACTGTTCGTGCATGCTATGGTACTAAAAACCTTTGTTGTGTATGTTAAAGGCACTGGCAATTATTTGTGTACTAAATTAGAACAAAAAATGTCCTCCAAAATTCCTATAAATTCTTAAAAGATTAGTCAGTGATGTTATTTATGACTTAAGCTAATGTTCATGGCTTAAGCTTCATATGTTTCCATCTTAGCAATTAAAATATGTCATAAAATGCTTTTTAATATGAACAAAAGAAAACATTTTAAACAAAAATAAATAAATTTTTCAATGGTATTTTTGGATGAAGGGCTAGCTCTTTTTTCAATCGTGAAAAATTGGAAAATAATATAGCCCGAATGTTTGTCGTGCTTTCAGACTGCAGCAAACCAGAGACACGAAACCAGGCTGCATTCATTTCAAAGGGCTAAGTGGGCTAAAGTCTCGATTCTACTCTACTTTCCTCCTGATTGATGAATTTCTTGCCAAAGATACCCTCTCTACATCTAAGCTCCTCTCTTGCCACACCGGGCCCCTCAAATGTGTGTTCTCCATCATTTCTTGGTTCTCCGTCTCCTCTTTGGCACTTCGTGACGTCATATTCAAAATTGGGCGTGTCATATGAAATCTTTCAAAATCAACATAATGAGTATTGCTGTTCTCAAATACAATATTTTCAAACTCGTGCCCCCAACTTATTTCATCGGGCAGATAGGAAGTTCTAACTTGTGTGGTGGTACCAGTGGCTTCGACAATTCCTTCCAAAACAGCAATTATCTCAAATTCTGCAAAATTCAGATCATCCTGGCCGATGTTAAATAAAGGACTGGTTTCATCAATCACGTGAGTGATGAGTATTGGCCACACGAGAAATACACGGTCCAAGCCTATGTCATGACCAATATCCATATCATATATCTTATAAGGATGAAAAGAACCTTCCTGCGTCACGTGATGTCGAATCATTTGTAACCTCACGTGACCCTCAACGATAGGGCTTTTTTGTCTCAAGTCGCCAACTCGAAATAAAATACCAGTTTACCATCTTGTTTACATATTACTGAAGTTTTGCTGAATAATAGAGTGTTTGCTCTCATTTTGGGGCGGGAAAATTTTCCAATGAAAGTACCTATGATAAAAGCTTCCAGAAATTGAGCCCAGATCGTTTGGAAAATTAGAAAGAAAATACCTTCCCCGCATTGTTCCGTTGGTGACCGATATCCAAAACCAATCGTGGTCTGTGCCTCAATGCTGTAAAGTAAAGCAGATTTCCAGTTATCAAAATTTCTAAAGCACGGTTTCCAATTGGTATTATTGAGATTTTCAAAATCACCCCTACCAAACGCAATTCCATAATAGATAGCACCAAACGTCACCCAACTCAACAAGAAGCAGGTGGACACCATTAATATGTTATATCTCCAAGGCATATCAACTGACGTGGTGAAAATGTCCTTTAAATACTTAAAACCCCAGCACCCAACTCTAGTATCAAATGCAATATTGAATCCGCCTTGCTTCTGAACCAATCGTTTGTGTTTCTGTTTTTCGTTATGACTTTTGAGAGAGTACTGTGATGACGTCACCATGACACCAACATGGTTGCCTACTTGTGGATCCACATGGTTGCCCATTTGTGGACCCACGTGATTACCAACACTTTTTTCATCAGGTGTGCCGTGCCCAACATGGTTACCCATCACCAAAGATCTTCGATCAGCGTTTGGGCTATTTGAGTAATCTGAAAAACTCGCATTGAGGAGCATGCTGGTGGGTCTGCTGTAACGTTTCTCCGACATCTTTCCGAAATGGTTTTCTTCCGGGGAATAAGTTATCCCTCCGTTATGTCTTAGAGGCACCCAGCCGTCGCCCTTGGGAAGTGTCATTCGAGTTTTGAAGCTGAAACTACGATTTTATTCAATGTTTCTTTCTTCTTTTTCCCCCCAGTATCCTTAGCTGTGTAGTTACGACATCACTGACCACACCTATGGAGGAGAGAATAGGAAAAATATTAAATGAATTCTTAGTTATAATGATTTTGGTGATGAAAATGAAGTATATGGTGATATTTTGACCAAAATGAAAGTGACACTTGTTATAGTGTCAACTTAGGCAATAACTATGGTGGTGATGAGCCTGCACGACAACTGCGATGACGACGGTGATGATGATGACACGGATGAAGAGCCTGGGATGATGATGACGCTGATGATAATAATGGTGATACTGATTATGATGATGACGATAATGATAATGACACTTGAAATGATTTTGATGATGCGTGTGGTTATGATAGGCCTACTGATAAAATTTGTGATGATGACGACGATGATGGTGATAAAGGTGATGAAGGTGATACTGATAATGACGATAACGATGATAATGACACCTGAAATGATCATTTTAATGATGCATGTGATTATGATAATAATGAAAATTGTGATGATGATCATTGATGTAATGAATATGATAATATCGGATTTTATGATAATGACGATGATGGTGGTGGTGATAATAATGATGGTGGTGTTGGTGATAATAATGATGGTGGTGGTGATAATTATGATGATGATGACGACGATCATGAAGGTGATAATGACAATGATGATAATGATGATGGTGATGACAATGATGACGATGATGATGATAACGATGACGATGATGGTGACGATGATGATCAGATGACATCTGAAATGATATCTTAATGTTACATGTGATTATGATAATAATGAAAATTGTGATGATCATTGGTGAAATGAATATGATGATATCGAAATTTGTGATGATGACGATGATGGTGGTGGTGGTGATAATGATGATGATAACGATGACGATGATGGTGATCATAACTACTCATTAAGCAGTTTATGATAGTGCTATTATACAACCGCACATGTGCACATTAGTATAACCGCACTTATTCAGATTTATATAAAGCTGTATGTAAAATACAAATCAAATGTATTCGGAAATGAAAACGTCATACGCATGTGGAATGTGAAATTCATTCATAACCATGCATGACCTCTCCGAAAAGGGGCAGAAACATCCCGAGAAAAGGCACATATTCTCCATATACCCTTGTCAGCTTGTAATATATTTCCCTTTAATTTCATGCAAGGGGAGGCACAAAAATGACATAGGATTGGAAGGGGAGGGGGTAACAGATCCTGCGCATTTTGTATTTTAATGAGAAAATAATTGCACCAAATTTGATAGAAAAATAAATGAATCGTGTGAAAAATTGCTAATGTACCCAATGCAGGTTGGCCCAATACTACCACATTCTTTAACAAAGTGGTGAGCAGTATGAAAAAGAGGGCACGGGGATGTAAGGGGGGGGGAAGCAGGGGGGGTGGGGCACTGGGAGAGACAGATCTTCCAAACCACCATTAAAAGCAAAATTTTCCCTCCAAATCTTATAATGAACCTGATTTACTGTTCAGTTTGCTCGTCTGCATCAGAGCTACCGATACCACATTTTTTTTTAAAGTGGGTGGGCCATTTATGGGAAATTTGGTGCTCGTGGTCCCATTAAGCATATAGCAGACTCAGATAGCATACCCCGGTCCCAAATGCCTTCTCTGTTAGTGCGCTGGTATGGCAAAGATTCTTTATCATATCTAGTCACCTTTTAAAACAACGAAGAAAATTGAATGATATATAGCCTCCTCCTTCCCGGTCCACAGTCAGCCAAGCAACCATCGGATCACTGATGACACACTATTGTTCTTTTGCTCTGGCGCCGCCTACTGTGACATACCCATTAGTTGGACGGGCGGTTCTCTGGTGACAACCTTAAATCAAACGTCACAGTTCACCAAATACCACATTCCAATACCCAAGCATACGTATAGCCAGCACAGTCCTGTGTAGTGGCCTTGGAAGCTGGCCAAGAAGTCATGGCTCCTTACTTTTTCAGGAATTACAGTTTTGGGTTTTGGTCCCCACACTATTTGGGAAAACCCATTTAACTTTCCAGCAAAAATGTTAAGACAAAACCTGACTGCCTGACTGCCTTTTCGACCCCAGCCTTTACACCGACGACGGCTCATCATGTTTTTGTCAGCGACCCCTGAACCTCTTTTCGACCCCAGCCTATACATCGGCTCATCATCTTTTGCCATTACGGCTTTGTATCGAACAACTGAAACAGATGTACATATAGGCTAAAATTTCATATATATCTGTTTCACTTATTATGTTAGCAGTCAAGGAATTGCCTATTCGTGCATATACTATCGATTCCGTAAATCAATTCAATTAAGAATCTTGTTGGTACAAAACAAATATAATATTTAGTTTTAAAAGTTTAATATGACGTGTGCATTAAATAATTCGTTCAGTGGTCTACCTTGTATGCTATGCAATGAAGAAGCTTATCTGATAATCTTGATTTGTTCAGGAGATATAATGAAATTTAAAGTTGTCACAATATAAATGGAAGTGACTAGTGTATGTTGTTTATAAAGTAGGATAGTGACATTACACCCCTATTTTCTTACTATTGCCAATGCATTATGACATAAGTGCTACTATTTTCTACTTAATCAAAATATTTGTTCAAAATATTTGTTCAAAATACCTTCAGATAATAAACCACAATCCCGACATCTGGACATATTGCAAATTTGCAATTGTTGCAAATCCTACAATCTCATACACACATTCAAAAAACTTTTCATGAAAAGGATGATGTAATGTCACTATTGATTTGAATTGAGCAGTCATCATTTCTAAACACGTCTAAGTCATCATTTCTATACACATCTCAGTCATTATTTCTATACACATCTAAGTCATCATTTCTATACACATCTAAGTCATCATTTCTATACACATCTAAGTCATCATTTCTATACACATCTAAGTCATCATTTCTATGCACATCTAAGTCATCATTTATATATACATCTAAGTCATCATTTATATACACATCTAAGTCATCATTTATATACACATCTAAGTCATTATTTCTATACACATCTAAGTCATCATTTTATACACATCTAGTATTTCCCGAATAGAGGCAGATTTTATAACATGTTTTTTAACCTTTAAAGTTTTCTTTTGCATTTTTGGGTCAATCCATATATACTTTTGGCATATAATAAGTCAAAGCCTTTCACATGTTTAGGAGGTAATTTTGTCCAAGCACAGAAATGTCAGAAAAGCTATTTTCTTTAAACATTTGCTGCTGTTTTTGCCAAAGGGAAAGAAAAAAAAAAGCAGAAAAAAAGAAAGCAGAAAACAGTAAAACTACATAGTAAAGAAGGGCTGCTGGTACGTAGCCAAGAAGACACATGCCCACTTGCCCCCCAAAAGTATGAAAACTTAAGATAAATTAAGATGAAGATTAATCCTATAAACAATTGTTTTAAACACTACACCTAAAAATGTGCACCAAATTACAACATGTTTGAGAGTATATTCAACAGGATGTGAAGGACACGTCAACCCAATAGATACAATCACACTGACTCTAATGGACCTTATCTCTCACTCCAGCTCATAATTGTCACCAACTGAATTCAAAACAAGATTTCTGATTACCAACTTTTACCTGATTATAAACATCTGACTAAAAATATATACTTACTTTTAAGAAATCATAATCACTAAAAGGAAACGTAATGCTTTGTAATAAATAAATAATCCAAATATTCCAAAATAAGATCCGAAAATGGGTTGTTTGAAATGAAACGTAATAGATGATAAGATGCAAGTAAGTTACCCTCATCAATACCTACAAAGGTGCAGGCGTCTATAGTTTCAAGATCAGTCGATAGGATGAGAGCGGCTTGCATTAGGAGGGTTTTCTCTTTTAAACGTCATAACATTGATTTGATTTATTAATTGATTTACGCTTTTTGAAAAGTAGAAAATTGAAAGTGACTGAGTAGTATCTTTAAGTAGTAATACGAGCAAATGTCATCAAATATACCAACAAAAAACGTAATTAAGGAAAAACAGTTTACCTCTAATCAAATAGACTAGTCCAACATTGTTAAATATTTGATGAGACAAACAGCAAATATATTCCTCTCCTTTTGTTAATTTACCTGTGTTCAGGACCAGATGAAAATTTGCATATGCAATTCCCCGGTATCGATCCACGAATTATCTGCCTTTTGATGGATCCTGCCCTTTTGATGGATTGTATCCAGTTTGAAAAGCCGGCTAACAAAGAAGCATCTTTTGAAAAAGAGCCCGTTCAAGTCAATATAATGGTATAGGATCATACGTGATAAACCGCTGTTTATTAGTCACGTTAATTGCTTTAAGTGCACAATTAGTCAACTTACATAATAATTTACTGGTATAATAATATCACCCCCTAATATAACAAATAAGATATTTTCTATTCTTTTAAAAGGGAGTTGCCATTTTAGAACTCCCGCTGTAATCAAGGAGTATTTGATGTAATGTTATGCAATTTTCCTCATCATTCAGAAAAGAAAATGTAGGCCAATATATTCAGTTATATATATCATATATGTGAACAGAATAAATGCATCGATTAAATAATAAAGAAATATATCTTTTATTGATGTTTGGCGGTTAGATGGTGATAATGACGTCATGGTAGATAAATGATGCATAGATAAGATCTATAAATATGACAGATGATACCAAAATAACTAGCATTAACAATTAGTAAAATTGAAACTAATGGCTTCCTTCTTTCAAAGGATCTTCGGTAAATAGGTAAATTAGAATGAAGCGTGAAATAGTCCATTTTCATCAAAAGAAATCAACTTATAGATAGGGCCATTAAGGAGTGGTGACGTATTTTAGGACTTTTTCAGAAGAAAACACATTATAGGTTTATGGACAATGAGCAATCTAAGCAGATCAATTTGATTTTTTTGCGAAATGTGTGATGACTGGGCGATATGAACAGCTCAAAATATGTATGTACTTCTGGAAATGTCTTTCATAAATCTTAGTCACAGAAAATCATGTTCCAGAATTTAAATAAGAGTATATCGTAATGACGTTTGGTTAGAATTTGCTGAACCACTTCGAAGAATTATGATATATATTTGAAATACAAAAGGATTTACAAAAAGAAATATATACCAAGGTCGCCTTGTAATACATCACGAAATTTGCATTAAACATGCAAATTGAGGCCGGAGTTTTAAAACTGCTGTAAAATGGTAAATTTCTAACTGATTTTAATAATTTTTGCACTACTAGCATGATGGTGTTTAAAGCAATTTAGCAAGTGTTGCCTTTATACGTTTATAGACCTTTAAGTTTCCGAATCAACATTACGATTTACTCGTAAGTCCCCCTCCCCGCCTCATTCCCACCCCAAATCAATAGCATTTGTTGGGCCACTTTTTCTTAAAATGTATTATCTAATTTTGCAATATTTCTAAATCTCCAGCTGTTTAGCGTATGGAAAAAGAGAAGGGGGAGGGGGGGAAGGGGGGGTAGAAGGCGTTAAATTGTCACTACCCTATAAAGAGATGATATACGTGCACGGCGTCATTTATTGCTCTATACAAGTTTAAAGGTTTACATATAATACAATCGTTTATATCTAATACCTTTAACAATTAAAACTGCCTGGATCACCAATAAGACAATTTTGAATAGCTTTTTCCAATTTTCAACTGATGCATCCTTCAGGAATTTTAAACTATTCAAAGTATGTTAAACTGCACCTAAAACAAATTTCAAAGAAACGTAAAAACGTAAAAAACATGGAACAATACAAAATATTGAGAACTTTTTTAGACTTGTTTACACTACACACTGTTTTCCATCTTGTCTCTTTTTGTATTACTTATCAACCATAAAATGTACAACGAAGATATTTTAATTTCTCAAGTTTTGTCTCGTTCCAATAGATAAAAAAGTTATTGTACTGCTTATATTTTTTATATGTATATATATATACATATATATATATGTGTGTGTGTGGGTGTGTGTGTGTGGGTGTGTGTGTGAGGGTGTGTGTGTGTGTGTGTGCATACACACATCTTAAAACACATTTTTTGAAGACGTTCCTCGCCCGATCTTTGTCAAAAACTTCAGTTGTAAATATTTGTCCAAATTGTGTTGCTCTATTAAAAGGCTTATAAATAGCCACAATCTTTTGTAATTCAAGTTAATAATTTAACAAGTAACTTCAAAATCTTTGGCCCTAAATTGTAATTCTTTCTTCCAAAATTGAGGATGTTTAGTCTACAGGTGATAAATTTTGGCCAAATTTGAAGCTGCTTGATCTAAAATTGAAGAGGTTTCTTTAAAAATTGAATAATTTTGGTGCAAACTGGAAGAGTTTCGGTCCATTAAAAAGAATAATTCATGCAAATAATGAATGTCAACGTTTCTGTTTTCTATGATTAATTTGACATATTTCAGTTAATTATATTCATGGGCTGGGGGAGGGGAAGAACGAAACTTTTGGGTCAAACTCATACTATTACCCCCCTCCTCTTAGACACGCCATTGACGTACGGGACTATTTTCAATGGGGGAAGAGGGGGCTGGGCACTTTTGCCTTCAAATTCCCTGAAATGCATATCACGTGCATGCACATGTTTAGTTTCGTGGTTGCAGTGCGTTACTCATGGGTGGATATTCAGACGGGGTGGGGGAGGGGCCATGGTGTGAGATTTTTCCGATCATACTATTTTTTTACCAAGAGATAATTCATAGTTCGCTCACTCTATTCTCCTAAAGCCGCTAAAAATCAACACCAAGACTTACGGTGAACGTTCTTTTCAATCTGCAGCCCCCAAACTCTGGAACATTTTCCCAATCTACATCAGAAATGCCCCTACTTTAGATATTTTTAAGAGTGTATTGAAAACACACCTTTTCATGAGTTCCCCTCATTGGACCTTGTAGCTTTATCCTGCTTGTATCTTTTTAAGTATGGTTTATTGTTCTCTTACTGTTTGTATCTAAAGGTTTTCTCATGTTATATTTGTTTATGTAAAGCGCATTGAGACCGCCTGGTATAATGCGCTATATAAAAATGTATTATTATTATTATTATTATTATTATTATTATTATTATTTAATAAATCTGTTCTTTGCAGAAGTTTTCTTGCAGGATTGCAAATATTTAAGGCGCTCTTTCAAATTACCATCTAACTATTTCATTTTCGCATTCCGATCTTGCTACCAAAGCAACTGTGGACGCGATCAATGATAGTTTGAGAATCAACTTTACTTGAAAATCACAAGATGCCAGCTGTTTTACGTGCGAAACTTGTTGTTGTTGGTATGTTTTGCTCCACTTCTATTTTGATTGTCTTATTAACTAAAATGTTGTCTTTAGTTAAACAGACCAATACGAATGCAACTTAGACAATATAGCTACTACAGTGTAGTTTCGCGAATACCGAAATGTTCAATATTATTTTGGCGAATTCCCATTGACTTTAATGAACGGTAAGTGACCTCTGCCATTATAAACTGTACTGGGCTTTATACACTAGCTGGCGCAGTTCCAGGGGGTGCACATGGATTACATATACCCTCCGCACTTAGTCTCTTTTTGCTAAAAGTTCCCATTCTAATTGAAATTATGATTGATATCTAACAAGTGTTAGCCTGCCAGACTCCATAGTTTGTAAAGTGTGCACAGAAGATAATTTTTGGACTAGAAAATGTGCCCCTATGTCTAGAAAATGTGCACCAGGGTCTACAAAATGTGCTCCAACATCTAGAAAATGTGCATTAATAATGCACTTGCCAGTTGTATGACTCACCCCTACTACCCCTGGCAATGTCATTGAAAGGCGTGTCATTGACGTATAAAACAGTGACTCACATGTGCTTCGTTGTACCAAATTGTCAATCACCAGAGTGACTTTGCGGTGAGTCAATTTACTTCAGACCCATTGAGTTTGTACACTCACCTTAATGCAATGACTCACTTTGTTTGGGGGTGTAGAGGTGAGTCACACAATTGACAAATGCATAATGATCTATTTAACATTGGAAATAATACACAAATATTAAGAAAAGGCTGAAGTTGAAATATGAAAAAGTTTTCCTGTGTTTAGGCTATCAAGAACTTGACTCTCCTAAACTTTTTCATGAAGAAAACTAAAACGTAATGAAAGATGTGCACCTAGAATCAAAAGTGTGCACCTAGAAAATACAACTGTGTACCAAAATCGTGAAAATAACTTCTCTTAATCAAAAATTAGCATGGAAGATTTTCCCTGCTAGAAACAAACTATGCAATATAGGGCCAAGGGTCCCTTAGTGAGATAAACATCTGACTATAGTATACACTATAGCCATTACATGACTACGAATACTAGGTCAGACATCATCCTATGCATCTTATGGTGGAAACCGCTACATTGACTCATCATAATCGTGTCGTGGAATATTCACAGGATTCACGATGCACTCCAAATTTGCAAACATTTTCCAAGATATTTGTACTGTTATTCCTCATTGATTTTAACCTGAAAAAGGTAATTTACCTCACTGTAAAACCCTCTAATATGTACCCCTGGATCTTAAAGCTTGGGCACATATAAATAAATTAAATAGTTATGAACTAAAACCCGTAAACAGAAGAAATTTTCACACCTACCTCGGTTGCTACCGTCTCACAACCTTGTGTGCCGAAGTGAATGCACCTAATTATTCAAAATTCTATCAAAAATTAAACATGGGCCTACAAAATAAATCGTGCATCTAAAACAAGTGCACACATCCATGGACTGTAATGATTGAAGATAGTATTAGTAATCATCTAGTCATGGCGAATCAGAAGTATTTAAGACATCTAATTAATGAAATAAAATGACAAGTATGTATTCATTTGTTTTTTTGTCAAATGCATCCTGAGCAACTGGAGGTGGCAATTGAAATAATGAATGGAGATGATGCTTTTATGCAAACTTTCATGTATTTACTGGAAGCATAACAAATATAACTGAAGCTTATAAAAGTTAACTCAACTTTTGGCCTAATGTTATACTTTTTCAATTAAAAATGTACTTAAAATTGAGAGATAATAATTATGGGGTGTACTGAAAACTAATTGAAAATACACAATAAAGGAGTTTCCTGTAGTGCAGTGTTGTTCCCTATCATTCATGGTTTCATTCTGGGACGTCTCATGCGAAAAAGGCAAGGGGTGAAACTCAAGAACAGGGCACTTTCTATGCTGCCAATTGAGTATGAGCATGGTGAGAAAACTTTGGGTATGCATGCACCTGAAAGTGAAGAAGCACAAATGAAGAGAATGACAGTTTTGATGTTGAAAACAGCCATTATACATACTGTAGCAAAAAAGATTTCTGACTATATATCACAACCGCTATTTTTATTAGCAAGGGTGAAAATAACGCTTTAAATTAATATCAAAAGGGGCACTTTTGCCCCTTTTCCCTGTGTAATGGGGGGACATTTTTACCCCTACTGCCCCTGTGAGGTGAAGGGCTGGGGTCGCCCCTGTTTCCTCCGTGGATCAGGCATTCTTGGTTTCATTCCCAGTCTCACCAGGGAGGCTTTAATCTTCTTCTTTTTTTCAATTCAAATTGTGGCCTTATTACCAACATGAATTTT
This sequence comes from Chiridota heheva, assembly GCA_020152595.1. NCBI lineage: Eukaryota > Metazoa > Echinodermata > Holothuroidea > Apodida > Chiridotidae > Chiridota > Chiridota heheva. The sequence goes on along the minus strand of JAIGNY010001799.1, from coordinate 1,559,820 downwards.
TTTTCTTCTAAATGGTCCCGATTTTTTTTGTTTTTTTTGTTTTTGTGTGGTTTATTGGTTTACCTAAAACAACCCATCGAACTCCACATGGTTGATATTTTGGAATTAGAGATCCAAATTTGCCCAAAGTTGCAAAATCGCTTGAAGAGGAACTCTTAAAAAAAAAAAAAAACTAGCTCTTAATACTGTATTTCCTCTGATTAATACTAACCATATAGGCCATATGCCCTATTAAATTTTACATTATTATTATTGCAATTCATACAGCACCAAAATCTATGTAAAATCTTCGGCGCTGTACAAATAAAATATTACATGAATACATAAGAAAAATAAAAGTTAAGAAAACTAGCCCTAAAATACACAATGTAATTAAAACATGCAGCAAAAAATATATGTAAAGTAATAAGATTTAATATAAGTAAAAATTGAGAAAAACTAAAGGGATTTAAGAACAATACATCTACACCAATAAAACATTAGAAGGTAAAATAACTTCTAGAAGTACTTCAAAATTATGATTTAGAAAAGCATATGTTAGTAATAGACTGTACAAATAAAATTTTACATGGTGACATTAGAAAATAAAAGATAAGAGCTTTAATTAGAGCATGCAACAAAATAATAATAATGTTAAATATAAATTAAAATAGAGAAAATTAAAAGGATTTAAGAACAATACATCTATATTAGTAGAACATTAAAAGGTAAAATAACTTCTATAAATACTTTAAAATTATGATTTAAAAAGAACATATGCTTGTTATAGACTGATTGACTTAGTAATAAAATATCAAAGATAATTATATAATAAAGAAAAAGAATAAAGGTAATACAAAAATTGATGTAGAGTGAAAGAGACTTAAAAACCGTCTAAAATTTAATAAAATTATATGTCAAAAGCAACCTTAAAAAGATGTGTTTTTAGACGTTTTTTGAAAATGCCAAAGTTATCGGCATTTTGGATTTTTGTAGGCAAATCATTCCACAGAGATGGTCCTGCTCTAGCAAACGCTCCGTCACTAAAGATTTTGCAGCGAGTACGAGGCACAACTAAATATATATCATTATTGGACCTTAGACTGTAATTTGTTGAAGATTTTCTGATAATTAAATCTGACAGGTAGCTAGATGCCATATTGTGTAGAGTTTTAAAGACAAACAGAAGTATTTTGAATTGATTTCTGAATTCCACAGGTAGCCAATGAAGAGCAAGCAAGGTAGGAGAGATGTGATGGGATTTTGGTACATTTTGAATCAATCTTCTTGCAGCATTTTAAACTTTCTGTAATTTTTTGATTGGATGAATTGGAAGACCATGTATAAGAGAATTGCAGGAAACAATATGAGTAGTGACAAAAGCATGGACAATAGTCTGAGTTGAATCGTTTGATAAGTACTTGTGATACGCTTTAAATTGTGCAATTGAAAGAATGCCTTTTGACAAATTTGTGCAATAAGGGTAACCATGGACAATTCATTGAAAGCGCAATTCCCCCCTTGGCCTGAGAATTGCTGATGCCCAGTGGCGGCGCTACAGGGGGAATGTTGGCATTTGCCCCTTCCCCCCACGAGATCACTTTGCCCCAAAAATGTTTGTAAAAAGTGACATATTTTGTCCAATTTATAGTCTTTGGCCCCCCATGAAACAAAATTACCCCTATCTTGCCCCCCATGACCAAAATCCTGGTGCCGCCACTGCTGACGGCCCTTTTCTTTTAATATGCTTCAAATTTGCAATCATGAAAGTTAGAATTTATGAACAGGTGAGGGGACCATGTTAATCACGTTGGACCCACTTTTTCTTCCAAAATCGCATAACAGAGGAACCGGGACCCTTCATAAAACAACATAAGTTTTTTGGGACCTTCCGTGATCTGCATCGCAGTTCTAACACATAGGCATATACTCCAATCCTTTCTTGCAAAAGTGTCCTTTTCTATAGTAAAAGTTTTCTTACTGTAATATTCCTTCTATTTAAACGTTCTTCAGAAATACTGCCTGAGAAATACTGCTCTATAAACAAAACTTGTATCCATTTCTCCAGTGGGATAAAATTACTGCAGTGCTATAAGTGACCTCATAAAAATCATGTCGCACGGCCGCCGCGTCCTGTTGCTGGTTTGAATTTATTAGTACTCATATTGATGTTGTGCACCCTCCTTAATAAAGTTCCAAGTGCATACGGTTGAACTGAAAGGAGTGTACAATATTGGTTTACATTTTAACCCATTTTTAATCAATTCAGAATTGCCGACATGTTTTAATTACTTACAAGATTAGGAGCAATAACAGGAGAAGTTAACTAGATATTTTTATGTGCCGTAAGTACAATAGTAACAGTGTAACTGGTGACGTAAGTAAACGGTGTAGTCATGATTTTATAACTGAGGCGATTTCCATGTTAAAACAGATAGGACGGAGTCTCACTCTGTATTGCATGTAGTTTGTAGCATGTAGGCCATACAGAGGGAGATGTTATCTCTCTAAGGTCCCCTAGGGTATATTGACTTATTATACACATCCCTCAGTATAGTTGACATTGGGATTGCTGTACAAGGGAATAGCTCGTATACAATTCCTATGTTTTTTTATAATTCACATGTAGAAAATTGATGATTGAATAATAACTTACTTTTTGAATATTCTTATACCAATTAGTCTAATACTGTAATACATTTTTCCAAACAAACTTTTCCTAAATCTTTACCTATTTGGCACCACAATGGGGTCAATGATTAAGTTTTAAAGATTGAATAAGTTTTAGGATGTTCTACTAAATTGCAGGTTGATTTTTCGCTGACAACATTTGTTTTGTTCATATAATTTTATTGAATAGTTTTAGTAAAAATACTGTGTGCAAAAACAAATAAATAAAACATCAAGAAATGTTTAGATAATATATATGTACTTTAAAACTATTATCTTAATATTTTCCTCAAATTATCTAAAACATATTACCCCTGCTAAAATGTTATAGCCCTGATAGCAGTATTTTGATCTTTGACCGTACTTTGGAGAGCTCGTCAGGGAAAGAAAAGTAGTTGAGTAAATACTTTGATTAAAGTAACTAAAATCACCGTAAAAACAGTTTTTGAAGACATGGATGGACTTCAAACATCATGAACAAGCATTGTGAGCAAAAAAAGGTAAAATGGTTGCGTATGCATAAAGATCTTAAAACTGAGATTTTCCTGTTTTAATGCAGCGCTTAAAACAGCACAGCAGGGTATAGGTTTTTGTAGTACCCTCGGGTGGCCAGCCATCACTAACAGCAGCCATACTAATATGGCTGGCAGTCTGACGGTACTACAGGGAGTACTAGGCTACATTAGCTAGGCAGTATTTCCTGTGCCCTATGCAATTTAAAATGGCCAAGTTGAACAGAACACTCCAATTTACGTTTCTCAAAATGATCAAGAATTCATTCATGAAAAAGTTAAAAAATTTACTTACTGTTGGAAATATTGTTAGACAATACTATTCACTTATTAAAATTAACTTAAGTGTCCTAAAATCGTTACGAAATAGCATTTTGATTGAAAAGTTATGTGAAAGATTTTCTTCATCCATCACTGCTTGCTTGTTCACCATGCACATCGTGCAAACAAGCATAATTTGCGTAAATTAGTGTACTCATATCGCGTGGGTGTACACAATTGCTGTAAATGAGAGGATACAAAAGCTTTTCACTGGCGCTCACTCAATGGTCTATTCACAATGGGCGAAAATATTTGAACTTGAGTCACGTGCAAGATTGATTTACAAATATCTTATCAAATATCAGGGCTCCCAGTAAACCTTTAAAAACCTTTAAAACCTTTCAAAACCCTTATTGACAAATTTAACCTTTATTCCTTTCAAAATAACCTTTAAAACCTTTCAAAACCTTTATTTTCAAAGTTAAGTAAGGTAAATGATTCGAGTGCCAAGGTTTTAGCTTCATTGGTAAGTATACACATCCATTTAATAGCATATCTGTTCTCAACACACATTTAAAAAGTAGCAGGACCAAAATAACATTTCCAACTTCACGTAAGTAATGGACTTTTGGCGCCACCAACTACCTTTTGCCCCAGAATATGCTCATTGTATGAAAATTTATTCCATGAGTTAACCTTTATAAACCTTTGTATGTAAATCCAAAACCTTTAAAAATCTTTATTTTAACTTTTCCAACCTTTGAAAAAACCTTTTTTTTAAAAAGAGTCACTGGGAGGCCTAAAATATTTTTTTTTTTACGTGCAAACATCAAGCCGCTCACTCCATGCTGGTTTTGCATAAGTACTAAAGCTTAAGGAGACCAAGTACCTACAAAAAGACACCTTACAGGACTGGTTCTACTTCTTCTTATATTAAGTTCTATTTATATGTGTGGTACGCTTACAACATGCTTAGAGCTGAGAATGCATAGTAGAGATACGCACGTGCAAGCGCATTAAAAAACGTGTCAATCATTTGCGAAGGCTCTCGCATTTTGTGTTTGTACTTGCAATCTTAGATGGAAGTGTGCAACGCAGATCATTGTTTTTAAAAAACTCTTTTTTTAAAGAGTAAAAACTTTGTCTTCCAAATGGCCTATCATAAATTTTGTTTAATGGAATACTAAAGAAGGAATCAAAAGTATGTATGGTTGCATTTTTAGACATAAGTAAGAAAGTTTTCATATCCCAAATTGAGCTGCACTAAATTTTTAGTGTAACATTTTTGGACGCGTGTTGTAGCCCATTGACTTTTGCTTCAGTGTGTTGTTTGATTTCTTTTAATACACATGCGTTCATGTCCAAATCCATAGAAATTGAGTCACTAATGTCCCCCCCCCCCCCTCCCTCTTCTTTCCTTTCGGAAATTCCTGGATCCATGCCTGACTAGGATATACTGCCCTGATGCTGTAATGTAAAATATTCTTCCTTCTTTGCCTAATTGTCTGCCTCATTCACATTTTAAGATTATTGCAGAGCCATGATGTTTGCATTAAATGTGGAATTCCTACAAAATATATCAAATTCCCTTAAAACAAATTATTAGGGGGGAAAATCCCTCAAAAAAATTAACTCAAAAATTTTTGCAGAGCTACTTCATACTTTATGGTAGCTATGGTACAAGTTAGGCCATGATTGTTTTGGCCTAAATTGAATTTTAGAATGTACAAAAATCTTGTACAAAGTAAAAAATCTAATTTAGAATTGTTTTCCTTTACCCCATACCAGCAAACTCCGATGAAAGTTGGCAAAAGGAACAAAAAACAGGCCCAGTACAGGCCTCTCACGTTGCGTTATTCGAAACAAATTGCACATGTGATGAACGTGATGAAATATACAACGTAATAGTAATGCAAGCATGTCGTCTGCTAGTTTGGAATGTTGAATGTACAATAGGTCCTATGTAGATATATGCAGGGAATTGGAATGATGTGATTTATAGGATGTAATTATCAAGTCTAGTGCTAGTTGATTGTGTTCTATATTTGATATCTACTGCTCTGCAGTATCGATCTTAATCCCTGATAAATATGTCTCACTTCCAATTTTTTTAAAGGCTTTAAATACCTCAACATATGATAAAGAGACAGTTCTATAGTACAGTAGGAACTTATCCATGACAAGTTACTTTACAAAATAAGAGTAAAGCTAAGTTGCTTAGCAATCAATTATAATGTCATGGTCAAGAGAAAACTAAGATGTCTGATGATTTGAACACTTGAAGCCCCCCCCCCCTCCCTATTTTCCAAAATACCCTCTTTTTTTAAAATCCCCTCAAAATTACATAAGAGGGAAAAATCTCACCCTCCCAATTTGTTTTTTTTTTAACTTTAGTGTGAGCACTGGTATGTACCAGGTTTTCACCCTAGGGGCTCTTTTCTAGAAGTGATTAGAGAACAAGGCAAGGGTGAGGAGCCCTGCCATTGGGCATTTTTCACAAAGGCTGTGTGGGGAAAAAGGTGTGATTCAGAAGACAAATCTCTGCACTTGATGTCTGCATATTGTTCTGCATATTCCTGGAAAAATCAGGGATTAAAAAATTGCCAGAATTAAACCTGGAGCATCCAGCATCTCAGTCGTGGCAGTGAGGCTGAGGCAGGCAGTGAGTTGTATGCTGAGTCAACTGGGCTCCTGTCTTCCCCTGATTGATTGCCTGACTTTTATCTTATTTAAATCCCTCGGTAACATTAGGTGAATGATAATTATGTCAATTACTTTTTCCATAGACCTTGAAGTTGCTGATGTCATGCCAGCCTCAAAAGTAATATCTCCCATATTAGTATACATATCTAATGTGTATTGTAGTCCTATACGCAGTACGTGAGAATCCCAACATTTGGTGTAATAAGAAATACACCAAAACTTGGAGCCACCATTTTAACTTGTGATGTTAAACATTAAGTCAATGAGAGTTTTACTGAGAATGCGGGGGGTATTTTTGAAAAGAAAATCAGATGTCAAATGAATAATCATTAGATATGACCGCAGACTTTTCAATTTCACAGGTTGTTGACCTTTTGAACAGTCCTCTCGACACATGATTCTGTGTTGGCTTAGTCATCGCTGATACCATGTACATGCATCATATGTTACATTACACAAAACTACCGTGCTCTTAGTAAAAATCCCATTGATGTAACATTATCACAGCATGAAGCAATATCTTTCCTCAGGAGAAATGGCCCGTCAATCAGTCACAGTTAATGCACATTATTACCTCAGGCATTATGATACACAGCTATTTTTATCACCAGTTTGAAAACAAACTTCTCCCACTAAAACACTTAACACGGATGAGTGATTTCAATCACAAAAATGCCTTGATTATTCAGCTCTGGCTTTGTGTAATCTTATACACACAAATAGCCTTGGGCTAGTTGGCTGTGGTTTGCATAGGAATGGAAGATGAACAATTATTGTTTTGAGTGGAAACACAATACACTGAACAGGAAGTTGGAATGGTAATTGTCATACCTGAGTTTTCAGGATTAACTAAGGTGTCCAGTGCAGGTTGGCTTAAAGGAAACTTTTCGGCATGAGTCAAAATGGTGGCCTCCAAGGATCTTAATGAATATGTAGCTCCAAGTTTTGGTGTATTTCTTATTGCACCAAAAGTTGGGAATCTCCTGGACTGATATGTACTGTATGTTTAGTTTTCTACCATATGGAGTATTGTTGAAAGTTTTCTACTGATTGTTTATTGTTTCTTCACAGGAGATGCTGGAGTTGGCAAGAGTGCCTTTGGCCCAGGTGTTTCACAGTGATGGCAGTCATTACCCTAAAGCTTATGCAATGGTTGGTAGCAGTTCTGATCTGTTTGTTGTTTCATTTTAGTAATAATGTAAAGTATTAATGTTATAATGTTGTTTTTAATGACACCTGGAGGTAACATTAACATTAAAACTTAGTGCTGTCGTGATATGTCAACTATCGTGATATCTCTTTTCCCATGACATGAAATACGCCTCTTAACACATATCGCGATACCAAAAACTAATACAGAACTAAGAAATTTTCACACAACTAGCCTAAGCTACTTCATACTTTACGGTACTAACATTACGGTAGTATATCTAGAAGTCAAGTTTAGGCTATGATCGTTTCTGAATCAACTTTAAGAATGTGGAAAAATATTGTGAAACATTATAAAAAAAATATTTAAAAAAATCATGCTCCTTCACCCCACACTGGCATGCTCTGATGTTAGTTGGCAAAAAGAACGAAAAATTGGCCCAGAACATGCTTCTCACTTTGATAATTCATGGTTATGTTGGCTGTGTGTGATGCGTGATGAAAATTATAACGTTAATAGTCATACGATCATCTTGTCTGCTAGATCTGGAAATCAATTTTTCTTGCATTTATCATTACGCATTCATGCATACATAAAAAGTAGGCCTAGACTAGTGTTACTAACAATTTGTATTGTGAATCAGTTTTCTTGAAAAATAGTGCGATATGCCAATATATTGGGATATTTTTCTCCACGATATTCGATAGGTAATAGAGCCATGTCGTGACAGCTCTAATTGATACTGCAGTTATTGTGAGATCCATATTGATAACAATGTGAAAGCAAAAACTCTCATTAGAATAGTGTGAACATTGATCCCGGAGGGGGTAAGGGAAGGAGGGGGACTTTATACTAAAAGTGGTAAGGGTGTGTAGCCCACCAACCGAAATACATACCCACAGTATGACAGATTTTTTGGTAACTGCAGAATGAAATTATACAATTTTGATACCAGCAGTTTAAAAGAAGTCAATTTTGATACCTGCAGTATGAATATTCAATGAAAGTTTTGTGAAAATGGACCAGCAGTACAAAATTAACACAGTAAAACCTCAGTTTTGGGACCTGTACTAAGAAAATGATTAAAAAAAACAATATAAAAATAATATATATTTTTTGTGTGTAAAAAAAGACACCTTCACTATGAAAATGGTCCAAAAAAGGCACCTGCTTGGGTGGCACATAATTATATACCTTACATATTCAAGTGCTTCCCCCCTCCTCCTCCCCGGCATTGATCATCATCAACTTTTTTCACTTATTCAAATTTGTGGTGTAATCTGATAAATGATGGTCCTTTATCTTATCCAAAATATGTTTTCCCCATTCCTCCCTATCCAAAGAGAAAATTGCAATCTGCCTCTCTAAATTACCAGATTTACACCACAACAGTACATGTTATTTGTAGTAATGTTGTTCTCCTGGACTGCACCAATAAACAAATTCAGACATTCAGGTACAATTGACTATTATGAGTTTATCACAGTTTGGAGTATAGTAAAGAATCATCTAAAATATCACATAAGGTTGACCTCGATGACATTAATAGTCAAGCTACTTTTTGGTGCTTTTGTGACAATATTAAATTTTTTTAAGAGCGCCATCACTTTTCTCAATGCACAGCTTCAGACAACAACAAAATCAATCGTGAATATCATCATTAGAAATCCCTTCAAATCCTGACAGCATTTCATTAATATTTGTGCCTGGAATACCTTTCCTCTTAATAGTGGCTTTGAAAAGAAACTCTTCACTCATTTGGCCAATACTTGTTTCTCTTCTTTTTTTCCTTTTGTTATACAGCCTAAGGCCCGTGAAAGAAATTACTAGCTTATCACCCGAACCCAATTGGAAAATTGATGTGGGTGCACGTTTTTTAGTTTTTTCCCCAAGTCAATTACTTTCGGTGATTTGCGGCCTTGCACATCAGGTCAACCACATCAGGTGTAATAGAATTTGAAAACTATCTGAAGCAACAGTTCATATTTTGGTAGAAAGAAATGGAAGCAACATTAAAATAAAATCTGAGATTTTCTCAAAACTAATGCGCACAAGGGTGATCAGCTAATAATTTCATTTAGTGGACCTACCGTAATGTTTGTTGCAATGATACCCTGTATTTAAAATTTACATTTCTTGTCATTAAAAATTTGTTTACCCTAGTGGCAACAGTAGGGAGGACGTTGTTATCACCGCATCCGCCTCGGCCACACCTTTCTCACCCACTCTCACCTACTTTCCAACTCTCCTGCTCTTCTGTGCTACATGCAACACTGATCTTTGCTCAAGCTTATCCTCTTAACCTGTCCCATATACCTGAAATCCAGGTAACACCTTTCCCCCTCAATCTAAATTTCCGATCTTTTCAAGAACAATCCTACCTCCAACTTTGTCACCTTTCTCCACAACAGCAATTTATTCCACTTCCCTTTCCTTCCCTTTTCTGCTTTACTTTCCTTTTATCATTGTAACTTCTTTCCCTTATTCACCTTCTCTCCCTCCTTCCATCTATCCCACCTTTCTGTCCTTGCTCAAGCACCTTAGTTTTTAACACCCTCTTGGCACATTTGACTCTGACTGTCGCGTGCCATTAAACATCAACAAACCAAACCATGTTTACCCTAGTAGAATTAACTTGGGATAATTAATTCCCTAAACTTTCCAAAATGGCTTCCTCAAATATCTAATCTTTGGTGACACTGCCCATAAATATATGTTGAGTCCCTCCAAAAAACATCTACCTACTGTGGTGTAGCGGTTATCATACCTGTCTACAGACCACGAGGCCCCAGGTTCAATGGGTAGACACGCCAGTGCACCACAACTGGTCATCAAAGGCCGTGGACATTGACTTGGTTGTCGATGTTATGTCTGTCCGTACGTCGTACCTGTGTTCTCGTCCGGGTTGTTTTAAGCGTTTCGTGATAGCATTTGTACTATCATAACCGAATACGCAGGCGACGACCCCGTCATTGTAATTGTGTGTTCAACTCTCTCTCTCCTCCAAAAAACAGCAAACCACAATCACACTCTAATTTGTTCTTTCACAGACTATCGGGAAGAGGTGTGTGTCAAGAGCATCAACATTCCAGATACCAACGATGTTGTTGTAAGTCTTTGCTTTGTTTGGTTATGTGTGCGAGTCATAACAGCTCCTCCCAAGAAAGATGTTTATAACTTAAAGATATTGTCAATGTACAGCATTTTCAAAATATACATTTATCATAGTAGGAATTTTGATGTGGCGTTTATATTTGGCGATTAGCTGCCCCATATTTCATGTTACAGTAAGATATTAGTATTAGTTTTTATTCCTGATAAATTTTAAAAGTTTAATTCTGCTCCTTCAAAGGTTCCAGGTGACTGGTTGTCATAGTCCATTTACTTGTTGCACTGAGGCTGCGTTCTTTTGTGTATTAAGAAGAACAGACATAAGACACTGTGTTGTGGTCGTCTTGAGAAAGCTTGTATTTATATCTCCAGGTTTAAATTGTGGCTCCTTTCCATCAAATTGATGAATTTCTTGTATTATTATTTTATGACATTGTTTTGGGTGGCGCTTACCTTTCCCACACTCAAAAATTTAAATTTTGAAACTTGTTATTGTTTATACCAGTACTGAATGATCATACCACACTGTTATTCTTTATATTGACACCCTTGATGCTTCAGATCTTCAAAACTACCAGCTTCCTATATTCTTTCTAACAAAATTTCTGTGAAAGAAGGACCATAATAATTTTCAAATTATTAGACTCAAATTATTTGATTTGTTTTCATTTACCAGCATTGTCTAAGGTGTACTGGTGGAAAAATTTGAAACAATATCTTGCAGAATATCAAAGATGTAAATGTGATGTTTTTAGCTCAGTATATTTTCTTTGCTCATTCTACCATCCAAGACAGTATATTTGGAATAATTGTTTTCACTTTGTGAACAGAGGTGCAGTGGTTAAGGAGTCATGCTTGTATTTGAAAGGTAGTGGGTTCGATTCCCGTCATGATCACTGCATTGTGTACTGCACTTGAGCAAGACACTTTATTCTACTTGCTTCAGTCCACTTGGCTGTAAATTAGTACCAGCACTGCTGGGGAGTTAATCTGCAGTGGACTAGTGTCCAGGGGGAGTCATGTACTCTCATCCGCTTGCACCATTGAAACCGGGAAAAGCACTGGCTCTATGAGCCTGATTGGCCTGGATGGATTTAGCTTTATCTTTACTTTGTGACCCTATTTTTCTAAGGCTTTTACTTATTTACTTTACTCAGATTATAATTTGTGTTTGAATATTTTGTTGTTTTTCTTTTCCTTTAAAGAATCATTTTCTTATATTTTGTATTTTGGAAACTTCTGCCTAGCTGTCTTGCATGAACAGAAAACATTTGCACTCATCACTATTGCAATGATTGCACTCATCACTATTGCAATGATTGCACTCATCACTATTGCAATGATATCTACCAGTCTACAGCTGCTTCTACTTTGCTCTATACATACATTTGCACTCATCACTATTGCAATGATATCTACCAGTCTACAGCTGCTTCTACTTTGCTCTATACATACATTTGCACTCATCACTATTGCAATGATATCTACCAGTCTACATCTGCTTCTACTTTGCTCTATACATACATTTGCACTCATCACTATTGCAATGATATCTACCAGTCTACAGCTGCTTCTACTTTGCTCTATACATACATTTGCACTCATCACTATTGCAATGATATCTACCAGTCTACATCTGGTCTATGCATGTGCTTTGTCTTTAAAATTTGTGAAAAAATGTGTTCTTCAATCTATTCATATATATATATTATGGTATGTCTTTGTCTTTAAATATGAAACATTTCTTAGAAATCGTTTAAATTGTTTTTAATTCTTTCTGGAACAGTGCGTAAAGTTGAGCATTATGAATCAAATAAAAACTTGTAGACGATTTGTTCGGTCTTGCAATAAAAGTTTAATATTATTTTGTTTTTCGCACTGGAATTACCGGAATGTTTCATGCTGACTTCAATCTGTTCATTGCTCATTTTGCATTTTTTTGTTGACAGGAGCTTTATATCTATGACTCTGCTGGGAAGGAGATGTTTTCAGACTATGCAGGACACTTTGTAAGTTTGTACTTGTAGTGCAACATAAATTACTAACTCTGCAGCTATTGACTTATGAAGTTGATAACAATCTTTTTTAATCATTTCTGCCCATGTGGCAGCAACCAGTACTAGCTTGAGTGCCTTTACATCTGCTTGTATCTTGTTTTTGGTCCCGGAGTTGGTAAAGGTGCCAATTGACCTCTCTGAGTTAGTTGATTGACAGCTTTTTCAACCAATCACTGCAAGAATTTACTTAACAACAAAATCTGCACATGTAAGTGGGGCAAAAATCCTACGTGGTAATGGTAGAGAGGTCAATTGTAAATCTGCTTCAAGATTACACAAAGGATAATATTGTGAGCTTAATGCAAGTACACTGCTAATGGTGCACATTTCTGCACACACAGACTGAGTGACAACAAAATGGTGCACAAAACATGCACCTCCCGCTATGGGCTTTGTAAATCTGGTTGCTGTTACCCAGAACGGTAAACAAACAGGTTTTATTGTCATTCCTTCACTAAAAACTCCTTTTGCTAAGAACATCTAAATGTCAATGCATTGGTTATGCATGATTGCGGATTTGAGATTTGTTTGCCATGGAGGGCATGGCCTGTTTTTTTACTCAGAGAGGTCAATTGTAAACCTGTTTCAAGATTACACAAAGGATAATATTGTGAGCTTAGAGGTGTATGCACAGCTACATAATATATCTCTTTTATTTCCCATTATTAGGAACAAACAAGTCTGAGTAGACTGGTCTTTAAATTTTGACAGTAGCTTATTAAGTTTTTGAATTGTCAATGATAAACTTTTGAGGATTTCTTTACAAATGCAAAATTTAGGTTGTACAAACTGAAAGACAGATATAATTGTTTTCTTAATTTCAATCTTTGAAAATAATTTAATTTGCTTGCTCTTCCTTGTTGTTGATAGAAGGAAGGGGGAGGGGGAATTTATTTGAAATTTTAAGCAATTTTGGTAATGTTTCTACTTGTCTGTAGATCTTCAAAGCAAAATTTTTTCAGGATTTGATAAAATTATTTTGAACAAACAAAACAATAACAATGACAATAAATCATGTCAGACCATGTTATTTGCATTATCCCTTTTTTTCAGTGGAATAACCCATCCGTGGTCATGGTGGTGTTTGATGTAAACAATGAGAAGTCATTCTCCAGCTGCTTGAAATGGCTTGAGAGGGTCAAATCAAAGTCCAATCAATTCCTGCCAGGTGAAATGTATTCATTTTTGGTTTGAATCACTACTTTCTCTACGATTTACTGTTGTTGTTAGTATTAACTGTTATTGTATTTTATAGAACAAACAATAAGGTTTTGAGGTAAAGAAAAACAAAATTTCATCAAAGTTTCGTTACAGGTGAAAACCAGAGCATCACTGATGCAGATGCTCAACCCTTTAAATTTTGTGTCAAGTTTTTGAGCGTCCAACCTGTGTTGGTGATTTGTTGTCAATAAAAGAGAAAGATGGCAAGATAAAAGTTTTCGATGTCAAGTCCCAGTCTTTTGAAATAATGTGCCAGGTTTTTATTGAGAAGATACTGATTGTTTTTAGTTGAGAGCTTTTTAATGCAATTCTTTATATTTCTGTCCTAAATATCAGTCCCTGAAAATCATCAAACTCACCAGTTTCTCCTGCTATACTTTGAGCTAGGATATATGATGGAGATCAAGTTCAAAACTTCTTCATCATATTCAATTGCTCCCATTTAAATAATGTTGGTGGAGATTTGAAAAACAATAATTTAACAACTTAACATACGGAGATTGATAGGTTTTATGGTTGTTGTGTCACAAATTTTAGGGAAAATTTCCATTACGCTTTATTACAGCAAGGCCTAAGATTTAAAAATGATGTAAATTGCCCAATTTTTCACTGATTTTGATAAAAATGTTTACTAATTTCATTTTTTGTAGCATCTTTTCTTCCAGTAAAGGTCAAGTCAGATTAAGCTCACTACCCATCTATATAGATATTTCATTTTCCATGAAGTTTATACAAAGTTGCGCTTGCAATTGGAATAAGTTTTAAGTAATAAGTACTGGAAACAATATCTATTGAGATTTTAAGAAATTCCCAAATAAGCAATAGATTTCATAAAATTGGTTGATTTCTTGATGTCTATTCATGCACGATGGGCAGTTTGATCATGAAAGAAAATGCCTGAGAGGAGCTTATGTGCAACATTACACCATGGAATATTTCCAAAAATCTTGAAAAGTATGAAAACCTTTTTTTAGTTATAACTACAAAATTACATTGATTTACACTGAACAAAATACAAGGATTAGAATGGAAGATAACATCTTCTATAGGCCAAAATTTCAGTACCAGAGGTGATAAAACAAAAAACTTTAAACATTGTAAAGGCCAAAAAGTGAATTTCGTGTTTGATTTTATAACCTCAACCCAATACTCTGTGTTGGTTGAGCTAAAAACAATGCATTGTTTATGACTGAATGTATTTTGCTTATATTTTCAGTTTTCTCCCCCTCCCCCATCCCCTCAATTCCCATGGCCTGACTGCACTGAAGGTGTAGTCCTGCAAACGCAGTGCATTCATACTGCATTCGCTCCTCCTTCACTGGTGATTTCCCCCTCACCATTTCTCTTCCAACCTGCTGCACTTTTACACCTGTGCTTGACCCTCTCTACAAGGACTGCTTTAGCCCCCCCTCCCCGCCTCCCGGGACCCCACACACTTTATTGCTAGGCCAAAAAAATAATAATAATATGGCCTGAGAGGATTTCACCTTCCTGGTTTTTCCTGATGTGAGGTAAAACTGGGATATCATTAACATAAAATTGAAACAATTGGTAAAATTGAGGGAAAATTGGGTAAAATTATTTAAAATTTTGGTCAAATTTGCAAACAAATTTCCCGAAAATTGACCAAATCTCCCAAAAATTAACAAAATTTCCCAAAAATTGACCAAATCTCCCGAAGATTGACCAAATCTCCCGAAAATTGACCAAATTTTCTCAAAATTAAAGAAAATTGCCTACAAATGAACACAATTTTTTGAAACTTACCTACAAATGAACATATTTTCCCAAAAATTGCCTACAAATGAACAAAATTTCCTGAAAATTGACAAATAGCTTACTGAAGGAAAGTGGCCAAAAAAAACGTAATTTTCCTAAAATCAAACAAAATTTCTGAAAAATGACGGCAAAATTCATAAGATTGAAGGCATATTTGGCAAAGTTATTGAATTCTAAGGAAAGTGCCACAAAAAAATTAACGAAATTTGACAAGCAATTCACTGAAATATTAAGAAAAGTGCTCAAAAATGAAGGAAATTTCCCAAAAATGGAAGAATTTTCCTGAAAATGGAGGAACTTTTCTAATTTTGTTTAATTCTTGCCCTCTCCTTCCCCCGAAAGGTGACCCTTCCTATGCCCATGCATGCCAATATGATTGGGAGTTAGTCTACAAATATAAATGTGACGACGACTTTTCATTTTCGCCATTTACTTCTTTATCCCCCCCCTCCCTACCCCCCCACACTTTAAAATTTGCTCCACTGTACCTGTCTTAAGATTCCGCCAATTGTTTTGTTACTTAATTTGATCAAATTTAATCTCTGGCATTCATTCATTGTTATACCTTTTTCATCAAATGTGCTCAGGACAATTCTTGTCAACCAATCCTTCCAACTCAGCGTAAGATGGTACCCTCTTCAGCACTTCCCCTAGAATGTTAGCAGACACTGACCTGCTGCTGTCTGCAGTCGTTTTAAATCTTGATAGTTCATCCTCAATATTTTGCTTTTTTTAAGGTGTCCTGATTGGCAACAAAACTGATTTACAGGAAAGGAGAAGTATAGAAACCAAAACAGCAACAGAATTTGCCATCAGTAATGGACTGGAATATTTTGAATGCTCTGCTGTGAGTAAACTTCATTACTTCATTTTCCAAAGTTGTTGAATGACCATATATCATCTTTTGAATTCAGAAGTAAGGGATGGGAAGGAGGGATAGGGGGAGGGGGTAGGTGATTGGAGACATGTTAAGACAAAAGAATGTGAGAAAGATAGGTAGACGAGGATAGTAGGTGCATATGGTGTACCCATAGGGTACAGTTAGTAGGTGCATATGGTGTACCCGTAGGGTACAGTGGTGTACGGGGTAACAGTGGTGTACGGGGTAACAGTGGTGTGCGGGGTAACAGTGGTGTGCGGGGTAACAGTGGTGTGCGGGTAACAGTGGTGGCGGGGTAACAGTGGTGTGCGGGTAACAGTGGTGTGCGGGGTAACAGTGGTGTGCGGGGTAACAGTGGTGTGCGGGGTAACAGTGGTGTGCGGGGTAACAGTGGTGTGCGGGGTAACAGTGGTGTGCGGGGTAACAGTGGTGTGCGGGGTAACAGTGGTGCGCGGGGTAACAGTGGTGTAACAGCGGGGGTAACAGTGGTGTGCGGGGTAACAGTGGTGTGCGGGGTAACAGTGGTGCGCGGGGTAACAGTGGTGCGCGGGGTAACAGTGGTGCGCGGGGTAACAGTGGTGCGCGGGTTAACAGTGGTGCGCGGGTTAACAGTGGTGCGCGGGGTAACAGTGGTGCGCGGGGTAACAGTGGTGCACGGGGTAACAGTGGTGCACGGGGTAACAGTGGTGCACGGGGTAACAGTGGTGCACGGGGTAACAATGGTGCACGGGGTAACAGTGGTGTACAGTGGATAGTGCAGTGGATTATGTAGGTGAGGTAATGGTTGGTAAGCTGATGGGGTACAGGTTTTGGTGGGATGGTATACACAATTTGTGGCATGCTTGGTGGAAAGTGAAGGAATTAGCTTTAGAGAAAGTTTGAAAAGTGTGGGAGGGTTTACAGGCTGCTAGTATTGTGTGCAAGGAATCAATGGTGCAGAAATTTGTATTGCAATGCTCTTATTGCTACATATGACTTAATTTACCAATAGTAATTCATTTGTTTATGTTATTTTACAGCGAGTTCAGGAGAATGTGGAAGCACCCTTTCACTATCTGGCCCACTCATTTCACAAATTATACAAGGAGAGGTTAGAAGTGATGGGGACATTAGTATGAAGCAGGGGAGAGTGCGAAGAATCTGTAACCCCTTGACTGGCTGACTGTACATTTGTTGGTTTCCATTAGCATGAGAAGTTCATGTTTTGTGCCTCATGTGGGATAGATTTAGAGATAAATAAAAAGGCTTGTGCTGTAGGTTACAACTTAAAAATATTCTCCATTCAAACTACTTGCAAACTTTGGGTACTTAACTTTGAAAGATTGCAGATGCACAATTGTACTGAACATGGAAAATGTGTCCAGATCGAGCAGCTGTCTCACAATCAAATTGAATATTTAAGAATGAGCAGTGTACATTCATTATCTACCTACTGTGGTGTAGTGGTTATCATACCTGTCTACAGACCACGAGGCCCTGGGTTCAAGCCTGGGTTGGGTAGACACGCCAGTGCACCACAACTGGTTATCAAAGGCCGTGGACATTGACTTGGTTGTCGATGCTATGTCTGTCCGTATGTCGTACCTGTGTTCTCGTCCGGGTCGTATTAAGCGTTTCGTGATAGCATTGTTTCTATCATAACCGATTACGCAGGTGACGACCCCGTCATTGTAATTGTGTGTTCACTCGTCGTCGTCGCATTCATGTGGGAAAAGTTATTAAAGAATGAGCAGTGTACATTCATGTGGGAAAAGTTGTGAAACAGAGGGGGCACTGTTGTGGAAATAATTGTTTGTGAAAAAAAGAAGCTAACTATGGTAACCAAATTGCTGGGAGACCATAGGGGGCCATCTCCAGCACATTATGTATGTGACATACTGTGTAATTGTCCTAGCTGATCATTACGTGTGTGATGTACTGTGGAATAGCCTTAGCAGCTCCCCCGTGGGAGACCCTTGGGGTGCCTGGGGCTATTCTCCATTTGATATGACAGACTACATAATGGCCCTATAATGCATCATGAATTTAATATATTTTTGGTCAGTTGATGATGATAGGGGGACTCCTCATCAAATGAAGCATGTTGACATACATGGTGATACAACTAGGAGTAAGAAAATGAACTCATTTTTACCAAAGTAATTATGATGAAGGACTGGTGATTCCAGGAGCCAATATTTGTTTAAAAATCTAGTTCAAAGGTCTGATCAAAAACTGTTTAACAGTAGTTTTAAATCTCAGAATGTTAAATTGAAAATTCTATCTTTGGGGATTACTTCAGGGGTCAAGGAAGTCCATCTTATATGAAAAATGACTTTGCTTGAATTACTGCCCAAAATATTGGGAATCCTCACCTTTTGTATGTATTTTGTAAGAAAATAGATGAGCTCATATATAATGAAAGGATTAGTTCCATGGTAAAGCATGCTTATCTTGTATGAAAGAGGACTTTAAAAGAAACAAGATGGTGAAGAAAGCAATACAAATCTTCCGTTAAGAAGATATTTAAGTTTAAAGCTGTCTTATCTGTGAAGAAATGACTGGTAAATGTAAACTATATGAAATGGAAAATAAAGTTGCTTATAAATAACAAAAATTCAACAACAAAGGCATTTTTCCTTGTATTTGTCGTCTATTTACACTAAATACATCTCAACAACATACTTCTATAAATGATTCAGATTTGATGGTTCATATATAATTTTGCTCAAAAGTTCAACTTGCTGATAATTATATGGTCAGTTGTGCATTTTTATGGATGGCAGAAACGACCAGCATTTTGTATGCAATCTTAGGAAACAATTCAGAAGCAACAAACAGTAAATAAATCCCATTTCCTTGTTTGCAAAGTTTGCCCTTTGTCAAATTGTATTACTAGAGCATCACTCATGCAGAAGCTCAACCTATAAATTTTTGAGTAGTTTGATTGTCCATTGGTGGTAATTTGTTGTCATTACAAGGGAAAGATAGCACAATGAAGACTGTGTGAAGTCTCCACTCGAATAATGTGCAGTTTTGTCAATTAGAAGATCTTTGCTTTTAGATGCGGTTGTAGATGAAGTTCAATTTTCTTCATGCCCAATCAATTTCTTTGAATTCATCAACATTTGAGAAAGTTTAAAATTGTACGCAAGTCAGTTAATGATAAATTTCAGTTTTCATAAAAATTGGGGAAGTTATTTAATTGAACCATAAAAACCATGTACGAAATTCAACCTCCAACTAACAGGAAAGACATCCACCATTTCTTCTGTTTGATTACATTTTATATATAGTGAACTGATTTCTGGTCTCCAGTCTCTTTGATCACGGTAAGGTGTGTTCCAGAACTAAAGGCCTGCAAGCTGGAGAAGAAGTCACAAGCTAACTGGAATCATGATTAAATTACACATAAGGGCTTATGTCTTTGGAATTGCAGGAAAGATTTTGAATATAGTAGCATTATGGGGACACATCTCTGTATAACAGTACCGTGTGTACAACATGATTCATATACACTGAAAATGAAAAAGCCCTGTAGACAGAGTGAATCCCTAAAGCACTGGGTTTTTATTTTAATAAGAAAATAATGGGAAGAAATTTGATAAAAATTCCTCTTGAAAAACAATTTTCCCCTCGATGTCATGAGAAAATTGCTAATGTACCCAATGCATTTGGCCCACCAGTACCACAATATTTGAAAAAGTGGTGACATGAAATGACTGATGGGCCAAATGGCCCACAAGTCTGGGTCCCTTCGCACCTGGACAGACAGACAAGGCTAAAATCTGCTATAAACTGACATAAGTGGAGATAATTACCAACAAGTTGATTTTTCCTTTTCAACATTTTGCTGTTTCACAGCCAGATGAGCAAATTCACTGTATGAGAGATTGCTTTGTGATTTTAATATGATTATAAATTAAAAGGGGAAGGTTATTGACTGGGAGGATAGTCATATCTGGCTATGCCACTGATATTTTTGCAATGTACATCCTATAAATCTGAAGTTGCTGTTCTTGGTAATTTGTTAATCAGACAGAAAGATAGTTCTAAGTTACAGCTGGGGCATCTGAGAATGCTAGAGCTGTGATTGCCTTCTGATGTCCAGTAAACTCCCTCTTGACCACTCCTTGCTCCACATTCCATAGACGAGCTGTGTGGTCTGAAGAAGCTGTAACAGAAAAAGAAAAAAAAACGCTTGTACTTTAACTATCATATTATATACACACTCAATGCCCTAGCTTTGCTGTTTCAGAGGGGCGGCCTGTTCCTCCATTGGCCCACCCCGCCCCGCTCCTCCGTTGGCCC
The DNA here is from genome assembly GCA_020152595.1 of Chiridota heheva. Lineage (NCBI taxonomy): Eukaryota > Metazoa > Echinodermata > Holothuroidea > Apodida > Chiridotidae > Chiridota > Chiridota heheva. The sequence goes on along the minus strand of JAIGNY010001799.1, from coordinate 1,539,207 downwards.
ACCCCACCTCGCTCCTCCATTAGCCCACCCCACCCCGCTTCTCCGTTGGCCCACCCCACCCCGCTCCTCCGTTGGCCCACCCCATCCCGCCTCCTCCGTTGGCCCACCCCACCACCCCGCTCCTCCATTGGCCCACCCCACCCCGCTCCTCCGTTGGCCCACCCCACCCCCCGCTCCACCCCCCCACCACCGTTGGCCCACCCCGCCCCTCCATTGGCCCACCCCACCCTGCACCACCCCGCTCCTCCGTTGGCCCACCCCATCCCGCCCCGCCCACCCCACCACCCCGCTCCTCCATTGGCCCACCCCACCCGCTCCCCGCTGGCCCACCCCGCCCCGCCTCCGTTGGCCCACCCCCCCGCCCCTCCGTTGGCCCACCCCGCCCCGCTCCTCCGTTGGCCCACCCCACCCTGCTCCTCCATTGGCCCACCCCACCCCGCTCCTCCGTTGGCCCACCCCGCCCGCTCCGTCCGTGGCCCACCCCGCCCGCCCCTCCGTTGGCCCACCCCACCCTGCTCCTCCATTGGCCCACCCCACCCTCTTTAGTTTACATTTCAGAAGCTTTTAATTCAGAACAGAACAGTCATTAAGCTAGAATTTAAGCACTCTGTAAAGTGCATATACCCACCCGCTTCATACTTCCAACATGCCTAACTGCATATTGCCTACAATTTGAAAAATTCATCCCCTATACAATCTATCTCAGAAATCCAAGACCCACTAAGTTTTATCCCCAAAACCGTTCCTAACTTTTAATCAGCATTTGCATAATAGACACTTCAGGGTTATCTACCTTCAATTTTTCCAGCTTTATTTAGGCTAAGCATTCATTATTTGAGTTCTTTTCAGAAAGATTCACATTTCATCCTTTCCATCCATGCCAAAAGCAATAGTTCTGATTTTCTTTGATAACCAACCACTAGATTTTCTTTTCTTTAAGAGTCCAGATAATGGATTGTTTGGAAATCTTTTCAGAGCATGAATTCATTATTCAACACAAGCCATTGGAAAGTTGAACTAGAGGTCTTGACTGATTTCATCCAAAAACATCCCCATCCCTCCATTTTTGCTCTTCCCCTGTTTCAATATACCTCTTCCTTAAGCAGCAAACATTAAATCCAAATACAATCATCAGTTCTTGAGATATCTTGATGGCAAACAGACAAATGCAGGTGAAAACATAACCTCCGCCAACATTGGCGGAGGTAAGCAGATAAACTGCACAGGCGAAAACATAACTTTTGCCAACGTTGGCGGAGGTAATTATGTCAAAAGCACCAGTAGTTTCCGAGTAAAGGCTGATGAAAATTTGAAGAATTTTTAATGAACAAAACTAATTGTGCTGTATGGAAGATAATTTCTGTCCTAAATTTCAATCACAGATAATCACCACACTGATTTCTCCTGCTAAATTTTAATAAAGGGTATGATAGAGATTCAAAACCTTTTGGCCATTTTCAACTGCTCCCATTCAGCTAACATTGGAGGAGGGTTGAAGAACAATAAGTTATTATAAGCAAATTCATAGTTTTTTATGTGATGTCACAAAATTTCAATCAAATTTGCATAATAGTGGTCAAGTTTTCATCGGTTTTGATGAAATGTATTGCAGTTTTCATGGTTTATAGCAGATTTTCTTCAATTTATGCCCAAGTTGTTGCTATCTACCCATGGATCTTTAAGCTTCAGTTACCTGTTACAATATACTGCGAATCTGATGAAAATGCACAATCCCAAACCCATCTCTGGGTTGTTTCAAGTGTGTTCATTAAAGAAAAGTCTGCTGTTCTCCAAATCTTCACTGTCTGATCTGCAGATGTAGTTGCTAGTAAACTAAAAAGAACAATATAACACATAAATGAAACAAAAGCTTTCTGGCTAAACGACAAATAAAGCTACAAATTTTAACTTTTAATTAGAAGGATGATGATCATTATGTGTCAGATGCAATTGATATATGCTGCCAATGGCGGTATTGCGGATGCATACTGTGAGCATAACAGCATACTGTGAGCATAACAGCATGGGGTCAAAGAGCCGCTTAAGACAAAGTTCTGGTAGGGACAAAACCCCGGAAGCTCTAAAGATTCTGTGTTTTTGATGCCTCCAAACGGCTCAAAATGATACACTGTTTTTCAGTGATGATCCATACTAAAAGAGGGCATACATGATTTCATTTGACAAAAAGAAATAAAATCAGTCCACATAATAAGCTTAAGGCCTGTTTTTTTATTTAACCCTAAACAAAGGTCTGTACGGGAAATTTCTGGTAACAACAACATTTCCACTGATTAACCTCACCCCCCACCCCCTCACTGTGGATCCACCCTTGGCAGTGACCGACTGGATATTCCTGGAGGAAAGAATAAGGCAGCTGTACCGCATAGGGGCACACACACAGTATGTCAATGACATGAACCAGATCAATTTGATCCATGTAATACATTTTATGGGGGAGCAATGCACTCTCGTTGGGTGGGGTGGGGGCATGCCTATCTAGCACCAAATTACTTCCTAAACTTGCTCACTATTTTTAAGACATCCACTCCCACATCCTTTATAAACTGACATTTATTTTGCCAAGTCACTGACAAGGAAATAAAAACGTAACATCTGCTATTGAACTGCAAAATTAAACTTACGTGCAATCTGGACTGAATTTACATTTTAATGCACATTTTCTGTGAGCTTCCTTCTTGCATTTTGGATGCAGGTCACTAAGGACCTCTTCTTTGCCTTGCGATAACCGCCATACATAGCAATTGCCTTTATTATTAACTGCGGCAAGGTGGGTGGCCTCAGAATCAACACTCAGAGATTGAATGGACGCACCTTCTTCAGGTACCTGTGGAGACAATGTTAAAGGGGACATAAAGTCTGATGCAATCATTATTTCCTATTATAGAGGATACAAATCTTAAGCAACTACCAAACACAGCAAGTCAAAATCTTATTTCTATCTCAAGTTATTCATGTTTGAAATTGACACATGGGGGTTGCCATTTTGTTCAATTCTGTACTGAAAAATGGTGCATGATGACATAATTTCCCCAATAGGGACATAAGGATTATAATGTATTTCTTTATAAAAGTGATTTAAAGTTTTTATTTTAAAATGTGATACAAAGTTTTAACAGAATGTTTTGATAATTTCATGTGTAACACAAAAAATTCCTTGACCCTTACAAAGAAAAACAATTTTTCAAGAGCTAGAAAACATGAGGTAGATTAAAAGAAATACAAAGCATTCCAACATCCTGCTGGGCTAATGACATCATAATCTGCATGTTTTGAAATTAAAATAGCGGCTTCCATGGTACTAGTTAGTAGTATTAAAGTTTTTAATAATTACAAAAAATGTGTTAGATTGCTTCAGGAGTTATGAAACTTGGTCAGTACATTTGTTACTTTTAATTCTCTCATATGAAATATGGGTTATGTCAGACTTGATGTCTCCTTTAAGCTAAAGGTATATTGATGCATAGAGGCAGCATTAGCTACATTCCTTTAAAATCTACGAAAAACCATCAGAGTAGCAAAACATTTCATCAAAATCAGTTGAACATTCACCACTCAACAGTTCTTTATATCCCAGGCACCATTTGCATATTTTATATCTTAAGCACCATTTGCATATTTTATATCTTAGGCACCATTTGCATGTTTTTATCTTAGGCACCATTTGCATATTTTATATCCCAGTAATGCATTTGCATATTTTATATCCCAGTCATCCATTTGCATATTTCATATCCCAGGCAGTCATTTGCATATTTTATATCTTAGGCACCATTTGCATATTTTATATCCCAGTCAGGCATTTGCATATTTTATATCCCAAGCAGCCATTTGCATATCTTATATCCCAGGCATCCATTTGCATATTTTATATCCCAGGCAGCCATTTGCATATTTTATATCCCAGTCATCCATTTGCAGGGGTCAAATTTCCCACTATTTCGCTGTTCCGAGAAGAGTGCTATTTATGTAGGAACAGTGAATTTTCAAACATCACTGGTCCATCGAACATTTTTTTTCACAAGCAGGTGGCAGAAATGATTTATATTGTCAAACCACACAATCATAATAATAATTTCTTCCAGTAAGAAAAAGCTTTTCCATTTTGCATTTGTCAGCACAATTAATCATGAATACACACATATGCAAGGCTGTCTGCATGTGTAGGACTGTACACAACTGATGCTACATCATGTAAATACTAATAACTGACATACATATTTGCACATATTAACCAATAAAGTAGTTGTAAATTAAGCCCATTTGAAGAAAGGAATTTGTTCTGTTATCAGTGAAATCTGATTCGGAACAGTATTATTTGAGAAAGTACTGTATGTGGAACAGTGGCGAAAAATTTAAATTTTGACCCCTGAAATGTCAAATAGGAAGTGCGATGAAGATGATTGGTTGATTCCTGGGATTTGAAATGGTGACTTACCAACTGTTCATTCCTGGTACTACGAATGTCCCACACATATACCGTCCCACCTTGGTCACCTACGAATAATTCACCCTGTTTAATAAGGAAACAACAGTTAGCGTTAAAACTAACACAAAACAAGACTAGTAACACCAGACCCATAGCTTGATTCAAAAGGGGCAGGGTGCTAGACTTGTTGGGGGCACATTAATGCATGTGTGAAGCACTGTCTTTTTAGCATGGAGTCCAGGGTCTCTTAAGACTCAAGCTCCTGGTGAAGAAGCTCTGAATTCTAGCTATAATCATACCTCAGAATGAACTACTCTGACTGATAAGGATCAGTCATTAACCAAACAGGACAATTACTTACTATTATATCATTGTGTTCTATATCCATGTAAGGTATTTCATTTATGAGGTTAATCAAGATTTGTAAGTTTAACAACAAAACACAAGGGGGTAGAGAGGGGCGGCCCGCAACAGCAAAGCTAGGGGTCTGAACACCTTCTGATTTTAAAGAGGCACTCAAACGAAATGTGAAGGTGTATTACTCTGAAGTCTGTAGAATATTTCCATACATGTTTCTTGCATGTGTGTGACTGATCTGAGATGAATGTTCAAATCGACCGTTATCATTTCTAATAAAAAACTGTGTTTAAGAAAGAGGCCTCTGTTATTTCGAACTTCCCATGAGTTTAAGATGTCTCCATTATTTGAACAAGAGCTCCTTTTTAGCTAAAGGATTAGTTCAGGGGTCAAGCAAGTCCATCTCATAGGAAAGAGGACTTCAGAAGAAACAAAATGGTCAAGAAATCATTCAAAACTCTTATTCTATTAAAGGATTAGATCAGGGTTAGGTAAGCCCATCTCATAGGAAAGAGGACTTTGAAAGAAACAAAATGGTGAAGAAAGCATTCCAGAATCTTATTCTGTTGTGGAGATATTCAAGTTTAAAAGTTTGGTATCATTTGTATAGAAACAATTGAAATCAGACTAGTTGTGATGTCAGATTTCTTAAAGTCTTTATGTTCTCTATCATATTTTTGTCCTGCGATCTTGTGGCTTAAAAACCATTGGATATGTCAGGAAAGTAGTGAAACACTTAATTAATTATTATTTACCACCTGAAGAAAAGTTCGAGGGAAAATAATTCAAATAGTCAAAAAGTTAAATTAATTTCAAAACATATTAACAATTCTTAAGAATATGAGGATAAACGAGCCAACCTCACGAAGTAGACTTAGTACACCCGTCATTTCTACACAGATAAGAAAGAGCTTTAAATTGTTCTAACTCCTTAACGGAATAACATTTTTGATGCGTCTTTCGCCGTTTTGTCTTTTAAAGTCCTCTTTCATAAAAGATATGCATGCTAGACTACTGAAATAATCCTTAAGGTCTACAGACATATCACAATTTTTCAAAATTTCTTCAGAAATAGCTGAAGCACACATGAGAAAACATAGCATGGTAACCATGAGAACTAATTTGTTTCCTTGGTGGAGTATGGCTAAGTTTGTGTAATATCTTGGCCGGAATAAAAGGGACCACTCTCAAATGTTAAAAATAGCACTGCCGCAGACACATACAAATGGAACCTCATTGATACGTTTAATATCTTGTTCTGTTACTGAGATATATAATTCTACAGATATCAAAAGTTTGTTTGAAAATGACTAGTGTAGAAATTACCTAAAACTCACTTTCATAAATTTGCATAATTAGTTATGATAAGGCTTTAAATTCAAAATGCTGTAAAAGATCGCCGAGAATGAGTGAACACACAATTGACGGGCTTATGGTTATGATAGTAACAATGCTATCACGAAACGCTTAATACGATTCAAAGACAGACATAACATCGACAACCAAGTCAATGTCCACGGCCTTTGATAACCAGTTGTGGTACACTGGCGTTGTAAAAGATAAGACATCTTGCTGTTTTCATAATTTGTCGTTTACAGCATATTTTCATCCCGTTATAGACCTTTTCATAACTGAATCGGCAATTTCCCAAAAACCAATTTGAATAATGTCACATGGTCGAGATTCACGTGTCCATAATGGACCAATCATACACTGAGAGAATCTTTATTGACCAATCAAATACTGGGGAAATCTCATTGATTATCAAATACTGGGGGATTCTCGACTGTCTGCACAATTCTCGCACGATTGGGAACAAGCATATAAAAAAATGTTTCCAAGCACACGCAACATACATACGTTATACATGAAGGTAATATGCTGCTTACAATTTTTTGCTCAAACCTACACTTGATTGGTTGGAAAACAAAGGCAAAATTTCCCCAGTAGTTGATTAGTCGACATACCCAAGAAATCACATTTAGCTAAACTCTGGGTTTGAAAAGGTCTATAAAGCTCAGATTGTTGCTAGCTGCACATAGATCTTTAACACAGAAATCTAAGAAACAATATTTCCACACGTTCATAGAGAAGCTAAGAAAAACTTAATCATTACTACAGAAAACAGACCTGGTTTGGATGCAGAACAACACAATTTACTGGAGCGTTGACTTGGAAAATTTTCTGGCAATGAAGATTTCTTGCTCTGTCAAAAAGTAAAGAAATAACAGTACTATACTATGAAGCTCTAATGTTGTTACAAGGTTATAAGAACAAGAGGTAGAGAGGGGGTAACAAGACTTAAGAGGGTAAAAATTCCATGAATACACAAGCAACATGCCGAAAAGTTTCTCTTTAAGCCTAACCGCACCTGACACCTGAGTTAATCCTGAAAACTCAGGTATGGCAATTACCAACCCGACTTCCTGTTCAGTGTATTATGTTTTCACTTCAAACAATGATTGTTTGTCTCCCATTCCCATGCACACCACAGCCAAGTAGCCCAAGGTTATTTGTGTGTATAAGATTACAAAAGCCAGTGCTGTGTATTCAGGGCACTTTTGCGATTGAAATCACTCATCCGTGTTAGGTGTCTTAGTGGGAGAAATTTGTTTGCAAACTGGTGATAAAATTAGTTGTGTATTATATGTGTAACCCTATGGTTATTCAAGGCATCCTTACTTATGATGTGGTCCTGCAGGTATCACTGTCACCCAAGGATGAATAGCTGGAAAGTTGTAAACAACCTGTCCAGTAATTGTACTTGGAAGAGGGTAATTATTTCCTAGTGCAAAGTAAGGGTCTTTATGTTACCTTTTGAGTTGTCTCTTTGGGTGTGGGTAATTTACCCAAGTTGTTGAACTTTCTCTTTGTTTAAGGGAGGAAGCAATTTTGTCATTTTGGTTTGGGCTGTTTAGTGCAAAGTAAGACTTTTTATGTAACCTTTTGTTTCTGGGGAGACGAGTTGTCTCTTTGGGTGTGGGTAATTTACCCAAGTTGTTAAACTTTCTCTTTGTTTTAGGGAGGAAGCAGTTTAGTTATTTTGGTTTTGGCTGTTTCCTGTCACATTTGCCTCAAATTTGACAGACATCTGTCAAATATTGTTCCAGGAAAAGTGATGTAATTCGGCCATGATTTTATAAGTGACCAATTGCAAGTTTCTTTAAATATGCATGGACATGTCATGGGTTAAAACGACCAATGGGATGATTGAGAAAATTATGGGATAGCTGATGTTGCAAAATATTCAGTTTAAAAAGTTATTGCAACACGCCCAAAAAGTCAGTCGATATCTTAATCATGATTCTTACATTTTGATAAAGCGTTTTGGCTCACTTGTAAATTTTGTAAATAGACTGGCTATTTTCTGACTCAGAATATTTTTTTTTAAAGTCACAAGTTGGTACTCAAAATATTTCTTTAAAATCACAAGTTGATACTTAGAATATTTCTTCAAGTCACAAGTTGATAAAATATTATTGTTCAATAGAACCACATTGCTGTTTAACATTCAGTGGCAGATTTTGAGAATAAGCTCAGAAGTTTATATAAATAATGACATTTTATTGTAAGAAGCTTAAGAAATTTCAAAGTAAAATAATTATTAAGAAGAAGTGAAAAGCTAATATTTCGACAAGTGCCTGAACCAACATTTGAACCTAATCAAATCATTCCAGTTCCGTTCCAGTAAACTGTTAAATTGAATGATCAAGAAAGTGATAATTTCAGAGTTCGGAAGGATTCAATTCAGTTGCTAACTATTGCTGATACAGTGTGTGATCTTCCAGATGACTTTCCTTCTTTTTTGTTTGTTAATGGAGTTCCAGTGAATTTAAGCCGATATCCTTTTACTTTGGACTGAATGGATTTTGTTTAATAAACCAGTTTGTGTGAAGTAGCAGCCTGAACTGTAAGTACAACTCTCATTTTCTTCGAAAGAGTCCAGTGGTCATCTTCAGAACAGTATTGCCGATAAAAGGTACCTGAACACTAATTCAAATTGGCCAAATCATAGTTGTTGTGCACATACATTTTATTGATTAATTACTGAGTCTTAAGTACTTGTGAGTAATTGTGTTCTATTCTTGTATACTGTAAATGTTAATGTATATTCAACTCAGAGGATAGTCATATCCCTGGAGATTAGTTGAATAATATATATCTGAACTGTATTTTATACTTGTTGTGTCCTTTGTACAGGCCTGTGATATAAAACAAAACTATTTTTCATTTCACTTATGTATTTTCGGTCTGAAGCTTCGCTTGTTCCTGAAGATCTAGGCCCATAAAATTTAGCTGACCATTCATTACCTAACTTTCCGTCTGAGAGAGCTAGTGGGTCACAGCTTGGCGCCCGATATGGGACAACAATAGATCTAAATTTTTATTTTAAAATTTGAAAAATTAGGTTTTGGTTCTTTTATCCAGGCTGACAAAGGACATACATGTACATGTGAATATTACTTTTTATTTGAATTCCCCAATTCGAATATAGTTTCATCTAGTAGACACTTTACTTTAATTAATATCCTTGGTATTATCAATTTTACTTTGTAATCATGTCTTCCACCAGCATTGTGATTGAAGGGTTGGGGGTAGACACAACTGAAAGTAATTTACGTGAATTGCTCAATGAAATTGGTGATGTCGTCAAATTAACAATGGGGATTGACTCCATCACAGGGAAGTATACTGGCAATGCTTCTTGTGAATTTTTAGCTGAATCAGTTGCAAAGGCAGCTGTTGAACGGTTTAACGGTATGGAGTTTGGTGGGGAGAAATTAATTGTTAATTTGTTTGTCATACCACCCAAAGGTGATAAACAAGAAGACCCCACCAGTATAACAGAAAACCTGGTAGACATGGTTGCAAAACTACGCCTTGCTGGGTATCAGATTATTTCTCAAGATAATAGTCCAGAATCCCCCATAGCCCATAGGCAGCCACTAACTGCCTTTCAGCCACCCAAAATATCTGCCTTTAGTGGAGATCCCAAGCCAAAACCAGGTGAGACCTCTTTTGAGATTTGGAAATATGAGGTTAACGGAAAAGGGAATCTACTCACAGTCCTTATTAACACCTATAATTCGTAGATCATTAAGGGGACAGGCAGGGGAAATTGTCAGGTTTATGGAATCTAGTTCCTCCATTAAGGACATTATAGATAAACTTGAGGGTCTGTATGGGGCTGTGGAGAGTGGGGCTGTCCTGTTGCAGCAAGTTTACCTTAGCCAGCAAGAACAAGGGGAAACTGCATCAGAATATGGTCGCAGGTTACACATACAAATTTTTAGGGCTAAGGAGCGAGGGGGTATTGCGAAAGAATTTGTGGATAACACACTAAAGATTGTTTTCTGGCAAGGGTTAAAGGACGAATATGTGAAAAACTCGATCCGCCACCAATATGAAGTCACAACTAAATTTGACGATATTATTTACATGGTTCGGATTGCAGAGAACGAATTAGCTGAGACAGTTCGCCAGCACCCTACCCCCAAACCCAAAAGGCATGCACAAGCGCAAGCGCATCAAGAGAATAAAGAAAAAGTTAAACCTACACAAAAAGACCAAAGGACCCAATTTGTAAATAATACTCGACCAAAGTCAAAGGTCATATGTTATCGTTGTGGGCAGGAGGGACACGTTGTTAAGGGCTGCAGGAATGTCCCGACAAAGGAATGGCTAGAAAGGCAAAAGATCGCTTTATACTCTCAGGGCACACTGCAGGGGGGCATGCAGTAAGGTGCCATCAAGAAGGTCCCAGATCCAAAAAGCCTTCAGGTCCTAAAATTAGGGATAAAGTCAATGAAAATGTCCTTGACAAGATAGTAGGAAATGCAAATGAAGACAATGTCATTGCAAATGGCATAAAATGTAGAAGTTTGATAGATACTGGTTCACAGGTAACAACTATTTCAGCATCATTCCATGACAAATACCTTAAAAATATTCCTATCCAACCCCTTGACGATATTTTACGTATAGAAGGGGCTGGGGGTCAATCTGTCCCCTACCTTAACTATATAGAACTTCCAATAAGTTTTGCATCAAGGGTAGGTATGGACCAGAAAGTTTATGATGTGGTAACTTTGGTAGTACCAAATACAACCTACAACAAACTTGTGCCTCTCACAATTGGCACAAACTTAATTTCTCAACGCCATGCAGATTGCAAAAGACTGCATGGGGTGCATTTCCTTCAATCTGTCCATTTGTCAAGAGCATGGCATGTGGTATTCCAGTCTCTAAAAGTTAAAGACCGTATGTGGAAGAAAGGTGGCAAATTGGGGAGTGTCCGAGCTAAGATAAAACGATCAATTACAATTCTCCCGAATGCATCTACTGTAGTGAGGGGTATTGTCAAATTCAGATTAGCGCAAAGTCAGGAAGTTGTTATTGAAGCACCCATTAGTCCTAAATTACCTCAAGGACTTAGTGTCACTTCTGCTTTCTTGCAGATAGACCGAAGGTCAAGGTCAAACATTCCTGTTACACTTTACAATAGGTCTACATCACCTATCACTATTTCTCCTAAAATGGTGATTGCCGACCTCCATGTTGGGCAGTCTCTGGGAACTCACCGACGAGTCTTAGTAGAGTTTTGTCTAATATACACAACACAAGTACTGACACGGACGCAAAATCATCTACAAACAATGTTATTCAAGAACTAAATTTTGAAAATTGCTCTGCAAGCGAGGATAAGATCGCAAAATTAAAGGATTTAGTCAAGAATTATATGCATGTATTCTCCCAAGACAAAAATGACTTAGGACACACTACGGTTGTAAAGCATGAAATTCCTCTAAGAGAATACAAGCCCTTCAAGGACAGGTACCGTAGAATACCGCCTTTACAGTATGATGAGGTGCGACAATGTCTACAGGACATGGTCGATGCAGGGGCCATTAGAGAGTCCCATGGTCCCTTTGCATCCCCGATTGTCATTGTTAAAAAGAAAGATGGTTCGATAAGACTCTGCATCGATTACAGAAAACTAAACAATGACACAATTAAAGACTAAATGACGCACTCCCTCGTATTGAGGAGTCACTTGATGCCTTAAGTGGGGCAAAGTGGTTCAGCTCCCTTGATTTGCAAAGTGGCTATTGGCAAATCGAGGTTGCTGAAAAAGACAAACACAAGACCGCTTTTACTACACCAATGGAGTTTTACGAGTGCAACCGTATGCCATTTGGCCTAACAAATGCCCCAGCCACATTCCAGCGCTTGATGGAACGCTGTGTTGGGGACATGAATTTGAAGCAATGCCTCGTTTACCTCGATGATATCATCGTTTTCTCAAAAACATTTGAGGAACACTTAGAAAGACTAGCCTTAGTTTTTCAAAGACTTGTTGACTATGGTTTGAAGCTTAAACCTTCAAAGTGTGACTTTTTAAGAGATCGCGTGAAGTATCTTGGTCACATAGTGTCAGCTAGTGGGGTAGAAACAGACCCAGACAAAACAAAGGCCATTCAGACCTGGCCAGTCCCCAAAATGTCAAGCAGCTTCGATCATTTCTTGGGTTCGAGGCTACTATCGGAGATTTGTGCAAGACTATTCAAAATTGCGGCCCTTGCATGAACTCACAGGGGCCAACCAAGGAAGGTCAATGGCAAAGCCTGTCAAAGCTTACCTAAGTGGCAATGGACAGATGCTTGTCAAGAAGCATTCAAACTATTGGTAGAAAAGTTTGTAAATCCACCCATTCTGGGGTATGCAGACTATTCATTGCCTTTTGAGTTGCACACTGACGCCAGTACAGATGGTCTTGGGGCTGCTTTGTACCAAGTCCAAGATGATGTCAAACGAGTTATTGCTTATGCAAGCCGTGGACTTAAAAAGGGTGAAAAGAATTATCCTGCTCATAAATTAGAATTTCTGGCGCTGAAATGGGCAGTTACAGATAAGTTTAAAGACTATTTGTATGGGAGAAACTTTGATGTCATTACTGACAACAACCCTTTAACTTACATACTTACTCGGCGAAACTGGGCTACAGGGCATAGGTGGCTAGCTGCCCTGGGTGCTTTTAATTTTACCATCCACTACCGTCCAGGTAATCAGAACCGAGATGCTGACTCTCTCTCTCGAGACTCCCAGGTTCTGATTGTGACAAAGACTACTCCACAATCAAACAAGTGGATTCACAGATCTTCAACTGCCTTTGTGCATACCACAAAACTGATCTCTCCTATGATGAAGCCCAATTAACTTTCGATCCCCTGGTAGAGGCAGTAGCAATGGGCCAGGGTGCATTACCTTCAGTTCTTGGGGACTCCCAACACTCGTCCTTCCCCGGGATAAAACCACAAGAATGGAGAAAAAGACAAAGGGACGACACAATTATTTCAAGGGTAATTCATTATCTGAAGTTAAGTAGGCGTCCCCTCCCAAACGAAAGAAATACTGAAGACAAAGATGTCCTTTTGTTACTAAGAGAATGGGACCACCTTTGCTTTCGTGACGAAGTCTTGTATCGCAAAAGGGTGTCCACAGTCCACTCTAACACATATTATCAGCTGATTCTTCCATCAGATCTACATAACAAGGCTCTTCAGCTATTGCATGATGACATGGGTCACTTGGGTATAGAACGCACGTTACAGTTAGCCCGTGATCGATTTTATTGGCCACGAATGACAGAAGGTATCACTAACTATGTCAAATCCTGTGAGAGATGCCTTCGCCGCAAGGCCACACAGAAGCCCATTGATAGGGCACCTCTTGTGAACATTACCACCTGTGCACCCCTAGAACTTGTATGTATGGACTTTCTGTCCCTTGAAGAATCTAAAGGTGGTTTCACAAGCGTGCTCGTGCTTACTGATCACTTCACTCGCTATGCACAAGCCTTTCCAACTCGTAATCAGACAGCCCGCACCACAGCAAAGATTTTATTCAAAACTTTATAGTGCATTATGGGTTCCCTGCTAGACTCCACTGGATCAAGGTCGAAATTTTGAATCTGCAGTAATCAAACACCTGTGTGAAATGGCCAATGTGGCTAAGTCCCGCACGACCCCTTACCACCCACAAGGTAATGGGCAGTGTGAGCGCTTTAATAGGACTCTTCTCTCCATGTTAGGTACCCTAACACATGATCAGAAAACTGACTGGAAATCGTATGTGGCTCCATTGGTCCATGCGTATAATTGCACTCAAAATGATGCTACTTCTTTTTCCCCTTACTTTCTGATGTTTGGTCGTCATCCAAGGTTACCCGTTGACATATACTTAGGGGTCAGTAACGACCCTGAAGAACCAAAATCACACCAAGACTATGCAGAATCCTTAGAGCACGCCTAGACTATGCATATGAACTTGCTTCAAACAAGTTGAAAATCATTCAAAACAAAATAAAGCGCGATATGACAAGAAACTGCGCGAGATGCTCTAAGACCTGGGGATAGAGTGCTGGTGAAAAATGTGGTCTCAAGGGAAAACATAAACTTGCTGATAGGTGGGAGAAAGGGGTTTACAGAATTGTTAAGAGAGTGAATGAAGACATACCAGTTTATGTTGTGCGGTCAGAGGAAAATGCTGGCAAAGAGAAAACTCTGCACAGGAACATGCTTCTTCCCTTCCAGTCCCTACCTCGACCCAGGCCTATGAATCAGATTGTCCCACAGGAACCTGATTCTCCAGTTAAAGAACGAGGTCCTAGTCGCTCCCGGGCACAAAGGGGCACTGATGAGCTAGATCATGATGAAAATGATGATGACCTATTATGGTATACTAGTTTTGATGCTGGTCCTTAAATTGAACAAGCAGTTTCCAACCTTAGGGCTGATGCCCCAAATTTTGACCCTCGGGGTATAGGGGTACCCGACCCTAGTATGATTATTGGTGGAGAGGACCCTATAGAAGATACAGATGGTGATGAAGCTATTGAAAATGATCAAACAAGTAATCCCGAAGAGATTGCTGTTGAAAATGATCAGGCCAGTGAATCTGAAGAAGTAGAGGCGCTTGAGGATAATGCCCCTACTAAAAATTGGGTGCACGACGCATGACGACTAGGAATGTGAAACCCCAGATCGTTTAGGCTATTCACATGCTTTATTAGTACCACCTGATATCCCAGCATGGCAGAAAAAGGTTGACTATTTGCTTAAGATACAAGATAGATTGCAAATTAAGCCGAATGATTTGTATTTGAAAGTAATGTTGGAGGTTATTCAAAATGGGTAACCCACGTTGACTATGTATTTGATGTATATATGTGTACATACAGTTTAAAGATGTGTGTTGCAAGATGTTTTTAAACCACTTCATGTAGGATGTGTGATTTCAATTGCACATTAGGAAGACACCATTTGATTTGACCATATAGCCTGAGTCAAGAACAGCTTAGATTTATATTGGTACTCATTCGTCATTGGATGAACATCGGGACAATGTTTTTCTTAGCGGGGGAAGGTGTAACCCTATGGTTATTCAAGGCATCCTTACTTATGATGTGGTCCTGCAGGTATCACTGTCACCCAAGGATGAATAGCTGGAAAGTTGTAAACAACCTGTCCAGTAATTGTACTTGGAAGAGGGTAATTATTTCCTAGTGCAAAGTAAGGGTCTTTATGTTACCTTTTGAGTTGTCTCTTTGGGTGTGGGTAATTTACCCAAGTTGTTGAACTTTCTCTTTGTTTAAGGGAGGAAGCAATTTTGTCATTTTGGTTTGGGCTGTTTAGTGCAAAGTAAGAGTTTTTATGTTACCTTTTGTTCTGGGGAGACGAGTTGTCTCTTTGGGTGTGGGTAATTTACCCAAGTTGTTAAACTTTCTCTTTGTTTTAGGGAGGAAGCAGTTTAGTTATTTTGGTTTTGGCTGTTTCCTGTCACATTTGCCTCAAATTTGACAGACATCTGTCAAATATTGTTCCAGGAAAAGTGATGTAATTCGGCCATGATTTTATAAGTGACCAATTGCAAGTTTCTTTAAATATGCATGGACATGTCATGGGTTAAAACGACCAATGGGATGATTGAGAAAATTATGGGATAGCTGATGTTGCAAAATATTCAGTTTAAAAAGTTATTGCAACACGCCCAAAAAGTCAGTCGATATCTTAATCATGATTCTTACATTTTGATAAAGCGTTTTGGCTCACTTGTAAATTTTGTAAATAGACTGGCTATTTTCTGACTCAGAATATTTTTTTTAAAGTCACAAGTTGGTACTCAAAATATTTCTTTAAAATCACAAGTTGATACTTAGAATATTTCTTCAAGTCACAAGTTGATAAAATATTATTGTTCAATAGAACCACATTGCTGTTTAACATTCAGTGGCAGATTTTGAGTATAAGCTCAGAAGTTTATATAAATAATGACATTTTATTGTAAGAAGCTTAAGAAATTTCAAAGTAAAATAATTATTAAGAAGAAGTGAAAAGCTAATATTTCGACAAGTGCCTGAACCAACATTTGAACCTAATCAAATCATTCCAGTTCCGTTCCAGTAAACTGTTAAATTGAATGATCAAGAAAGTGATAATTTCAGAGTTCGGAAGGATTCAATTCAGTTGCTAACTATTGCTGATACAGTGTGTGATCTTCCAGATGACTTTCCTTCTTTTTTTGTTTGTTAATGGAGTTCCAGTGAATTTAAGCCGATATCCTTTTACTTTGGACTGAATGGATTTTGTTTAATAAACCAGTTTGTGTGAAGTATATGTAGCAGCCTGAACTGTAAGTACAACTCTCATTTTCTTCGAAAGAGTCCAGTGGTCATCTTCAGAACAGTATTGCCGATAAAAGGTACCTGAACACTAATTCAAATTGGCCAAATCATAGTTGTTGTGCACATACATTTTATTGATTAATTACTGAGTCTTAAGTACTTGTGAGTAATTGTGTTCTATTCTTGTATACTGTAAATGTTAATGTATATTCAACTCAGAGGATAGTCATATCCCTGGAGATTAGTTGAATAATATATATCTGAACTGTATTTTATACTTGTTGTGTCCTTTGTACAGGCCTGTGATATAAAACAAAACTATTTTTCATTTCACTTATGTATTTTCGGTCTGGAAGCTTCGCTTTCGTTCCTGAAGATCTAGGCCCATAAAATTTAGCTGACCATTCATTACCTAACTTTCCGTCTGAGAGAGCTAGTGGGTCACATATGCTTAAGATGATATGGTCATTATCTGTGAGTGATTGACAGACCATTTCTCCTAAGGAAAGATATTGCTTCATGAAGATCCCATATTGGATCAAGCAGGAGTAAGGAAGACTACAGACTTTCATACTAGGGCATGTCACCAATACAGGATTGGGAGTCCGAAGGAAATGGGAATTCAAACATAAGCAATGTGATAACTGGAGGCTATTTTTCCCTCGCACATCCAATAATTGTTACACTGCCGCTTTTGCATGCATATATGCTTCAAAATTGGAGAGAGAAAAAAATGTGAAGAATGCTGACCATGTTTTGCTTGATGTGGTTTCTTACATCATCGTCAGAAATCATTTCACTTTAAAGACAAAACAATCAGGAATGCAATCCAAGGACACATGCAAGGTCAGTTTCTAACTCTTGGATTATTGAAGAAAACTTCCTGACAAATTGCAATTCTTGTGAATCGTGTTCAAGAGTACTAGTAATATATGTGTGCTACCTCAAATCCCATATCTTGGCACTGCAGTCATCACCGCCTGTAAACATCCACTTCCCATCTTCCTGGAATCCAACAGATGTTACATTCTTGGAAACTCCATCAAAATTGATGATTGGCGTGGCTTCCGATGAATTTATGTCATACATTCGAATATGTTGGTAACCTGATCAGAAACAAAAAATGTTTTTTATTCTGATTATGAGCGAGTCAATATTTTCTCAAGTATAACAACATTGTACTTGAAAGTATAAGTAACACCATTAAACATTGGTTAACTCAAAAAGCACCCAAATTCCAACAACACCAGTCTTTTAACTGTTGGGAAAACTTTCTTACTTTTTGATATTATAGCCTGAAAATTTACAAGATAAGCTTGCACGGTTTTGCCCTGATGTGGAACCGGTAGGTTTCCCAAAAAACTTTCTTTTTCACCAGTAATGTAAACAAGCTTTGAACATTAAGCGCATAACACTATAAGTGCACTGTTACATGATAGCAGCTAACGATGTTTGAATCACAGTTTTTTGTTGTAAATAATGTTGAAAATGATAATGGAGGCATTGATAAATAAAATGTATTAAAGGATTAGTTAAGTGGTCAAGCATGTCCATCTTATATGAAGGACTTCAAAAGAAACAAAATGGTGAAGAAAGCGTTCAAAATTTTATTCCGTTAAGGAGATATTTAAGCTTAAAATTCAGTATCATTTGTGTAGAAATGACTGAAATCAGACTAGTTGTGATGTCACAACCTCAAATTCCTCAAAGGCTTTATGTAATTTAAAGAAACTTCATTTAATTTTTTCAATATCTAGATTATTTTTCCTCAAACTTTCTTTAGGTTGTATATTATAAATACCCTTCCTTGATTCAGTTTTACTACTTTTCTGACATATCCCACAGTTTTTAGGCCACAAAATCGCAGGACAAAATATGATAGAATACATAAAGACTTTGATGAATCTGAGGCTATTACATCACAACTAGTCTTGATTTCAGTCGTTTCTACACAAATGATACCAAACTTTAAATTTAGATATCTCCTTAACGGAATAAGATTTTGGAATGCTTTCTTCACTATTTTGTTTCTTTTGAAGTCCTCTTTCATATAAGATGGACATGCTTGACCACTGAACTAATCCTTTAATAAACTTAAATGTTGTTTGTGTGTAAAGTGATTTTATTACCCCATTTTCCCCTCAAATGATGCCGATTTTACCCCTTTATCAGTCTAGATCTGAAAGGCATTATATTAAACAATTCCCGATGTCCCAAGCAAGTCACGTAAAAAAGTTCTGAAAAAGGCCGTGCCGTGTCTATATACCCTTATTTGCTCACAATTTATAATTCATAGTTATAATTTCAATTTTCTTTCATGTAAAAAAAGAAATTTGTCGGATAGTTGCAAAACAGGTACAAATTAAGCCTCTAAACACACCATCTTATGATGCAATGCTAGCCATCGTATACTTGATCACGCAGTACAATTGTTGCTGATTTTTATATAGCCTTTAGGGGAGAAATCTTACAGTTCAGATCCCGCCCACTTGATACTCAACATTTCTTTGAAACATTAACCATGGCCAGGACGATGCTCGTATTTGAAAAAAATTATGTATAGTTCAACCAAAAACTAAATAAAAAATTATAAAATTATGCATATCTCTGATATTTATAATCATTCTTGCTGTGCATTTACTTTAAATTGGCCCCGTTAATGCATCGCGGTGGCATTTTCTACTATACTTAAGCCACCAGGGGTAGTAGAGTGTTTCTTCCTTTTCAACACCTGTGCTGATCACCCCATCCTTCACCAAGTGGTTCTTTGAACAAGATCTTTTACGAGTCTTTTTGATACTTTCAGATCAGATCATGTTTAGCACAAACCTCAACCACATCGTTCAGATGTGTTTTTGGGGTACTGCAGCTAGCAACCCTTGTACCCTCAGTGTACCTTACTACTAATTCTAATGATAAATCTAAAATGGACAGAAACAAACAGAAACAACATAAGCTTTGCCAATCAACTATGTTACCATTACAAGGATTTACAAATTTTGGAAGTAAACATCCGTGGCCTACGGTCCAATTTAGGTGAGCTTACCAACCTGTGCGGTCCAACTTAGGTGAGCTTACCACCCTGAACGGTCCAACTTAGGTAAGCTTACCAACCTGTACGGTCCAACTTAGGTGAGCTTACCAACCTGTACGGTCCAACTTAGGTGAGCTTACCAACCTGTACGGTCCAACATAGGTGAGCTTACCAACCTGTACGGTCCAACATAGGTGAGCTTACCAACCTGTATGGTCCAACTTGGGTGAGCTAACCAACATGTTCGACCCAACTTAGGTAAGCTTACCAACCTGTGCGGTCCAACATAGGTGAGCTTCAAACCTGTAAGGTCCAACTTAGGTGAGCTTACCAACCTGTGCGGCCCAACTTAGGTGAGCTTACCAGCCTGCACAGTCCAACATAGGTGAGCTTACAACCTGTACGGTCCAACTTAGGTGAGCTTACCAACCTGTACAGTCTGACTTAGGTGAGCTTACCAACCTGTACGGTCCAACTTAGGTGAGCTTACCAACCTGTACGGTCCAACTTAGGTGAGCTTACCAACCTGTACGGTCCAACTTAGGTAAGCTTACCAACCTGTACGGTCCAACTTAGGTGAGCTTACCAACCTGTACGGTCCAACTTAGGTGAGCTTTACAACCTGTACGGTCCAACTTGGGTGAGCTTACCAACCTGTACGGTCCAACTTGGGTGAGCTTACCAACCTGTACGGTCCAACTTAGGTGAGCTTACCAACCTGTATGGTCCAACTTAGGTGAGCTTACCAATCTGTGCCATGAACTAAAACCTTCAATTGTTATTACAGTGAAAACCTTCCTTGATCCAAGCATCCCTGATGGTGCTGACCAGACCCCTAGCTTTGCTGTTTCACAGGGGTGGCCTGCCTTGCCCCTCTGTGGGCCCGTCCTTCCCCCTGGGGGTCCACCCTTCCCCCTGGAGGTCCACCTTGCATTTTTTGTTATAGATGAACACAGAATGATAGCATAGTAGGCAATTGTCCTGTTTGGCTAATAACTGGTCCTTATCAGTCAGAATAGCTTCATTTTGAGATGTATGATTATAGCTATCCCAGAGTTTCTTCACCAAGGGATTGAGCCTTAACGGGGCCACTATACTCCACGACAAAAAGACGCAACATTTTGAACGCATTAATGTGCCCCTCAACAAGTCTAGCACCCTGCCCCTTTTTAAATCAAGCTAGGGGTCTGCTGACTGCATAAATATTCCTGGACATACTCTTTAGTGCTGCAGAGCTCGATCTGATATTTCAGGTGGAGGCATTGCTGTGTACTGTTTGGAAGGTATTGCCATCTATCACGACCCAATGAGGGATCCTATAGACCTGGAACTCATGTGGTTCTCAGTTTGTTTGTTTTAACTTTTAGGAATATGCCAGGGAAAGTACACATAAGTCACAATGACTTGTTTTCAGTGTGGACCTAAAGAATTTGCCAGGATGTAAAGTGGATGAACACTGGGTTAACACCCTGCTCTTTTCTAGAAGTGTTTAGAGAACCAGGCAGGGGGTGAAACTCCTACCATCGGGACTGACGGCTTCACGTCCCCTCTGAAGTTGTACTTCATTCCAGAAATTACTTATTGGTACCATTTACAGACCTAGTGCAAACATTTATATACTGGACTACCTGGATTCCAATACCTTTCCCAAAATGTGCGAGTTTGGAGCACATTCTGTTATGCTTGTAGGGGATTTTATTGTTCACCACCAGGACTGGCTAGGAAGCCGAATAATGGATCATGCTGGCCGTCGTACGCAACAACTAGCAGATTGTCTTGGTTTTCAACAGATTGTGGCTGATCCAACAAGGGGTAATAATATTTTAGACTTTGTCATGACTGATCTACCAGCCACTGTTACATGTACAACATCTTCCAATCTTGGTACTTCAGACCACAATCCAGTTTTTTTATTAAGGGACAAGCCTTATCAGAGGAAAGTTTGGTACTACGACAAAGCAAACTTCTGAGATATGCAAGGGTTTTTGTCAGATACTGGCTGCTCAGCCATATTTAGCACTAAAGATCCTAAATCTGCCTACACTAAGGTCACTGAAGTAATATGTGATGTCATGGACATGTTCATTCCACATAAAATTGTCACAAAGAAAACTGGTGAAACAAAGCATGGTTCAATGACAAGTCCTGAAAAGCTGCAAAGAAAAAGCAGCGCCTCTTCGGGAAAATGAAGAATCATAACACCTCTGGCAACAGAAAAAAGTTCGTGGAAGCTAGGAGGACTTACAAGCAGAGGCTAGGAGGACTTACAAGCAGAGGATAGGAGGACTTACAACCAGGCTGAGAAACAGACAAGAAGAGACTACAACATCAAACTCAGAGAAGACTTAACGAGTAACAATCTAAGCAGCAAAAAGTGGTGGAGTGTTGTCAGCTCGCTCTCTGGAAGGGCCGGTCACTTAGACATCCCTGTCATTGAAAATAATGGTACAGCACACACAACAGCAAGTGACAAGGCCAATGTTTTCTGCCAGACCTTTGCAGAAAAATGTCGACTTCCAAATATCTAGCACCCAATGTCGTGCAGTCAACTACCACTCTGCTGGAGAAAGTTGTTTTCAAGCCTAAAGAAGTCAGGATGATCATGCGGAAGCTTAATCCAGACGAAGCCTCTGGTCCAGATCAAATTCCAATAAGGGTCCTGAAAGAATGTTGCACAGAACTTTCCAGCTCTCTCTGTCATTTTTTCGACCTGTGTTTCGCCTGTAGTATATTTCCAAAGCAATTGAAGACTGCCTCTGTGATACCAATTCACAAAGGAACCCAAGATCGGATGCCACAAATTACCGCCCAATCTCGCTCTCAGTATCCTCAGTAAAGTAATGGAAGCTGCAGTACACAATCAACTTCAGAAATAACTGCTTCTACTTTCCAGTAGACAGTTCGGCTTCAGACCAGACCACAGCACTGCTGACCTTCTTACCATCTTGTCTCAAACATGGAATGCCCACCTGGATAACAGAGATGAAGTGTGTGTTATTGCGCTCAAAACTAGAACGGTAAATACAGTCATGGTTCACATGCCCATGCAAATTGACACCCATATTATATGACCTGGCCAATTATAAAAATGGCATCTCACACTAAGTCCCACATGGCATCCCATGTACCACATGGTATCTCACCCCATGTCCCACATGGCATCCCACATGGCATTCCACATGGCATCCCATCCCATGTCCCACATGGCATTCCACCATATCTTCCACATGGCATCCCACCCCATGTCCCACATGACATCCCATGTCCTACATGGCATTCCACCAGATGTCCCACAGGGCATCCCATCCTATGACCCACATGGCATTCCACCCTATGTCCCACATCCCATGTACCAAATGACATCCCACCTCATGTCCCACATGACATCCCATGTCTTGTCCCACATGGCATTCCACCATATCTCCCACATGGCAAACCACCATACAGTGTCTCACATGGCATTCCACCATATGTCCCACATGGCATTCCACCATATGTCCCACATGGCATCCGACGCTATGACCCACATGGATCCCATCCTACATGTATGTCCCACATTAATCCAACCATATGTACCACATGACATCCCTCCCTATGTCCCACATGGCATCCCTCCCTGTGTCCCGCATCAGTGGCTTCCCACCTGATGTTCCACATAGTATCCCACCATATGTTCCACATGGTATCCCTCCTAATGTCCCAATGACATCCTACTTAATGTCCCACTTGGCATCACATCCCATGTCCCACATCCCATGGCCTCCTACCCTGTGTCCCACATAGCCTCCTACCCTATGTCACACATGGCATCCTACCTTATGTCACACATGGCATCCCAACCTATGTCACACTCTGTGTTACTCCTGGCATCCCAGCATGTCCCACATGACATCTCTCCTTATGTCCCACATGGTATCCCTCCCTGTGTCCCGCATCAGTGGCTTCCCACCTGATGTTCCACATAGCATCCCACCATATGTTCCACATAGCATCCCACCATATGTTCCACATGGTATCCCTCCTAATGTCCCAATGACATCCTACTTAATGTCCCACATGGCATCACATCCCATGTCCCACATCCCATGGCCTCCTACCCTATGTCCCACATCCTACCTTATGTCACACATGGCATCCCAACCTATGTCACACTCTGTGTTACTCGTGGCATCCCACCATGTCCCACATGGCATTCTACCCTGTTCCACATGGCATCCCACCCCATGTCCCACATGGCATCCCATTCCATGTCCCACATGGCATCCCACCCCATGTCCCACAGGCTCCATAAGAAGTCTCATCCCAGCTATCACAGTCCCTGATTGAGCATACTATGTATGAAAGTGTCAGTTCATATAATAACTTATATACAAATGACTTGTTGAAATGGGGTGGGACGCCATGTCCCACATGACATTCTATGTCCCACATGACATTCCATCCCATGGCAATCCACCATATGTCCTGCATGGCATTCCACCACATATCCTACGTGGCATTCCATCCTGTTCCACATGGCATCCCACCCCATGTCCCACATGGCATCCCACCCCATGTCCCACATGGCATCCCACCCTATGTCTGACATGACATCCCATAAGCTCCATAAGAAGTCTCATCCTAGCTATCACAGTCCCTGATTGAGCATACTATGTATTAAAGTGTCAGTTCATGTAATAACTTATATGCAAATGAGTTGTTAAATAAGAAAAAAAGTGGAGTCAAATAATTATGCCTGATATAGCCCTTGGTGTATACAACATGGTAAATATTAAATAATATGTCCTTTATGGCCCCCATCCATGTCCCACATGGCATCCCTCCCTATGTTTATATGCAATCACATCCTGTCAAACTCCCTGACTAAGCATATTAAATAAAAAAAGTCTGGTCAGGTCATAATAATCTAGCAACTTTATGCAAATAAGCACAATAATAAAGGTGGAGTTTATCATGCCTGATACAACTGTTGGTGCCCAAGTATTTTAAGAATTTTAAAGATTTTAAATCTCATGTACTACAAGAGAGACTTGAAGATTTCTGAAGAAAATTGGAAAATTATATCATTTTACAGTTATCTTCAAAGAAAATATCAAATGTATTGTTGACTTTTTAAGGAAACTAGTCTTCAATCCTATCTTAAGTATCTCTGAAAAACTTTAACATTTTATAAGGAAATTCTAACCTTCCATAAAGATATTTGAAGAAGCTTTAACTTTTTCTGAGGAACTCTGAAAAAACTTTAACATTTCTGAGGAAATCTCAGGAACGGACGGTTGGACGGACGTAATCGCCATTAAATAGGTTCGCATAATGCTACGCATGCGAACCAATAAAAGGAGGCTTTGATCAAGTTTGGCATAATGGACTTGGTGCTAAGGTGAGGTCTAAAGGAGTGTCTGGAAAGCTGCTTTCCTGGCTTCAGAGCTATCTAGGAAGAAGCATCAAAGTTGTTCTCTCTGGTCAGGCAGCCACTCCTTCGTTTAGCGATGCTTCAGTTCCACAGTATCCTGGGCCCACTTTTTGTTTTCAGTTTTTATTGATGATCTGGTTGAAGTGTGTGATAATGAGTTATACCTGTTTGCTGATGATTCCACCCTTTTTGCACCATTTCCACCAGGTGGGGGTGACTTAGCATCTATCAGCTTGAACATAGATCTGAATGAAAGCTTGGGCAGACAAATGGAATCAAGGTAACCTTTGAACTTTCAAAATGTAAGGCCATTGTTATTTCTAGGAAGAGGAAACCTGCCAAGCCTACTTTGTTCTTTGGAAACTGCAAATTAGATATTAAGAAAGAGCTTGACATTCTTAGTGTTACAATAGACAGCAAGCTCTCATGGTCCAAACATCTTTCCAAAACTGCAAATAAAGCTGGTCAAATGCTAGGAGCACTGCGTGAAGTTGCTAATAAGTGTCTACAAAGCTCAGGTTGGAAGTATCATGGAAGATGTATGCTTAGCTTGGATAAATACATCCCTGCAACCCTCGGCCTTCTCAACACCATCCAAAGGAAGGCACTGAAAATTATAGGTGTGGACGAGGTTACTGTCACAAACATGCTCTCCATCAATAGCTTTCACCATAGAAGACAGGTTGCAGCATTTACTATTTTGTACCAGATGTACACTAGCAGTGTACATCTTCAGTTTTTTTGCCTTCACTTCATGTCAGAAGGCGTATCACATGATCAAGTACGTCTGCACCTGATCATACTCTATCCTTGCCTACTACTAAGACAAACTCTCCAGACAGAAGTTTCCTCCATACTGCCACCAAAATATGGAATACCTTCCAGTAGATGCTGTTGGTAATATAACAGATATCGGCACCCAAGCTTTTAAGACCCGTGTCCGTGGTTACCTCCTGTCTGTGAGATGATCGACGGTTTTAATCTAATTGAAGTGATTGACAGCTATATTGCTGCATACTATTGGACTGCCTTGGTCATGTGATGTTTATATTTCCCTTGTTTTAGCTTTTCGTTTCTGCCATTCCCTTCATATTTGTTTGTGGTCTTGTGTGCATGTTTTTATTTCTCTAAACAGCAGTGAACCTTTTGATTGGCCCATAGTTATCTTCTGGTGTGGCTATTGTTCACACTTGCACTCTAAATAAAAATAATAAAGGGTCCCACCCTATAGCCTTATATAGTGTTGGACTTCTTCAATGTGTTATTAAAATGTGCAAACGGGAGTGTAATAAGGCAGAAAAGAAAATGCCTCCTAATGAAAAGTAGTGTCCCCACCAAATTCGTATTTTCTTTATCAAAATGAAAAAATAAGTGTTTTACCTGTAGCCCTAAATCCTATGCAATCTCCATACAAATAATACGATACATGATTTGAATACATCATGATTGAAAATTACACTGAATTACATTGTATTCCATACTTAAACCGGACCTTGTTTCAGCAATGAGCTACAAAAACATTTTCATTTTACAACACAGGCTGCGCACCCAAGTAAAACATGTAAATCTTAGGCACTATGAAGATACGAGTTACTTCAACATTGATTTGAAACATTTAACAATAAGCAATATATTTGATCATTCAGAATCATATAAAACGGCAAAACACATCTGTATTTGAACATTCTGTTTGTACTTTCTACTTGTGAAATGATATGCAGACCGGAATGCATAGATAATATTATTAATTTATGCATAGCAACAGGCTATCAGGTCCACAAAAAAACATACAAACCCGTTCCACTTCGAACCAATGAAATCATTTCAGCTTGTACCCCAAGCGAATCACACGTGCCATGGGTCAATTACATACACACGTGATTGCAACGAGAGATTCCATCGCTAGTACTATTACGAGTAAACAATTCAGGGAAACGGAAGAAATTTGTCAAAACTAAATGCATGAAATCTTTCGTTCTTTGTAAATCTGAACAATTTTGACCAGGACTGTTGTTCAAAAGTATATTTTACACATGAAAATGATATCGAGGAGGGAATGCAAACTTTTTGCAGGGATGAATGGTTGTTTTCTGTTGTGATCTCATTGCAGCATGGAAGTAGAAGTCTACTTCCATGATTGGAGGGAGCCATCTTTTACAGCTGTCTGCTTGTAATACTGGTGCATGGGAAAAAATCACCACTTGTGCTAATTTAAATACAGCGGGAATAAAGTTAACTCTTTTTCCCAATGACGGCACTTTCCAAGTTACTGCGTGTAAAAATCACGCTTGTGAGTCGTGATATTTATTCATACGTTTTATTTGTATTAATATCCAGGGCTGTCGCTTTAAATAGAGCTGTGCCCATACACAATATATGTGTTGTAATGTATGAAGTAGTCTTGTACACATTAAGTGCAGTAAGGTGGGGTTGGTTATGAATTTATGAGTGAATGGTTTTGCGATTTGCGATATTGTTATCACTGGGATTTATAATGGAATTAACAAAAGTATTTTACAAGGCAAAAGGACTCGGGAGAGAAGATGTTAAGGAATTCATATAAAAGGGATTATAAAGAAATGACGGTACAGTTGTTGTGTTCGTGGAAATATTAGCCCAGAAAGAAGAGACATTATCGACCGGATTCGAGCCTGTTATTACAGGTACTTGTAATATTTATGACTATGCATTGCATCTCCAAACATTCTCATTTCTCAATCATATTATCAATTCAATCTGCATAAATATCACATATTGTCACAAATATATCAAAAGATACTTCAAAATACATTCTTACACAAAGCATGAACTTTCTTTTCATTGAAACAAAACCAATTTTTACCATCTTTTGGGCAATTTTTTTACAGTGATTTAGATCTTTTCGGTACTTTCCATTTTTTCGTGGAACCGATTTGAGTTATGAAACCGATAGACGGTGCAAGCTTATTACAAGATGTTATGATATACAGTAAATAAAATTTGTGATGTAAAAAGTTGATGGCAGCCTGTAGCAATCAATTACAGGGTTCAATCAATTTTGTTCTTACAAATTTCACCATAGATAACTTAAAAGATCACCCTTCCTAGGAGTAAGTTGATTGGGGATATCACCAAATTAAACTTTATTGTCAGAGTCAAATGAATTCCTTGTAATGTTGAGGCACAAAAATGATGGATTTACATAACAAAATGAATAGCTTTTTAACAAATGGCATCAAAGATTTGCATATTTGATTGAATAAGCCAGTCTGAAAGTTATTATGATTGTAAAGTGGATAACTTATTATTGATATCTATTGGATTCCATGATGATCTAGCTGCCGCATTGAAAAGTTGTCCATATTGGGGGTATACCTGTCCAATGATGCATGTTACATCTGACCTGCACTAATTGGAAAAACCCACAAAAGTAATATCGACTTTCAAGCATGAATGCATGCCTAACAATCATTAAACTTAGTTTAATAACTTATGTGTGAATCACGTCGCGGAGCTTGGAAACTGTATCCTAAAATATAATGTGCGAGTAAGCAGGTAATGCAAATCAAAAGTGAGGGTACGTAATACGATCACCCGACCAGTTTTCTATTAATGATCGGTTGTTTAGGACACATTTTTAATGCGGCCCTAGGATTGCAATGTATTTGCTAAAACAATTTAAAACAATGTAGTAATGTAGCTACAATCCAGGGGTCAAAGTTTAATATTTTTTTTGCCAGTCTTCCACAGAACAGTACTTTCTCAAATAATGCTGTTCCGGATCAAATTTTACTGTTCCACCTTTTCGGCAATAGCAGGACAAAATTCCTTTCTTCAAAATGGGCTTAATTTACAAGTACTTTTTTGGTTAATATGTGGAAATATATATGTCAGTTAATAGTATTTACATGATGTAGCATCCAGTTGCATACAGTCATACATGTGCAAGCAGCCTTGCATATGTGTATTCATGATTTTTAATTGTGCTGACAATTGCAGACAAGGTGGAAAAAGCTTTTTCTTACCGGCAAGAAATTTTGATGATAAACTTGTTTGACAACATGCATTTTTTTTAAAGCAGAAGTAAAGTTATTGATCATTGATGCTGCATTCTTGTGAAAAGAACACTGTTACACAGGAAGAATGATGTTTGAAAATTCACTGTTCCTGCATAAAAGACACTTTTCTTGGAACAGCAGAACAGCAAATGAAACAAAAAGTAAATGAAACGAACTGTGGGCTGTGGGTGTTATGTGCTTGTAAATTGATGTGAATAAGATGGAAATCGCTGTTGTTTTGTTTCAATAATATTGTCGGGATTTATAAAAGGAGAAATCTCACCTGCTGCAGCAAGAAGCCTCTTGTCTGGAGTGATTTCCATGCAATTCACTTGCTATGGAAAAAAAGGAAAGAAAAAGCTTTTCAGAAAGAAGTAACCAACATTGATTGTGAATTTAAAGCAATTGCTAAGGAAACATGAATAAGTGATCATAGGTTCCATTTATCAGAAAAAGGTTTCAAAATTATCAATTTAAAAATTGAAAACTGTTTGTGCTTAATTCCATTTATCAAAGAAGTTTAGTGTCAGTAGGGATGCACCGGATATCTGGTCCGGCCGAACTATTTGGCCGGATAGTAACAAAAAATCCAATTCCGGTTCCGGCCGTATCTGCACACAAATCCGGCCGGATTATTCTAAAAATCTGGCTTGAATTATCTCTTTAGAAAATATTGGTAATAGCTTCAATTTAGGTAACATATTTCTAAAAATGAATAAAAACTGTCAAAGTAAAGAAACAATTTAACATGAAGTTTTGTTGAATATTCTGAAAAGTTTTGAGCTAATGATGGAATAAATCAACCAAACCAATGATGTATGACCAAACTGACAACTATTGTAAAGAAAGGAAGCTTGTTCATATAGGGCCTTCAATAAACAGTTAGTGGTATAAAGTGGAAACATTTCTGGCAGCCTTTACAGTATCGGTGTAATACAAACCCTTAGTCTGATCCAGAAAGGAGCAGGATGTCACTGTTCCAAAAGGAGCAGGATGTAGCTGACCAAAAGGGGCAGGATGTAGCTGACCAAATGGGGCAGGATGTTGCTGACCAAAAGGGGCAGGATGTCACTGTTCCAAAAGGAGCAGGATGTCACTGTTCCAAAAGGAGCAGGATGTCGCTGACCAAAAGGGGCAGGATGTCGCTGACCAAAAGGAGCAGGATGTCACTGACCAGAGGGGCAGGATGTTGCTGACCAAAAGGGGCAGGATGTTGCTGACCAAAAGGGGCAGGATGTTGCTGACCAAAAGGGGCAGGATGTCGCTGACCAAAAGGGGCAGGATGTCGCTGACCAAAAGGGGCAGGATGTCACTGTTCCAAAAGGAGCAGGATGTCACTGTTCCAAAAGGAGCAGGATGTCGCTGACCAAAAGGGGCAGGATGTCGCTGACCAAAAGGAGCAGGATGTCACTGACCAGAGGGGCAGGATGTTGCTGACCAAAAGGGGCAGGATGTCGCTGACCAAAAGGGGCAGGATGTCGCTGACCAAAAGGGGCAGGATGTCACTGTTCCAAAAGGAGCAGGATGTCACTGTTCCAAAAGGAGCAGGATGTCGCTGACCAAAAGGGGCAGGATGTCGCTGACCAAAAGGAGCAGGATGTCACTGACCAGAGGGGCAGGATGTTGCTGACCAAAAGGGGCAGGATGTCGCTGACCAAAAGGGGCAGGATGTCGCTGACCAAAAGGAGCAGGATGTCACTGACCAAAAAGGGGCAGGATGTCGCTGACCAAAAGGAGCAGGATGTCACTGACCAGAGGGGCAGGATGTTGCTGACCAAAAGGGGCAGGATGTCGCTGACCAAAAGGGGCAGGATGTCGCTGACCAAAAGGGGCAGGGTGTCACTGTTCCAAAAGGAGCAGGATGTCACTGTTCCAAAAGGAGCAGGATGTCGCTGACCAAAAGGGGCAGGATGTCGCTGACCAAAAGGAGCAGGATGTCACTGACCAGAGGGGCAGGATGTTGCTGACCAAAAGGGGCAGGATGTCGCTGACCAAAAGGGGCAGGATGTCGCTGACCAAAAGGAGCAGGATGTCACTGTTCCAAAAGGAGCAGGATGTCGCTGACCAAAAGGGGCAGGATGTCGCTGACCAAAAGGAGCAGGATGTCACTGACCAGAGGGGCAGGATGTCGCTGACCAAAAGGGGCAGGATGTCGCTGACCAAAAGGGGCAGGATGTCACTGTTCCAAAAGGAGCAGGATGTCACTGTTCCAAAAGGAGCAGGATGTCGCTGACCAAAAGGGGCAGGATGTCGCTGACCAAAAGGAGCAGGATGTCACTGACCAGAGGGGCAGGATGTTGCTGACCAAAAGGGGCAGGATGTCGCTGACCAAATGGGGCAGGATGTCGCTGACCAAAAGGGGCAGGATGTCGCTGACCAAAAGGGGCAGGATGTCACTGACCAAAAGGGGCATTTATAAGGCATCTAGGGCACTTTGATGGCAGGTTTGAGGGCATGAAATGTAAATAAAGGCATAATCAATGAGCCAGTAGTGTCCCTGCATCTTATTATATTGCTGGAGGAACTATTATAGTCAGACTGAACAGAAGGCTAAATAGTTCTCAAGAATATTCCTTTGTGAAGAAAATGTAGGGCTCTTAGTGGAGGCAAAAAGGGGCACGGTGGATCACATCTCTAAAAATGCAAAAGTAGGCGCCTGTAATCAATTTGTGTAGTTAAATTTAACCATAGACATTCCTTAATTTGATCATTGTAACTTCACTTTTTGTAGGGTGTTGTCTTTTTTTCAACATTTTTATCTGTGTAACCGCCCCCTTTAATATATCGTTAAACATCGGAACAAATTATAATGCAACATACAATACATGTAGTCCCTTTTTCAGATAGATGGAGCAGAAAAGTTTCTATCTAATGGGGTCAGTTAAGCTACAGTAAAATGTAATAGCGTCTAATCATCTCTGATCAGTGTAATATTTGAAATACTGAAATACATTCTTTGTGATAAATTCAAATTAAACACTTCAGGTGAAGTTTTTGCACTAAGTAGTAAAATCCATGTTATATTGCTATTATGTTTTCTTGCATTTCTTGAATGGTATACACAGTACAATTATGTTTTTTTATTCTAAGGAAAATATTGCATTATAGATATTTTAAAAAAAATGATATGATGTATAAGTAACTAAAATGAAAGTAGTTTCTTTACAGCCCATTCATTTGCTTTCTTTCTCGATATATGCACTTTTTTTAAATGCGACCTTTAGCACAACCTTCAAAGGAAGTGCATACTCTAAGTTTTTTCAAACTCCTTTACTCCATTGCAGTTATTACTGATGTTTATCAGATAATGTAGTTTTACACCACTCCAATTCCTATTTAATCTCTTACAGGGACTTTACACCACAAATTGTATAGTTCACCTTAGATATTCTCCCTTTCCATAATTCCATTTTGTTAATGGGTTTTTTTTTTTTCATAAGAGAAAAATCCGGCCTGGCCGAATAAACAACAAAGATCCGGCCAAATCCAGTTCCGGCTGGATTTAAATATTTGGATCGGTACATCCCTACTATTGTGTCAATTCCGGCATATGTTTATTCAAAAATTATGTCCTTGAGTTAAAAATCAAGATGTGGCATAATCTACTAGATTTTCAAGAGTGTAAACAGTGTACTTCTTGGGTGTGACTTTCCAGTGTGGTCCCACAAGCTTTGGAAGCCAGTTAGACCTGAATAGTTTGTTTGTTTGTATGTAATGATCCTCCTGCAATACTAGGAATGTGTCAACAACCACATAACAGGTTAACACACCAAGCTGGCAATGTCAGTTTCTGAATTTTGGATCAGAAGTGGCTGAACACTAGATTTTCACCTGGCTCCTTTGTGAGAAGAGATCAGAGAACTAGGTAGGGGCGAGGAACCCTACTGGCAGGACTGCCATTTAACATCCTCATCCAATGGACAGTGAGCGCTACCACTGGCCACTTTTGGTGGAGAGAAGGTAGGATACAGATGACCAACCTCTGTGCTTAATGCCAGCGTATCATTCTACATATCTGTGGAAAAATTGTAAGCTAAATTGTTGTTGGACTTGAACCTGGAACTTCCAGCATCTCACTCAGTTGGAGGCAGTTGTTTGATTTGTACACTTATCATTTGTGTCGACTTCCATATCATAAGGCTTAATCTTTCCTACTTTTTCTAGTAAGTAACTCATAAGTAGTAGCACATTCATAAAACTGCTGCAAAAAAAAGGTAATTCCCAGGGTTGGAAAAATGAAATAAAAAGTCACTCGCCAAACTTGGCGAGGCTTTAAGTGTGGCGAGTACCACAATATATTATAATATTTCTACTCACCAAAATTATTTTTTGCTTGCCTATGGTGAGCAGGTGAGTGGTTTTTTCAACCTTAAGAGTCAGACGCCATTTCCAATGGCAACTGTGACAATGACTTACACTTACTGAGTAGGATGGTAGGTCCGAATTTCAACCACTTAACCCGTAAACAACAACACGGTCGTGACACAACCGATTGGACATGCACTTTTCAAATAATTATTTTGCTTTGTCAAGTAGGCCCACAGCAGTAATCTTGGTATCATTTGAAATAGCTTGAATAATTCTTTCAGAAAATGTAACTTTTTGATGTGAGTTATAGTGAAGATTTTTGAAAAAAAATTGATTAAAAAAGAGAAAATTCAAATAATGCACAAAATTTAACGAAAAAACTTGCTTGAAAAGCTGTGAACAACTGTCCAAGACATCAAAGTATCCAATTCGGGTGGAATTTTGTCTTATCACAAATATCTTTTTCTAGCAAAAGTTGTGCAAAATTTGATGATTTTTAGCCTTTTAAGCTGACATCACATACTTTCAATTAAAAACAAAAAGAGCAACCACCCCTTTTACTTCATGTCGATATTTAAGTTTAAAAACAAACCCATATACTGAAACAGGCAGTCTGGTGTAGTGAATAGTGTGTGAGCTGGCAACATGCACGCCCTGGGTTTGCTTACCAGCCATGTGTGCAGCTTTGTTTTTCGCGAGTAGTTACAGTGGTAATTATTAATGATTGCTATAAGAAAAAAAAAAATTCGACTGGTATCATTGGAAAAGCAATTTCACAAACAATCCAAATATGTAAAAAATCCTCCATTTTCATTATTCACAAGAATAAATACAAGCTCAAAAAGAATTGGCCTAATATTGCCTAAAATTTGCATATTTATGTTAGTATTTTCTTTATTTTGACTTTTTTATTAAAAGTTAATTGTCTTAGCATTCATATAAACCATACTTGTAGTGATACAAAACAAAAAGAAAGTTATGAAAATTAAATTTGAAAAAATTAAAATTGTTTATCAAAATCTTTTAGACGCCAAGCTATAGCCTTATGCCATCTTTGGATGAACACCGGTTTTCACCCTATCTTTTCGAGAAGTGTTCAGAGAACCAGGTAGGGTGTGACTGTCCTACCATCAAATGTTCAACCATTGCCACTTTTCTCAAAGCTGAATGAAAGGAGCTGCAAAATATGTGAAACTGGTTCTCAGTTGTGTGCTCTACCAACTGAGCTACCTGAATACCTGACTTTTGAACCCCTGGGTACAAATGTGATTTTTTTCAAAATGAATACATAATATTGACTTTGTTCCAAATTCATCTCCAATTCCAAATGTATGATTGATTGATTCACGATATGTGACCTGTGTCTCTTTGTTGAAAATGAAAAATATTGTAAAAATATCTGTTTGGGTCAATTTGAAGATTCCGCGACTGACCCGAATTTCAACCATCATATGTTAAACATGCCTAATTACTCAACAGGTGTACCAGTAAAACATAAGAGTACTGATAAAAATTAACTTCAATAAGATTTTAAACTGCACATTCAAATTATGAAGCATCAGCAGCCACAAATTAGTGAAAGTGGAGTTTAATTAACAATTGGTAATTGTGTAGGGTATATGTATATCATGCTATGAACTACTGTGTGCATACTGGGTGAAAGGAAAGCCACTTCCAAAGTTTAATCCAGATTATCATATTGTTACTGGTAACTATACATACTGGGTAGATGGGAAAGCCACTACGAAGGCTTAATTCAGATTATCAAATTGTTACTGGTAACTATACATACTGGGTAGATGGGAAAGTCACTGCCAAGGCTTAATCAAATTATCCTATTGTTAATGATAAGAAAGCTGTATTCTGTACTAGCAGGGATATGGGTATGTTACTTTAGCTACATGAATAAAGTCAATGGAGCATTCACTACCATGGTGTGAAGTTGTGTTTTTTTCTGAGTTGTCTCTATAATTGTAACAATTTTATTTGACTTTGCTACGGTGGGTAACATTTATGATTAGGGGTGATTGAATTCACTAAGTAGCCTAAGTAAGTCAATTGAAACTGAAAAAATGATTCAAATTGCATTGATTCTACACTTACTCCAAAATTTGACTGTTCAGGATGATGTCACAATAACGCGTAAATCTGAATAACCAGTTTGCTGGTGAAAACAAAGCATTTTACCATCACAGCCAATGTGAAATTGATCACTTTTAAAGGCCTAAATCTCTACGTTCGCTTGGGTATTTTTGCAGGAAATTGTTGCAAATGTGTAGGAGATATCGTAGAAACGATCATTTCGAAGTTTTAAATACATGTATCGTGCATACGTAGGTTATAGCGTGGTGTGCACTTGTGCACAAATCATACTTTTCGTAGCATGTTTCGCCGACAAAGAGTCCCGAATGTTCAAAATGCCCAGATGACCGAATACTCGAATAGAAATTTTGACTCTTTGTTTGTTTAAACTTCAGAATTTGGAAATCAATGTTTAGTAATTGAAATGAAACTTGAAAGCAGCCTAAGCCCTAAGTTCAGCCTAACGTCTTTAACAACAGTTAGCCTACTGTACTACTGTCACTGAGCTAGTCAATAAATAACAACATTGACCCAACACTGCAGCACTGTGTTATCAAACAAAAACACAGCTCACCGAATCGGGGTGTTGCACAGTTCTGTGGCAGATACCGGTATGCGCCTGCCAAAACCTGATCGTATGATCATACCCAGCAGTTGCTAAGATGACTTGGTCCCCATTTGATGCCATTTCTGTTGTGAACGTTAGAATTTGTAGAAAATCAAGCCAGGCAAAGACTGAAACTGTGAGTGTGAAAGTCCAAAGTCAGATAAGAGTGACGTCATCCGGGACTAGGAAAGTGGTAGTATTACACTTATCGGTGTGGCAAAAACTAAAGGCACAGGGTAATCACATTTCTATCTGCTTAAAAGGCGACACACTTGATCGCTGTCTTATCTTACGGATATGGACAAAAACTGCTCAAGTTACGTAATAAATATATGATATTATTACTGGAGTACAAGTAGCATTATAAAACAGCCCAGAAAACATATGATAGAGACTTATTTATATTCCAACAACTCACAACTCGGGTCACAACTGTACGAGAATCTTTAATCTGAAATCTGAAACGGTTAAGTCGGCAAAAATCCTTCAAGAGGACATGAACGCCAACCGAAAATTTGTAGAAAATCAAGCCAGGCAAAGACTGAGACTCTCTAGGTGCCGAGTCTGAAACAGACATTGAAGATCATGGTCCTCCAGTCACTTCTGTTTAGAGCTAGGGCTGCTAAGCCATAAGTTACGTGCTGTTGTTGGTTGCCTGGCCTTGTTTAAGCTTTGGACATATTTGACTTGCTGCCTACCACTGCTTATTTTGCCTTCAAGAATTATTTTCCAAGGTGACAATGATGGAGAGGGAAGTATAGGGAGGGGGGGGGGGTATACTTGGCAGGAAGGTGTAAGTTGATAGTAAGGTATGACATTTGAAAACGAAGCAAAAACAAACCTATAAAAATGTATACTAGCCTCTTTTATCCCAAAACTTATTCTGCTATTTGTAAAGAAATTTGGAAATAAATTTGCAACATTATAAATTTTTCCAAAAATAGTAAAAAAGTTTCCGAAAATGAAGGAAATTTCTGGAAATTTCTTGAAAATTGAAGCAAATTTTACGAAATGATCTCTTTCGACTCTAAGAAAAGATGTGAAGAGAATCTGATTTTTGAAAATCAATTTTTCAGACCTTTAATATGTGGGGACCAAAAAAACATAACATAACAAGATGACGGGCTAAGAAGGGTTAGTCACCTCAAAAAAGCCCAAACTAACACCACCACCATCACCAATCAAAAATCAAAGACGCCCAGAATTAGAAAAGAACTCATCAATGCTTATTTTGAACTGTTGACATTGTTAACATAATTGGAGCTAACTACCCACTCAGGCAAACCATTCCACTCATTAAAAACTCTTTGCATAAAGCTAAAACACCAAATATC
Source organism: Chiridota heheva (assembly GCA_020152595.1). Taxonomy (NCBI): domain Eukaryota; kingdom Metazoa; phylum Echinodermata; class Holothuroidea; order Apodida; family Chiridotidae; genus Chiridota; species Chiridota heheva. The sequence continues at coordinate 1,501,905 of JAIGNY010001799.1, read as the reverse complement.
TATCCGTGAGAACTCATTGGTCAACTTCAAACTGTTACCACGTGTCAAATGAAGATTAGCTGAAACATGTAAGAAATAACAGGAAGTCAAAGCATCACTACCAGATAGGAATCTAAAATACCTGAATCATACCGCAAGAATTCGCAACCTATATTCATAAAAGAGATTCCTTACTTCGGAAAATAAATGGTATTGGTCTCAAAAAAATATTGCTGGGGGGAATTGGCTCTCGGCTCCCCCGGTTCCTATACCAGTAGCGTGGTAGGTCATGTTGCACTGGGTCCCGGGGGAAAGGGTTCAGGGAATTTTAACCCCCTTTAAAAAAAAAAAAAAAAAAGGCTAATCAGCAAATCAGAGGAAAACGTTGGGCACATATATCTAAATTGGCATGCACAGTTTAGATAGTACCGTTTAGGAAAGTGCTTAATATCAGTGTTTCAAATCGAAGGACGAAGCCAGGGTCCAATGGGCGATGCCCGCTGAAGCCAGGTTGCGTTCAACACAAAGTTTGATCATTAGATTGATAAAAAGAATGAAAAAGATAATTTCAAATTCTAATGTTTTAATCTACTCAGATAAGTATTTGGGTTACCATTTTGAAACAGCCCGGCAGACAGCAGAGGGGAAATTTCCCCTGAAGAATAAAAAAATCGAAATGTGCAGGGATGCATATGATCTGGAGCGGATTACTTGTTATGCATGCCTCAGAATAGCCCAAAAATGTACAAACAGACAAAGTTTCAAGATTTAATTAACAAAAAAAAGACAATTTTAAATTCTAATGTTACAATCTGATACGCATTTGGGTTACCATTTCTAAACAGGCAGACGAGAAAATTCGGGAAAAATTGTTGGGCTCAAGGGTGAACTTAGACCAATCCAAAGATTTCTTCTTTTTTTTGCCCAAAGTGGCTTAAAATCAACACAAAAATCCAAAACGTACTTGATAAAAAGGAGAAAAATTTCAATTATAATATTAAAATCTACCAGATAAGCATTTGGTTATTATTTCTAAACAGGCACAGAAAAATTCCCTAAAAATTTGGTCACAATTGTCGGGTTAATGGAAGCAGTTCTAATATGGGTCCAAGGGGCGAACTCCTGGAAGATTTCTAGTTTTTTATGCTCAGAAATGGTTCATGATCATCAGGGCTCTTGACTTTAAACGTGCGTGCACTTTTTGGCAAGCATATACATCTCCTGCAGTTGCCCAACCCGAGCCCAGTCAGCGTCATGCCGAGTCGAGTGGAGATGATTCTATCTTGACGATTCAGGCATAATTGAGATGTATCTCTAATTTAAACATAACATCCAGACATCCAACCAAGGAGATACCACTTTAGATCCAACGTTTTAAATCTCTACCCGACTAAGTGCCCCAGTATGATGCCGAGTCGGGCATTCGGAAGGACATGATTCTGATATAACGATTCGGGCATGATCAGATGGTTAAGATGTATCTCCGATTTAAACAGTACGTCCGACATTTTACATCTCTGGCCGACTTAGTACCCAAGTTCAGAAATATGATGTTAGCATCATTTGCCGAGTCGGCGGTCGAGAGGATATGATGAAATCTAGCTGAGTCAGGCATGAATGAAATTCAACAGATCTAATACCAAAATACTGGAACACAAGTGCATCTGACATTCTATTTCTGCCCGAGTATCCGGCCAACGGGGGAGGGGCCTCTCGTACAGCCATGAAGATAACAAAAAATTGTGATATTATCCAGATAATTAAAAAAAGCATAACCATATTAATTTTCATACAATTTTGTTTCATACTAGGCCATATTTTGCCCAATGAAATAGTCAAAATTGGAATTGCCCAAAGAATTTTTCATGGGGGTGTAACACCCCCACACCCCTTAAGTTACGCCTCTGAATATTGTGCCCACGTCCACTCCATTGTTGAAACCCTGTTTCTCGTGATTTTTATAACAGAAAATTGCTTAAACCAGTAAACTCGTGTCAAATTTTCCAGGCGTCGGAAGCCCTGCGCTTTTAATGATTTTGGTAGCAAAAATTGCTTAAATTGTGTGAATCTGGAGCGAAATCCTGGTAGGGGCCAGGGAAAAAGCCCTCGGAAGCCCACGTTTCTCGTGATTTTGATGGGCGAAAATTGTTTTAAATTGTGTCAAATTTAGGGGTGAAGCCTTCGGCAGCCATGCTCCTCTCGTGATTTTAGTAGCAGAAAATTGCTTAATATTGTGTCAAATCCAGGGTCGAAGTCCTGGTAGGCGCCCTGGGTCGAAGTCCACGGAAGCTTGGCGTTTTTTTGGCGTGATTTTAAGATAGTATCAGAAAATACTTAAAATCTTGTCAATTCCACCAGTCCAAGTTACAGTTAGTTTTGAAGGAATATATATTTTCGAACGAATGTTCAAATGTAGTATCCCATTGTCTGGAAGCCTATGTGCAGTGGCGTAGCCAGGATTTTCATATTGGTAGGGCGGGGAATTGAATTAAACCGACAGGATATTTAGTGGTGTAGTTGAGGTGACAACAAAGGTGTGACTTTGAGCGCAAAGCACTGGAATTGTGGGCGTGGGGTCCAGGGGCCCGCTCAAGGGCCCCTGTTTGGGTCCAGGGGATGCATTTAAGGAAGCTCTCGCAAATTGACATTTAAAGGGCAAAAAAGTATGTCACAACGCATAGTAAGAAGGTGTATTATACAAGTCAAAATTCATGTCAAAAGAGCTATAATACACCATATACAAAACACAAAATCAAAGCGCAAAGCTCTCGACTTTTCGACGTTGGATTCCAGGGCTCGCTTAAAGGCCCCAAGTTCTAGGGGGCGAAGCCCCCGGAAAATTTGGCAAAATTGACATTTTCAAGGGAAAAAAAAGTATGTCACAACGCAATGGTAAGAAGGTATGTTAAACAAGTCAAAGTTCATGTCGAAGACAGCCATAGTACACCATATACAAACACAAAATCAAAGCGAAAAGCGCTCGACTTGTCGGCGTAGGGTCCAGGGGCTTGCTTAAGGGTCTTTGGTGGGGTACAGGGGCAAAGCCCGGAAGCAAAAAAGGGCAAAGGAAAGAAAGTATGTCACATCGCATAGTAAGAAGGTGTATTATACAAGTCAAAATTTATGTGAAAGAGAGATATAATAATGTAATACACCATATGCAAAGCACAAAATTAAAGCGCGAAGCGCTCGACTTGTCGGCGTGGGGTCCAGGGGGCAAAGTCCCCAGAAGCTCTCGCAAAATTGACATTTCAATGGCAAAAACGTGTGTCACAATGCATAGTAAGAAGGTGTATTATACAAGTTAAAATTCATGTCAAAGAGAGCTATAATACACCATATACAAAACACAAAATCATGAAAACGCATAATGTGGAAATATAATATTTTATTGTTTATGTTTGTACATGGTTAGGTTTATCGTCACTCTTTGAAGGGTATGGGTTGTCTAACAAAAAGGTTTTCAATAATTTATTACAAACTTGTGTAAATATTGTCAAACTTTTAAAATGTGCCTATTCTGTATCACGTGCACTCTGACATCCATCTCCCCCCTCTCCCCCTCTAACTCACCCTATCTCTCTCTGTCTTAGTACATGTATTTGAATACCAAATTGCACAAAAATTTAATATATTTTTACCGAAATCTAAAAACATAATAAGCACCTGGAATGTCAAAGCTTGTTTAACCGACGGCACCAATCTAAACTGACGGATTAAACAAAAAAATTGGCTACGCCACTGCCTATGTTTTGTTATGGGTCCAGGGATGATTTTCATGTTGTTGATGTAAGAATAAAGCTTTGGGAGAAAACATTTACATCGTTTGTCTTGTAATGATACAAGTTGCAGAAGTTGAGTATAAATTAGTTTATAAACAAAATATTATCAGGACAATTTTTGCGCCCCTGTGAACATTCAGCGCCCATTCAGATTCACTAGGGGCAGTTGACCCTGACCACTGCCACCACACCACTGGTTCCTACGCTCCTGAAATATGCAACTTATGTCCCAATGATTTATTGAGTGACGAATTACATTACCCTACTTGTTCGTTTGTAATTATTTTCAGAAGCAAAGATCAAAATTCTTAACAGTTAATTTTTAAGCGTCCAAACGCAATAAATAAGTTCAAATTATTGGGTCACATACATGTCTACAGACCACGAGGTCCTGGGTTCAAGCCTGGGTTGGGTAGACACGCTAGTGCACCACAACTGGTTATGAAAGGCCGTGGATATTGACTTGGTTGTTGATGTTATGTCTGTCCGTACGTCGTACCTGTGTTCTCGCCCGGGTCGTATTAAGCGTTTCGTGGTAGCATTGTTACTATCATAACCGATACGCAGGCGACAACCCCGTTATTGTAATTGTGTGTTCACTCGTCGTCGTCCTCGTCGGGTCACTGACAAACGTGTGCTCACAAAGTTAAGCGAATGTATTAAAGAGATATTTGAAAAATGTCAGGAAATAGCATGCAAAAAAGACGTGGTGTGACAAATTTCATAGATAAAGTGTTGCCATTAACTTTATTAACAAAGATGATTTCTTAAATGAAATGGCCCGGTCCCATGAGATATCACCGGCCCCATAAGATGACTCCGGTCCCATAAGATGACCCTGGTCCCATAAGATGACCCGGTCCCTTAAAATGACCCCTGTCCCATAAGATGATCCCGGTTTCATAAAATAACCCAGTCCCAAGATGACACAAGTCCCATAAGATGAACCCGGTCTTACAAGATGACCCAGTCCTATAAGATGACCAGATCCCATAAGATGACCCCGGTTCCATAAGATGACCCGGTCGCATAAGAAGACCCCGGTCGCATTAGATTACCCTGGTCCCATGAGATGACCCGGTCCCATAAGATGACCCCAGTCCCATTAGATGACACCGGTTTCATAAGATGACCCCGGTCCTATAAGAGGACTCGGTTCCATAAGATGAACCGGTCCCCTTCTAATCATGTCCGCATCCCTCAGAAACGAAACCCCATGTTTTTTAATACTTGATAAAATAATTTTCACACTCCCCTGGCTGCCTGGACTACTGTAGTGGCAAATTGCGACGTCACTCTTAACCTACAGCGCACATGTGGGTAAACTCCCGGCTTGCATAGGCGTATGAAGCATCGGGTGCAGGAGGAAACTGCCAGAGCGGATTTCACCTTTTTATCTGCATGCTTTTTGCCCAGTTGGGAAGTGACAGAAAAGTTTTCTTCGTAAATGAATTGTTTGATCATTCGTGTCAGGTGCTCATGCAGCCGCATATGCAGATAAGTAGTTTAATAAAATACAAGAATCAGCTTCCTCCATAGGTGTAGGAACCGATAGGGGTTGGGGCACTGGGGGAACGTTTCCTCCACTTTTCCGAAAAATGACAAAAGTGCCCCTTTTGAAAATGAAAAGTGCCCCTCAGTTGACTGTCAATACAAGAACTGGTGGAATTTGCGCATATATTCAAAAAATAATTACAAAAGTGCCCTTTTAAAATGAGTGCTCCTTTTATAGTTTGTTGTTTTGGGCCTACTAATTATATCTAAAGACTGGGAAACATATAAATAAGTTCCCCCTAAGAGGTCGTGTTTTCCCACCCCCTTCCCTCTCCACCCACTTCACGAAACAATGAAGAATCTGTTATTAGGTTATGAACAATTTGTCTGATTATCGCGCACGTTTGATCAAGGAAGTACCCCCTCGGTCATTCAGTTTGATTTACGAAAGAAAATAACGTACGAAGGAAAAGATTGATAACATTTGATATAATACATTCTAGTTTGACAAACCATGTAAGACTTATTTTAATGGGGTAAGAAAACCATTTCCCGCCAAATTCCCAATTTGTTTGGTACGATCGGATACCTCCACTTTTTGAATGAAGTGTTACGTGCTTTTCACCAATGCATGCGGCCACTGTGCTGGGAAGGTTTGTGAGTGCGAACACACTGGTTCGAAGGCCCAATAGTCCGAAGGTTCAATAGTCCGAAAGAAAAGACCCACTAGTCCGAAGGTCCGGTAGTCCGAAGGCTCAATAGTCTGAAAGAAAAGACCCAGTAGTCCGAAGAAGGTCCGATTGTCCAGAGGTTCAATAGTCCAAGGTTCATTAGTCCGAAGTCTCAATAGTTCGAAGGCCCGATAGTCCGAAGGTCCAATAGTCCAAAGGAATACCCTAACACTGACCTTTGGAATATTGAACCTTTAGACTAGAGGGCCTTTATTTCGAACTATTGAACATTCGGACTAATGGGCCTTCGGATCAGTGGGTGGACACCGTTTTGTGTTGGGTATAGTTTACCATACTACCACTGGGGCGGCGGAGCCGGGGGCTGGGGCTTCAGCCCCAATAATAATAATTGAACATATGTTACCACGCTACCCGACCTAATTACTCCCTTAATATTGTTATCACATGTCACCTGACCTCATTAGGCCCTTAATATTTTGATCGTTCCACCTCCTCTTTACCATACATATAACAGTTAGGGTAATACTTAATCTGCAAGGTAACTGTTAACAGCAGTAGCGCCGTTATGGGGGCACGTTCCCCCTCACTTTCCAATGTTTGAAATGTAAACAAAGTATTTGGTCCAAAATGGCTTTTTTGAGGGAGGAGGGTGGGGGGTGGGGAGTGAGGGGGTAGTCTATTGACGTACAGCACTATACATGCACTGAAAAACGTTAATTTTGTAATCATCCTAATTTGGTAGTTAAAAAAGCCGTGTATTGCTCACATTCAGAGTCTTTTGGAGCATTAAAAACTTGGAAAATGCGAGGGCCCCTTCACCCCATGCCGAAAAGCTTTGTGCTCTGCCAATCCCCCCTTCCCCTTCTCAATATCAAGCCCCTGACGGCGCCACTGGCTAACAGTTGCTTTGTGGAGTATTTCTGTTGTCGAAAGTAACAATTTGAATTGCCCTGCAATTCTGTTCATAATGCACATTATGTTTAAACAATTTATTTTGGAAAATAGTAAATAACACAACTTTAGTCACAATTAAAAAAATCCTTTTACGTAAAGGGGCGATCTTGTCTCAAAATTTATCACAGTGATGTCATATATTGCAGTTCAAAAATTTGTTACCAGATAGCTTCTACTCACGGCCCGTAAAAATACAGAAAAATTCGAAATAAAACTAAAAATGATAATAATAAGTATAAATCTATTCTAAGGGTATATACGTTAATATATTGAATCAGAGATCCGTTAAAGGAAAAGCATAGTCCTATACATTCAGAAGTGAAAGCCGCCATGCTGGTAACGTCACTTCCGGTATCTTTTTTTTCCTATTGATCGCGAGAAATGTGCGATGTTGTCGACCACACATCCGACGGACCAAACATAGGAGCCTACGTGTGTTATCGATAACATCAATGAGATTTCTCGCAATCAATAGGAAAAGTTGAAACCGGAAGTGACGTTCCAGCATGGCGGCGCTCACTTCTGAATGTAATTATGGGAAGATGCCGTTCCTTAAAGAATTTAAAATCATTTGATTAAAATAGCTTTTGAACATCCTAGAGGTATTGCTTTGGTGCACTGTATTATCGATATCACACCTTTCAGCCTTTAACATGAAATGTGTGTTGCACTAATACTGTATAGCTTCCTGCATGATCATCTGAGGCCTGTGGATGTTCAAACCAAATGATAGAAATTGACATGTTAGTTATGAGTCCATTTGGGAGTCTCATCCTGTTTTTGTTTTGTTTTTTATTGGTCAAAAGTCTTATGATACTCGATATGATTTTTTTTTTTTACATTTAAAAAAAAATAAAAAATCGCTTCTTTCCTTCTTTCATAACCCACCCACTCGGAGTTATGAATATGTATAACATGGACAATATGTAACATAAATATGTAACATGAACATGTCCTTTTCAACCTAGACATACACCAAAATGAACTTTTTTTCTTCAAATCACTTTTAGTTGAAGGATTGATGATTGCAGTCATTTCTTACAATTATCAACTTGTTTGGCCAAACAAGATGATTTTTGACAGAAACTGACGACTTCAGTCAGTCGGGGCTGAAAAATATTTGCACCATGCATGCACCCCGTGACCTAATTGTCTATACTGAACGATCACATTATCCTTTATTACTAGAATACCGGATGCTGCTTCTAAAGTGTCTAGTCAGATTTAACTTCCCTTAATACTAGAATTTCAATTCAAATGTCATGCCACTGATCGATAAGTAAGACGGAAAGTGATATATTGCCCAACAGACAGGAAGGTCATGAAGCCTAACTCATAAATATAACGCGAACCTGTTAAGGTGAGAATAGTTCTGCATCAAAAACCTCCATGTTTGTTGGGCAATATATACTTTTCCAAGCAAAACGCGGCAAAGGTTTAAGTTTAATTGGTGTCGTGAAGTCGCCAAGACAGTATCTTGGTTATGTAAAGTATCACTTCTTTGGTTCATAACTGTTGCTCCATTTCTTCGCATTCTACGTTTAAGAATATCTAAAATCTTGTTGAATATGACGTTCGTGTTACATCTACTATTGGTGTGTTCAGTTCTTGCAGGGATAACGCCCACAGGTAAGAAATAAAAAAAACTTTCTTTTCTACAAAAATAATTTTTCTGACAATTCGCATTTGGGGACTCCTGGTGCACTTCAAAGTTGATAAACTTATTTTCAAACAAAAAGTCCAGCAGCAAGAGCCAGAGCCGACGACTTATTTCTTTAAATGGGCACTGAAATATTGAGAGGCGTGAAGGTGCAATAGGTGATCTACGAGATCCCTTTTTTGGCTTGTGTCGAAATGTTGCATCAATTGCACATGACTCTGCGTAACCACACGCTTGAACAAATTGACGTTAGAGGCATATATAATTCATGTTTCATCCTAGATTTCTTGACCAGATAAGCCTCCTGGCCCCCTCCTCCTCCTCCGTTATTTGCAAAGTGGTATAGTAAATTCATATGTATATCATAATGTATACGCTAAATAATGCCATATGAAGCGAATGTTAGAGCTTGGTCCCTCTAATAATCTAAGGTCTTACATCCCTGCATGTACAATATCCATATAGAAAAAGGCGAAAAAGGACAACCGAAATACGTATCTATAAACAAAGTTATGTTATTGAAATTATTCGAAAATCACGAGTATGACCATGCAGGCAACTACATTGTTCAACAGTTCCCTGGTACAACAGCTCCCTGGTACAACAGCTCCCTATCACAACAGTTCCCTGGCACAACAGCTCCCTGGCACAACAGCTCCCTGGCACAACAGCTCCCTGGCACAACAGCTTCCTGTCACAACAGCTTCCTGTCACAACAGCTCCCTGACACAACAGCTCCCTGGCACAACAGCTCCCTGGTACAACAGCTCCCTGACACAACAGCTTCCTGGCACAACAACTCCCTGGCACAACAGCTTTCTGGAACAACAGCTCCCTGGCACAACAGCTCCCTGGCACAACAGCTCCCTGGCACAACAGCTTCCCGGCACAACAGCTCCCTGGCACAACAGCTCCATGACACAACAGCTCCCTGACACAACAGCTTCCTGACACAACAGCTTCCTGGCACAACAACTCTCTGGCACAACAGCTCCCTGGCACAACAGCTCCCTGGTACAACAGCTCCCTGGCACAACAGCTCCCTGGCACAACAGCTCCCTGGCACAACAGCTTTCTGAAACAAGATTTCCCTGGCACAACAGCTCCCTGGCACAACAGTTCCCTGGCACAACAGCTCCCCGGCACAACAGCTCCCTGGCACAACAGCTCCCTGACACAACAGCTCCCTGACACAACAGCTCCCTGACACAACAGCTCCCTGACACAACAGCTTCCTGGCACAACAGTTCCCTGGCACAACAGCTCCCTGGCAAAACAGCTCCCTGGTACAACAGCTCCCTGGCACAACAGCTCCCTGGCACAACAGCTCCCTGGCACAACAGCTTCCTGAAACAAGATCTCTCTGGCACAACAGCTCCCTGGCACAACAGCTCCCTGGCACAACAGCTTCCCGGCACAACAGCTCTCTGGCACAACAGCTCCCTGACACAACAGCTCCCTGACACAACAGCTCCCTGACACAAGAGCTTCCTGGCACAACAGCTCTCTGGCACAACAGCTCCCTGGCACAACAGCTCCCGACACAAAAACTCCCTGACACAACAGCTTCCTGGCACAACAGCTCCCTGGCACAACAGCTCCTTGGTACAACAGCTCTCTGGCACAACAGCTCCCTGGAACAACAGCTCCCTGACACAACAGCTCCCTGGCACAACATCTTCTTGGCACAACAGCTCCCTGGTACAACAGCTTCCTGGCACAACAGCTTAGTAACTGATGATTAAAATCTCAAAAATATTCCACGTGTGTTCATGCTGTGGTTATGTTTTATTACAGCTTACTGTAACTCAAGGGTTCGCCGATCTACGGATTGTAACGTGATGGGATCGGCAAAATACCCAGCGTTGTCTTGTGAACACCTTTATCAGGCGTGCCGGAAACCAAATGGCTCCTATTTCATAGACAATGGCTTTTTCGCGCAGGTTTGTAAACATATTTCTTTGCGCCAATCGGGTCCCTTTTACTGTATTATGCCTCCTAAAACAATAAAAGCTAGTATTCAAGCAAGGGTCGATAAGTGGAAGACTGCCGCGCCCCGGCCCGCTTGCTATAGACCAGCAACGGAGGAACGAGTTTTGATAAAGCCCCGAAGGCCAGCAGTGAAGGCTCTGAGCACGTAGTCTAAAAGGCATAGGTTCAGGAGCCTGCATATCAGCATATTGGCTCTGAAAGCTCTTCAAGTTTTGTCTTAAGTATTCCAATGATTAAAATATGGTTAAAGACACATGGAGCATTGCTTCAAAATATTTCATAAACGAATGTTTTTTGTGTTTTTACAATTGCCGAATTTACCTGCACCTATCTATCATTGATCACCGAGAGAAATGTGAAAGCCTGGTCCATAACTAAATAACTAAAATTAGAGACCTCAAGTTAGAGACCCGTTTCCGAGATTGCCCGCACATTTGGTCATTTTTGCCAATTTTGTTTTTCTTTCTGGTACCAGCCCCTTTTAATTGAACTTTTTCTTTAAAAGGAGTAGGCCTACAATTTATAAAGGGTAATAAGCACCGGCAAATTGTCAAATATTTTGATGGGAAATGATATTTAGCCACTGTCACAGCCTCGTGGTTTTCGATCAATTATAATTAAGGGGACCACTTAATTAACCGATATATGTGCATATATCAGTATATTAGATGTCTACAAAGGGCCTAGCATTTTTACCATATTTGGTGTACCAGTCATCTGGTCGTACTGGGTCCGGAACACTTTGACATAAAAGACGATGTCGAAGCTTACCTTTTGTGCGTAATATCAACGTTACGGCTCTGCAATATGTTGAACATGTCTATAGTAGTTGCCTATAATCTAAGATTTGGCTGGCTTTTGAAATGATGAAATACAGAAAACTGGTTTTGAACACGTTGACCAAAAAATGTATACGTACGGAGCTCCTAACATGACCTGAAAGAACAAATATTATTTCGTTTATTCGAATTATCATTTCGATTGAACGAAATTTCATTTAATTTAAACGAAAAACGAAATATTATTTGATTTAAACGAAAAACGAAATATTACTTCGAATAAAGTAAATAATAATTCGTTTAAACGAAATAATATTTCCTTTAATCGAAATGATATTTCGTTTGAAACGAAATAATATAAACGAAATAATATTTTGTTTAAAAGAAATAATATTTCACTTAAACGGAATATTACTTCCAATCAACTAAATAATATTTCGTTTAAACGAAATAATATTTTGTTTATAAATCAAAACAATATGAATGAAATAATATTTCGAATAAACGAAATAATATTTTTTTCTTTTACGTCACCTTAGGGTACGTATGTATCATACCATTAAAAAAAAAGAAAAACAGCGCAAATCATGTCAGAATTTTGCCATTTTATAAGTATTTTATGTCTGTGGAGGTGCCAGTCCACTGGTCCAAAGGCCCAATCATCCAAAGGTTTAATAGTCTGAAAGAAAAGGCCCAAAAGTCCGAAGGTTCAATAATCCGAAGGATTATTGGGCATTCGGACTATTCAACCTTCGAACTATCAGACCTTCAGACTATTGGGCCATTTTCTTTTCGACTATTCAACCTTCGGACTATCGGGCCTTCGGACTACAGTGGGCGGACACCAGTCTGTGGAATGTGTAGTTTACTTTTCATTGAAAATTAAGTCATGGTGATAAACATTAACTTCTTATTTGTGAAGGTCTATTGCGATATGGAGACAAATGGCGGTGGCTGGGCTCGTTTCGGCAAAGCAGGCATGTCTGCAAAGTGGAACTTCGTCGATGAAGACACGGCCGAAAAGTGGATTGACGTCATTGGTGCTGAGGACGTTCAACTGATGAAAACTCTTGGATTCAGCCATTTTGTCATTCAGACTGATATCTCCTTTAAGATGCAAGCGGATAACAGTCGATGTGCGTCGTTTGTCCTCACTCGTCACTTACCAGAGTTGAATGCAGAAAGAGTGTTTATTCCGGATTATGCAAATGATCACACAAGGATTGAATTTGCCGACAACGGTAAATTTGGTTTATTAAATAATGGCTCAATTTCATTTTGAGATACCGTTTTGTAGTAGCAATGTCATTAGATTGATATGAATTCATTTTAATTATTCAAACTATCAGCTGATCAGAGAACGAATGATTGTGTGCTCAATTTCTGTTAGCGACAAATTGTCATAACGTCAATGGCTCAACATGTACAACGTGCTACAATTGTTCTCTAAATAAACACATTTAAATTCATTCTAAAAGTAAAGCCTTTTTATCATATCTTATAGAGAAAGTAACATGTTGTTTGTTTTCTCATACAAACTCTTAGTATAATCAGATATATATATTTTTTTTAAACAGGCAACCGTTTTAGGTGCATTCCGGGTGGCACCTCAAAGTGCGGCCAAGGAGGAGGGCTACCATTCCCAAATAGCGCCACGGATCACCGCTTGCTCATTGAATCCATTTACTTCGGACCCCGGTCATCGGAACGAGGTTCGAGTCTTTCGTCTACATTTGCAGGACAGTGGCACCGAAATAAATACACATGGAATGGCACTTTTTATTACGTGCTTGCTAAATAGCTATTACTTCATTTTAATTCCACCATAAATGGGCATGCATATGGAAAACACCGCGATGGGAGGAGAAAACTCTCAAGTAGGTGGGTTTTGATGTTTGGTTTATGAAAGAAACTATCTTATTTGATTGATCTGTTAATCCGCAAGCAGTTTGCTCCCGTTTTTCTTTCAATTTGGTTATTGGTGGTCAGAACAGAGATACAGCTTACAAGATTTTGTGTTTTAATAAGCAAATAAAGTGAATGTGTTTTATTTTTGGATTACAATGAACCAATTCTGATGCATGGATATTACAAAATGTATAAAATTTTCAGATCTGGTATGACTTTGATTATGTTACTTCTCTATACCAGTGGCGTAGCCAGGATTACATTTACTCTTTAGGGAGGCAAAACTATAAAGGTATCATTTTTCAACCAACATATTGATATATCAATTGCGGGTATCCTAGGGGCGTAGAAAGGGTCACTTCTCAGGGGGCAAGAAGCCCAAAAATTACAAATGGGAAAATCGCACTGGTAAATCAAGTTTCCACCAAAGGTTGCTGCTAATCGGGAAATTTCGTTCAAATTCGGGAAATCTTGTTCAAATTCGGGAAATCGTGTTCAATTTTCTTCGTTTTGGGGAAATTTATTCATTTTTGATAAATTTTCTCCACATAATTGCAGGAAATGTTCTTCGTTTTGAGGACATTTCCTTTATTTTCGGGTAATTTTCTTCACTTTGCGGGAAATTCCCCTCAGTTTTCGGGAAATCTTGCCAAATTCAACCCAAATTTCCAACAATTTCTGAAATTTCTCTCAGTTTTGGGGAAATGTTGCATCTGGCCGGCGTAGGAAGCCCCTCAAGTCGAATAAAGTGTTGAATGCAGGACTGCACAATTTCTGATGAGCGAAGAACACGAATTGAAATCTGATAATTATCTTAAATGAGGCTATTACTTGCCGGTATAGAACCAAATTCAAATTTGTATATTGTTATGAATTATGGGCACTGATTCCTATACCTATCTGCCTATAAAGATAGTTTTATTACCACTGGGAATGAGGGGGCAAGATTACTAGGGGCATTGCAGGGACCAGGAAGAAGCGGATTCCCCCCATAGTTTTAAAAGAAAATTGACAAAAATTCCGTAAAATTGATAAACCGTTCACAGAAATTGTAAGGTAATTGACTGAAATTGAACGAAATTTCCCGAAAATCGAAGAAAATTTTGCAAAAATGAAGGTAAAATTTAAAGGAAATTTGGCAGCATGATTTAAAATTTGTCAACAAATTTCAAAAATTGACACAAATTGCCTGAAATTTCCCTCAAGTTGTCAAAAAATTCACCACAATTTTAAGAAAAGTCTCCAAAATGAACAAAATTTCCTGAAACTTGACAACAATTTCCTCAAACTTGAAGAAAATTGCCCAAAAATGAACAAAATTTCCCTAAAATTATGAACTTCATTTCATCAAAATTTTAAGGAGAGTGCATGCCCGAAAATGACAAAAATTTCCAAAAATTGAAAAAATTAAACAAAAATTAACCATTTTTTCTTAAAAATTGAAGAAATTTGCACCAAAATGAATGAAAATTCCCTTAAATTGACAAAACAATTCACCAAAATTTTAAGGAACGGGCCCGAATATGAAGAAATTGAAGGAAAATTGAAAAAATTGAAGGAGATTTTTCGATTAGCATGTCAGTGATGAAACTTAATAGTGTATTTTTCCACTTGTGACCTGCAAATTGTTAGGGTTCTTGCCACTCCACCCTCACTTTTCTGAGAGGTGACCCTTCTTACGCCCTACTATGTACCAATATGGTTGGGAGTTAGTATACAAGGTTTATTATGAATGTGATGTCTCCTTTTATTTTTCACCATTTTCTTCTTCAACTCCTTCTCCACTTCAAAAATTGCTCCGCAGTCCATGCATTGCCCCCATGGCTATGCCACTGGATATGCAATTGAGGAGTTGTATATCTGTATTTATCTAGCAAGGTATTCTTTTAAGCTCGATCCATTGAGGTCAGTTGATCCATATGATCCTTGCAGAATCCTAAGGGGCCCATATGGGGTAACTCAGATGGACCCCATATTTTTGCCATATAGTCAGCCCGTATGCAACCTATATGGGTATGCCACATGATACCCACCTGTTACCCATATGGGAATTTGGCTGGCCCATATGGGTCCTGTGTGATTCGTAGGTGCATAATTTTTTTACGGAATAAAAATGAAAATAGAAAAGTAACAGAAGAATGCCAAAAGAAAATATCAAGATCAGTGACCTTGATATTGAATCTGGTGTATTCAAAATTTCAAAGACTTTATTTTGGATAAACAATATATAACTGTATAACATACTCTTAAAGTTAGCCTACTTAAGTATCCTAAGCTGACTGTGATAGTGAGGACGATGCGCTAGCTGTCTGATCTCTCTGTCTGTCTGTCGGTCTGTCTGTCTGTCGGTTTGCGCATTGGGCGACCGTTTGCTAGTATTCCAATGTATAATCCAGTTCCCGGTTCCGCGAAGAATGAAGTGATGATTTCTTTCAAAGATTTTAAGTCCGTTTGTGAGCTCATTAAATAATTTGTAGGCGTGACAGCTGTAAGATCCACTTGTTATGATATATCGGCAGACATTTTAAGACAAAGATTTACAAGCAGCAGTCAACGAGAAATCAAGTTGACTTAAATAAATATCCTCATTCTGAATGAATGAAGGCAGGTACGGTAATTCTCGATGTAAGAGATTAAGAGACACTTAATTGTAAATTGATGAAATATCGAAATTATTTTTGAAAACAGCTGCTTTTATCAATAAGTCGCAAGTTCGATTTTAAGAAATAGGCGTAGTCCTCTGATTATTCAGCTAATTCTAGAATATATTGTCGTAAAGTTCCAAATCGAGAAGATTGCATCAGCAGGTCAGCATGAGTCAACGTGGAACTGCGCCACCCAATTACTGAATCATACTGTCATTGCGCAATTTTCGTCTCCCTCAGGAATGTTGGTGAATTCTGATGAAAGGTCGCATGTAACAATCCTAAGGGGCCTAGAAATGGGCGAGACCTTGGAAGGGTCCAGGGACGAAGCCCCAGAAGCTATGAAGATTTCTTGTTCTTCATCCCAGAAAATAGATTAAGATTAATACAAAGTTTCAATATGTAAGGGATGAAAAGCGGAGAAATTTTCAAATAAAAATTTCAAATTCGAATAATAAAATCTACTTAGATAATTGGAAAAGCTAGCATTTTTGTTACCATTTCTAAGCAGCCTGAGGTATATAGGATAAATTTCCTCTAAAATTGATAAAATTCGGGCAAAATGTGGGGCTCATGGACGAAGCCATGGTCTGAAGATTTCTTGTTTTTGGTACCCCGAAGCCCCAACATGGCTGAAAATCAAGGAAACGTTTCAAAATGTAAATCGTGGGGTCCTAACTGCTAAGGCGAGGCAAGAGTATGGATCCAGGAGAAGAAGTCCCGTTTAGGTGCCCCTTGGAAAGGATCCATGGGTGAAGCCGCCGGAAGCTCTGGAGATTTATTGTCTTTGAAAATCAACACAAACCACTCAAGTTCGGAACATTTAGGTGATAATAAGAAGACAATTAAAATCTACTTAGATAAGCATATCATGGGCTACCATTTCTAAACAGACAGACAGAGGAGAAATTTCATATGAAAACTGAGAAAATTTGAGCGAAATTGTGCAGGGGTTCATTGGTGAAGCAATGCATAGTTTAATGATTGATTGTTTTTCATGCCTCAAAATGGCTTAAAATCTTCACAAACATATAATAGTTCCAAAATGTAAGTGAAAAAAGAAAAGATATTTCAAATTGTGGGGCTCAATGGTGAAGTGTTGGTTTGAAGATTTTTTTGCCCCAATGTCTGAATGTGGCTAAAAATTAACCCCAAAATTCAATATGTAATTGATGAAAAGAAGAAAAATCTTAATTCTAATGTTAAAATCTACTCAGAGAAGCATTTGGGTAACCATTTCTAAACAGGAAGTGGAGAAATTTCCCTTAAATAATCGGCCACAATTATTGTTGGGTTTATGGACACAGCTCTCATACGATCCAATTAGGGGCGAAGCCCCTGGAAGATTGATAATTTTTGATGCCGAAAAATGGCCCATGCTCATCCAGTCATCAAGGCTCATCCAGTCATCAAGGATCATCCAGTTATCAAGGCTCATCCAGTCATCAAGGCTCATCCAGTCATCAAGGCTCATTTACTTATCAAGGCTCATCCAGTCATTAAGGCTCATCCAGTCATTACGGCTCATCCAGTCATTAAGGCTCATCCAGTCTTCAAGGCTCATCAAGGCTCATCCAGTCATCAAGGCTCATTCAGTCATCAAGGCTCATCCAGTCATCAAGGCTCATTTACTTATCAAGGCTCATCCAGTCATCAAGGCTCATCCAGTCATCAAGGCTCATCAAGTCATCAAGGCTCATCCAGTCATTACGGCTCATCCAGTCATTAAGGCTCATCCGGTCATCCAGTTATCAAGGCTTATTAGGTCATCAAGGCTCATTCAGTCATCAAAGCTCATCCAGTCATCAATACTCATCCATTCATCACGGCTCATCCAGTCATCAAGGCTCATCCAGTCATCAAGGCTCATTTACTTATCAAGGCTCATCAAGTCATCAAGGCTCATCCAGTCATTACGGCTCATCCAGTCATTAAGGCTCATCCGATCATCCAGTCATCAAGGCTCATTCAGTCATCAAGGCTCATCCAGTCATCAAGGCTCATCCAGTCATCAAGGCTCATCCAGTTATCAAGGCTCATCCAGTTATCAAGGCTCATCCAGTCATCAAAGCTCATCCAGTCATCACGGCTCATCCAGTTATCAAGGCTCATCCAGTCATCAAGGCTCATTCAGTCATCAAAGCTCATCCAGTCATCAAGGCTCATCCAGTCATCAAAGCTCATCCAGTCATCACGGCTCATCCAGTCATCAATACTCATCCAGTCATCACGGCTCATCCAGTCATCACGGCTCATCCAGTCATCACGGCTCATCCACTTATCAAGGCTCATCCAGTCATCAAGGCTCATCCAGTCACCAAGGCTCATCCAGTCATCAAGGCTCATTCAGTCATCAAAGCTCATCCAGTCATCACGGCTCATTCAGTCATCAAAGCTCAACCAGTCATCAATACTCATCCAGTCATCACGGCTCATCCAGTCATCACGGCTCATCCAGTTATCAAGGCTCATCCAGTCATTAAGGCTCATCCAGTCATCAAGGCTTACGACTTTAAACGTGTGCTGGCGGGAAAATTTCATGTATACTTTCCAGTTGCTCATTAACCTGTTAACCCAAGCCCAATCAGTATCACGCCGAGTCGATTGGAGATGATTCTGATATCTAGACGATCCAGGCATGATTGAGATGTTTCTCTAATTTAAAAAGTATACATCCAGTCATCCAACATTTTAAATCTCTGTCCGACTAAGTTCCCAAGTATGATGTTGTCTGCATGATTAGATGATGCCGAGGCGGGAAGACATGATTCTGATATGACGATTTGGGCATGACTGAGATGTATCTCCAATTTAAACAGTACATCCGACATGTTACATCTCTGCCCGACTTACTTTCCAAGTATGATGTTGTCAGCATCATGTGTTGAGTCGGCGGTCAAGAGGATATAAGTTGGATACGTAGCTGAGTCAGGCATTACTGAAATATACTCTGATACCAGGATACAAGTGCATCCCATATTCTAGATTTCTGCCTAACTAAGATCAGTGTTTGGCCAACTGAGGGGTGGGGGGAGGGGAGGGGGAGTGGAGGGAGATGGTGAAGCTTATACAGCTATGAAGATAACAAAATTGACCAGAACATTTTCAAAAGTATTTTGTCTTTTGGCAAAGAAACAAAAACATAAAGGTATAACCATATTAATTTTTCTACAATTTTGTTTCAATTCTGGGCTATTGCCCGACGAAATGGGTCAAAATTGGAAATTGGCGACAAATTTTTTCTAGGGGGTGTAACACCCCCACATTCCCTTAAATTACGTCTCTGGTCCCGGTATTTATGCAACTGCTAAAGATTTCTCACGCGTTCTATCTGCCACTCACTGCAAGGCCATAATTCTTATCCACTCATTAAAGAGGTGCAGTGGCTCAGTCTTGGAGTCTTGCTCGTATGCGAAAGGTACCGGGGTTGATCCCCGTCGTGAGCGCTGCACTGTGTCCTTGAGCAAAACACTTCATTCTATTTGCTCCAGTCTACTCACCTGTTAGAATGGGGAGTTGCTGGGAAGTTAACCTACGATGGACTGGCGTACCGTTCAGAAGAGCCATGTACTGTCATCTGCTTACGAAGATTTTCCTCAAAATATGCGATATTTACTCCTCAAAATATCCGATTTTCCCTTTGTGTTTTTAATATTTATTTAAGTTATGATAAGCAGATGAGACTGTAAGAAGACAATTTTAAACTCTCATGTAAAATCTACACAGATAAGCATCATAGTGTAAACATTTCTAACCAGGCAGAGACAAATTGTGCAGGCGTTCATGGGTGGAGTCTTGGTCTGCAGATTTTATGTTTTTGATGCCCCATAACTGCAAAATTGCTTAAAATCAACACAAGTTCTAAAAAATAAATGAAAAATCGTGGGCCCTGGGCGAAGCAAAGGTAGAGATCCAGGGGGAAGAAATCCTCCTTAAGGGCCCATATGAAGGGGTTCGAAGGGGCAAAGCTCCTGCAGCTCTGAAGATTTCTTGTCTTGGATTCCTCAAAATGGCTGAAAATTAACACAAAAAGTTCGGAAAATGTAATTGATGAAAAGAAGACAATTTTAATGTTAAAATCCACTCAGATAAGCTGATAAGCATTATCAGATTATAGGGCTTACATGTTATAGCAGTACCATTTCTAAACAGATAGAGGAGAAATTTCTCTTGAAAATGAAGAACAATTGGGCAAAATTGTGCAGGCGTTTGTGGGTGAAGCTTCGGTCTCAAGTTGTCTTTTTACCCCAAAGTGGCTTAAAATCAACACAAAATCCCAAATGTAATTGATGAAAAGAAAAACTTTTTGAATTCTAATGTTAAAATCTTCTCAGATAAGCATTTGAGTTACCATCTCTAAAAATTGAGAAAATTCGGCCAAAATGTTTGGATTCATGGGCACAGCACTGCATGGTAGGGTCAAAGGGGGCAAACCCTGAAAGATTTCTAGTTTTTGATGCCCCAAATGGCCCATGGTCATCTGGACTTTGGATTTAAAACGTGTGTTGGCGGGCATCTTTCATACACGTTTCAGTTGCCCAAACCGAGCACAATCAGCATCATGCCGAGTCGAGCCTAGTGGATCTAGACGAAGTTCGGACATGATCTGATGATTAAGATTTATCTCTGATTTAAACAGTATACATCCGACATTTTACATCTCTGTCCGACTAAATGCCCAGCTATGATGTTGTCAGCATCATGCCGACTCGGCGGTCGGGAGGACATGATTCTGATATATATCCGAGTCGGTCATCAGGGGCGTCGCGACGGGAGTGGGGGTGTCACTCCCAATATTTGAGAATGAGAAAAATACCGGGAAATGATCTAAAAATTCGGGCAAAACGTGTGGAATATTGAAAGAGCTGTAGCGTAGCTCTATTTTTTCCAGTGAGCAATGATAATTTCTTCCCGAATCGTATATTTCAATTTTTCTAAGCCAACACCTGAAATTTCCCGATCTTCCGAAAATTGAAAATTGTTATCAAACTTTCCAATTTTTCCGAATCATGGTCTTTTTAATTTCTTCTGTTTCCGAATCAGATTCGGAAATTTGAAGTCATGATATAAAATTTTCCGATCATTCCTAAAATGTTATCACTTTTTCCGAATCATGATCTTAAAATACCCGATTTTTCCGAATCCGGATCTAAAATTTTCAGATTATGAAATTTTCCAATTTTTTTAAATTATGTTCTTAATTCATTTTATGTTTCCGGAAATTTCCCGAATTTTTCAAGTCATGATATCAAATTTTCTGACTATTCCGAAAATTGATGTAAATTTTCAAAAAATCTACATAATTTTACAAGAAAATTGGTTAGTATTCGGATTATTTATAAAAAGAATTTACAAAACTTTTTCTTTTCCGGTCAACTTGCCGCAAAAAAAAAAAAAAAAAAAAATTGAAAACGTTTTATGGTGTTTTTTTGTACTATAAAGTCTAAAGAACAACAAAACGTAAGTTTTCCGAAATCCGACCACCGCAAAGGCTGAAAGGTCTGATTAAGACGTCATAAAAAAGATACACGCCAGTGTTAGAAATGGCTGATATTTACCTATAAATGTTAAATTCGACAGTTTTGACAGTTTTTAGTGTGAAAATTTTCTTTAGACATTAATATCTAGGTCAAATGATAATGATCAACACTGACAAAAGTGTCCTCATGTGAGGTCATGACGTTATTCATGACGTAATGGCGTCTTTCATAACGTCATGAAATAATGTTGTGTAATTTCAGATTACTTTCCACAATGATGAAAAAACGTATAATATCATATCTATCTTCAAGAGAATATGGTGACATGTTAATATTATTGATGACGTCAAGAAGTCATAATTAATAACGCCATTCCTGACGTCTAGAAGTCATAATGAATAACGCCATTGATGACGTAATGAAGTCATGATGTGTTTTTCAACTTCAAACAGTAAATGTAAATATCACCATTTTAAAGTCATTATCTCCAGTTTGTAACTGAAATAGCAACTGAATAAATCTTGTCAAATGGCTGTTGTGACTTGCCTGGTGTGTTGCCGTAGCACCTCTCAGTTATATTTTCATCGCTGACTACACTAGCTCTGCTATCATTACAGCAGTGTGAAAAGGGGAGCAGAGTATGTAGGCATAACATAACATAACAAGATGACGGGCCAAGAAGGGTTAGTCATCCCATAAAAAGCCCAAACGAACACCACCACCACAAAAACAAAAACAATAATCAAAGAGTTAGTAAAGAAGTGATCAATGTTGACTTTGAAATTGTAAACAGAATTGGAGCTAACTACCCACTCAGGCAAACCATTCCACTCATTAACAAGTCTCTCCCTGCTAGAGACACGTGGCATGCAGGCACGTCAGTGTATGGACATGCCTTGGTTTCCACAAAAAGTGTCGGCAGTAATGGCTAAGATGTCCACACTACCTTCTGTGAGGCCTGAGAGGGTCAAAGGCTAAGGGAGACAACCCTACAGAAATCCAGTGTGGAATCCTTAAGGCGGTTTGTGTGATAGGCTCGACACTTTTCCGGTAGTTGATGCTGTCACCATCAACTATTTTACCCACCATATACTACCCTCCACATAAATGAATCAATCCTTTAACTTGAAACACTCATGTGATATCACATTCGTAGGTTACACACGGTCAAAGCTTTAAGTTCAATACATATGCAAAACTAGGAATTTGGGAAGTAGCGGGAAATTGAATGATTAAGATCCAAGTTACAAAATTACCAATTTAGCTGACCAAGCCTTCAAAGATGGTTGCCATTGCGATATGGGGTGCATTGTACCAGGGACCTGTTATTTAGCAGGTTCCTGATTGTACAAACCACGCAGTTTACTGATAAATGCAGTTTATGAGGAAACCTCTCCGTGTAATTGGAATTTGTTCCGTGTAGTTGGAATTTGTTAGAATTCGTGCCAGGACTAGATTAAGCAGAATAACAGCCGGGTGTTAGACGCAAACCCGTAGTAAAAATGTAAGTATTATTATTATCACCAGGAAAATTGTTCAGCCATTCATTTACTAAATTGAAAGCGGGGACAACGGTAATGTACTCCAAAACCTGTTGTGTTGCAGGAAGAAGAGTAAGAAAGGGGCGTACCCAGGGTTTTAGATCACCATGTGACAGCTGCATCCAAGTTGACGTACTGTCATTTCTCTGCATAACACCAGAAAGAGGGATTTTGATGTCTGGGCGGTTCAGGGTCTCTAATGCAACCTACCCAGCTTCGCGCACTGAAGAGTTTACTTCGGTGATGCTGCAGCAAAGCAGCTAAACCAACAAGGGAGCAACAGCTACGAGTTACAAGTACAACCCAATTGACATAAGTAAGAGGAACTACGGGTTGCATCTGACGGTTGGAGAGGTCTCTGCATACCCATGATCAGTTACCACCCACCAAAGTCGGACAGTCCCCGTTCAATAAGCGCCGTCAATGTATACCTGTTTTAGCGGATGCTCGTGGCTTACAGGTAAACCAGAAGAAGCATAATGCAACATCACATCAGGAAAAATTAGGAAAAGGATGCAGACATTGCCACTTTAGCCTCTCGGACGATTTGCGCCAAATCAACAATCAACAATTCACAAAAAAACAAAACAAAAAACACCCGTCATCAATAAAGGATTCAAAGAGGCTCAACATTGACATCGCTGCAACAATCAGGTTTCCAGCGGAACGTGGCATAAAGACTACATTCTTCAGACAGAGAAGACTCAAGGAGGAAGTGCGGCTGTATATAGTGGGCGATGTGAGATACACCTTGCTGTCAGCCACAGCCTGGAGCCTCCAACTGATGGCTCAGATCACATACTATCTGTGCATCTTTCAACATCTTCAGGGAAAGCAGCCATAAGCGCCTCTACGCCTCAAAGCTATATGCTCCTCTATAATTCTACGAAGACCTGGTCACTGTTGTCAGAAAAGTTAATAACTCTTGCTTGGGGATTTCACCTCTAGAGTGGGCTCTGATCACGACGCAAAGCCTACTAAGCACCCTGGGATATTTCGGAAACGGGAAGATGAACCACAAAGGTCAAAGGCTGATTGAGCTGTACCACCAGCTTTGCATCGCATTTTCAGTACTAAATACCATCGCCGAGTGTCCGGAGACATCCACGGTTACGTCACTGACGCTGTTTTTCATCACAGGAGCCTCAACTAAAACCTGTGCTCATTACACGCAGCTTACACATCGCAAGCTGTGACACCGATGGAGCGATTGACTCAACACTACCAAGAGTTCTACACAAGCTGACAAGAGAAAGCAATGTGAATGAGAAGAATATCCGCAACATATCAAACCTAGTAGTCACGGAGGAGCTCAAAACCCTGCCAAAAGAGGAAGAATTAAGCAACGTCGTCGACTCTAACTCACGGCAATGCCGTCGACTCTAACTCACGGCAATGCCGTATACAAGGAAGGCACCTCAGTAGAACTATGTGGAAAGCCATCTCTGCATAGACTATTTAACAAACTTTCTATCAGTGCTGGGAGGAACGAATATTACCGTAGCACATACTGTGCGTGATATCAACATAGTCACCTTCTACTAGAACACATGCGATCGTACAGGCTGAAACATCTACGGAGGAATATTGCTCCTACGCATGGTGGTGAAAGCATTTGTCCTGGTAGCCCTGCAAGGTTTTAGTTGCTTGAAGGGTGCATGTAACATACATTGCAGTGTAGGTGTAGAGACCCACAATCAACATGATGTCTAAATCAGGCAAGTGCAGGAGAAATGCTGCAGGTAGAAGTTACCATTGTACGTACCTTCATTGATCTGACCATGGCATTCATTAGTCAGCAGGCTAGGTCTCAAGCTCCTCGAGAATATAGGTTGTCCATCAAAGCTTCTTCGCCTGATTGCATTCTTCCACAATGACACGAAGGGAACAGGCGTAAAGCATAGCTGTTCTCACTGCCAGCTCTCCTTTACAGCTCCCCCCCCCCCCTCCCTGCTGGTGTCGTACGCTTTCGATTCTTCAGAAGACAGCGTGTTTCTCCAAACTAAATAGCTAAACCCAACGACAAGCTGTTAAATCTCGCGTGACATATGGCAAGGACAAAGGTTCAGCAGCTTCTGGTATGCGAAAACCTGTTTGCTGACGATGCTGCTTTTGATTCCCACGTCGCGGTGGGCATACAACGCATCATAAAGCGCCTTGTGTTGGCCCGCAAAGATATCGGCCTCATTATCAGCCTCAAGAAAAGTGATCAGTCAGGTTGTCAGTGATATGCACCATACATACCTTTGGAAACTACACCCTTGAGATCGTCGTGTATTCTACCTTGACTTGGCCACGTCCGTCGCATGGAGAATGGTCGCATTCCAAAGGGTATCATACAGTATATACGGCGAGCTCTCCTCAGAATTTAGACACACTGGGCGACCAATGCTGCATTAAAAGGATGTCTGCAAGAGAGACATGAAGTCAGCTGACACAACACAGCCACATGGGAAGTAGGAGATACACAGTCCAGACGTACATCGAAATGACGAAGACCAAGCGAGAAGAGATGTGGAGACAAAAGAGAGACAAGCGGAAAGTAAGAGCCATTTTGGCACATTCCCTTTGAATGACCTTCAAGTGCAGCAACTGTGAGACAGACCGCCATTAAAAGATTGGATTTTACAATCATCATAGCTGTTGCTGCTAAAACCTCCAATTGAATAACAACTAGCCTGTGCGGAATCCATTGTCTTCCGAGACAGACGGGGCATATGATATAACAGCCGTACTACTTCACTTCCATAGTCGCATGCAGTCATCATTATCTGAAACTGGATCATACGCTATATTACTGTATTATCGCCGCAGTCTGAAAGCTCCGTTGCATTTAAATTCAAGCTCACGTTTTCAGCTACACTTTAATGTGTCGCACCATGCAGAGCAGCAGTTATAGTCGGTCGTTTTGAGTGATATGCGTGGAATTTGTTTGTCTCAGCCTATGGCGGCGCCAGGTTTTTGGTCATAGGGGCAAGAGTTGAGAGAGGTGCAATTTTGTTTCATGTGGGGATCGAACAAAGTATGTCACTTTATTAACTTAAGTGGGGGCAAAGCGATCTTGTGGGGCAAATACCCCCTCCCCTTAGCGACGCCACTGGTCCAAGCCCCATTGTAGAACCCATGTCGTTATTCTTGCTCATCCACACTATAACTTCTCTGCTTGTACGTACGCTTGTATAAAGCTTTGTAGCACAGGATGTTGGAGGGAGCTTTTTAGGTGTCACAGAGATCTTTGTAGTGACCACTTTCTTGCACAAGAACCTGTTATTTAATGAATGCTTCATCACTTTTTTGGGTAATAATGAAAAGAGATTCAATCAAATTGGGAATATTCAAAGACCAAGACTTAGACCAAACTGATTTATGCCCATATTTATATTAAAAAGATATCAATCTTTGAATGAGCCACTAAGGTAGAAATTGGACAAATGGATGACGTCATAACATGCATGCATGCTGTGTGTCTCTATAGCAAGGAGAGACTTAATATGCCTAGACTCAGCTCCCTTTTCACACTGCTGTAAATAGCAGAGCTAGTGTAGCCAGCAATGAGGACCTAATTAAAAGGTAATGACCCCCTTCCCTCCAATGCTATGACAAAATAATAGATAAATAACAACAGCCATTTGACAAGATATATTCAGTTTTTATCTTAGTTAATAGAAACTGGAGAAAGTAACTAAAAGGGGTGATATTTATTTTCTGGTGCAAATTTGTAACCGATTGGAAGTTACAAAAACATTTTGACTTCATGACGTCATCAATGGCGTTATTCATTATGACTTCCTGACATCATAAATAAAATTAAGATTGCACCATATTCCCATAAAGATAGATATACGATAAATAAAACGTTTTTCATCATTGTGGAAAGCAACCTGAAGGAGAAAAAACACATAATTATGTTATGACCAGGCCTAGTCATGACGTCATGGAAGACGTCATAACGTCGTGAATAAGGTCATGACTTCATGTGGGACACTTTTGTCAGTGCGAAGAAAAATTAATTTACTAAGATATTGATGTCTACAGATAATATTCACATTTTGCTTAGAGTGGTTAGAAACTGTTAAAGTAACATCATTTGTAAAATTCAACCATTTTTAACATGAAAGACATTTCCTGAAGAAGAAAAAATCCGGAAATTTCGCGAAAATTAAATGAAAATTTCATGAAAAGCAACCATCCCAAAAATTTAAGAAAAGTTCAAGAAAATGAAGCAAATTTTCCAAAAATGAAAGCAAATTTTTTCAAAAAAGTAATAAAATTTCCCGAAAATTGAAAAAAATTATAAAAAATTGACGAAAAGCGAAGGTCGCAAGAATTAAAGCAAATTTAAAGAAATTGAAGGAACATTACAGAAATATGAGGAAAAATTCTTAAAAATGATGGAAATTATCCCCCAAAATGAAAACAAATTCAAGGAACTTCCCCTGACATGAAAAAAAAAGTGACGAAAATAAGCAGATTTCCCCCCAAATACTATATCATATCGTATTCTGTTTAGCAGTTAAGAAGATTTCACCTGCATTGCCGGTGCAGTAAACAGTGTTATATTTGCCGCACAACTTTCCAAGAAAATATTGATGTAATTCTATAAAAACAATCTAATTTTAATCTTATTTAGAGTGTATGGTACAGAAAAATGATGGGTAAAACATTTCCTTGTATAGAGTGCATTATATATTTCAAAAGTGTTTAAACAAGAGGTTATACATTTTGAAAGAAATACATACAACTTGCCTTAAAAATGCAGTTATGACATCACACTGTTGAACTAGACTTGCTACACCAGTCACTTTTCAACACACCTGCGGCACGAATATCTGAAATGTTATATGATAACTCACAAACGGAATAAAATGGTGTTTTACTAATTTGTTTCATTAATATTCCGCTATCATAATATAATGAAAATGAAAATTAAGGTGAATATTCCTTCAATGATTCGGTACATCAATAAAAATGTCCAGTTTCTGTATTTAGCCCACAATAAGTGCGTAATGCTTGAAAAGACATCAGAGACACACTCAAAAAATATATATGAAAATCGGAAACTACGATTTCTGAAGTTCAAGCACACTGTATACACTAAACAGTCTGACAGTCTTATAATTTTGTAATGTTCCGTGCAAAACCTTCTGTAATCCAGCGGATTTGGGCCATAAATTCATGAAATTGTTCACTTTTTAATAAAAGCGTGAATTTGGCACAGTTGTTGGTCATGCGCTACGAATAAATTTAAGATATAGAGCCATCGAAAATTCAACTTTTGTTTTCATAATTTTGGTAAATTTTTTGTACATAACCAGTGGCGGATCTAAGATTTTTCACAGGAGAGGCCCTCTTTGACCGTTTGCACTTCACCATGGTTTTGCATTCATCTTAAGACAAAAAGTCAAAAATTAAATCATTTAGAAGTTGTCATGGCAACCGTTGTAATAAATCAATATTTCTGTGTTGAATACCATTATTTAGAAATTTGAATTTCCAACTGAAAAATGTACACAAATATTATATTGATCAATTTTAGATCTATGATGATGATCAGTTTTAGATCTATGATGATGATCAGTTTTAGATCTATGATGATGATCAGTTTTAGAGCTATGATGATGACATCAGAAATTTAAGTTGTCATGAAAACCACGTACAGTATGGTAATTTTTTTGCTAATATTTTCAAAATGCCATACTTAAACTACTCCTACTGTGAGTTTTTTATTTTTGTGAAAAAGATAATGATATTCATATCAAACCATGATTCATAAATGGGTTGGTTTGATTTCTGAAATCTCATTTGCTAATAGATGATCATATATTCTTTTGAGACCAGAAAGATGCATGTAAGGAGAAATATGGTGATGTACACTTTTTGGATGTAAACACCCAGTAAACTCACATTTTATGTAGTTAATGTCCCATTGCTATAAAATCACTCCTCTGCTAGAATCGCTCATCTGTCTACTGCAATATATCTGGCTGCCGGTATGATAGTAAATTTTGCCCCCAGTAATTTTGGGTCCCCAGTCCTTATTTCCTAAGGAATGTTTAGTAAATTTGGTCCATTCCGGACTGATTATACTAGGTAATATACTGGTGTGTCTGTACGGTTCCTTCAATTAATTTTGTGTACTGAAGTGATAACCTAAAACCAAAGTTAGTAACATTTATGTACAGAATATAGTGCCGTTGTACTCGTAGAATTTGCCTACGAACAGACGAACAGAAAATGACTTTCAGTAAGCTCTTCAGTGAAAAAGAAATATAATATTTTCTGCGATCTGGGCAGTACCCATCGGGATACACTAAAGAAAGAAGTCACGCTACAAGGGCGGCGCGACCGGAGGGTAAGGGGCTATTTAAGTAGTTATATTATTATAGTTTTGTTGCCAAATTATCTACTCAAGGACTTAACTAAATTTGTAAAAGATCCGTGGCTCATCCACCTGATAGCCCAATTTCTTGAAGGGTGGACCCGACAAATACGATTAGAC